>CM035420.1:34668809-34693809 GCA_020310875.1 Ceratopteris richardii | reverse complement strand
GGAATTCTTTTGGAAGAGGTGGAGGAAGAAGCTTCCAAAATCAATCCTATAATAACACCTACTACAACTATGCATCAGATCAGAATGAGGATTCGACTCTCATTATGAATGCAACATGTGAAACCTCAAATGAGGACATGAGAGTGTTCTATATTGATTCAGGATGTAGTAATCATTTAAGTGGAAATATTGCTTTGATGACTGATCTAGATCATAATGCAATTAATCATACAGTTCAGACAGGTGATAATACAAAGCATAAGGTAAAGTCAATTGGTTCAGTCAAAGCCAAAGATGGGAGCACACTTCTGAGTAAGGTTCTTTATGTTCCCACAATTCCAAAGAATTTGATCAGTGTAGGTCAAATTGTGGAAAAAGGATATGAGGTAAGGTTTACCAATGATGGAGTCTATGTTGAAGACCCTAGTCAAGGGTATAAACAGGTTGTTACAGGAAAGAAGGAAGGAAGGATCTTCACATTGAAGGTACAAGGAAATGTTGGACATGCTATGTTCACATATGGAGAGCAGAAAGTATCTGAATTGGATCTTTGGCATAAGAGACTTGGACATTTCAATGAGAGAGGTATCAAAGAAATGATTAACAATGAATCAGTGCTTGGATTGCCTAACATTGCAGGTCAACACATGACATACAGATTTGAGGCATGTCAATTAGGTAAGGCTCATAAGCAACCTTATTCTAAGCATGGTTTTATGTATTCAGAAAGACTTGAGTTGGTGCATACAGATGTGTGGGGTCCTTCAAAGGACTTTAGTATAAATGGTTCAAGATATTATGTCATATATGTTGATGATGCTACCAGGTGGATCACAATTTATGTGATCAAAGAAAAGTCAGAAGTGTTTAATACATTTAAACACTATCATGCATATGCAGAAAGGATTACAGGTCAAAAATTGAAGAGACTAAGGTCAGATGGAGGGGGAGAGTATTTTTCAAATGAGTTCAATGATTACTTGTGGAATGTAGGTATAAAGAGAGAAGTTACTTGCAGGTACTCTCCTCAACAAAATGGGGTAGCAGAAAGAAGAAATAGGACACTTGTTGAATTTGCAAGGTCCATGATGAAAGAGAAGAATTGCCCAAATTATTTGTGGGCTGAGGCTGTTAATACAGCTACATATTTGGTTAATAGATTGCCTTGTAAAGCTTTGCAGGGTATGACATCATATGAAGCTTGGTGGGGTAAGAGACCTACCTTGGATCATTGCAGAATATTTGGATGCTTGGCATATGCATATGTGCCATCACAATTGAGGCATAAGTTGGAACCTAAGGCAGAAAAATATGTATTCATTGGTTATGATGATAAGCAAATGGGATACAGGTTGTGGAGTCCATCCACAAAGCACTTCCTTGTGTCCAAGGATGTTACATTTGATGAGCAAGGTACTTGGTATGCAGGTAAATATAATGTACATGCAGATATTGAAGAAGTAGTGGATCAAAGGAAAGGTAAAGCAAAGATTCAATTACTTGATGAAAATGAGAATAATGAAGTACAGGTTGAAGTTGAAGAGAGGCCAAGGTTTGATCCAGAATGTGATGAACCAGAGACTTCAAAAAGTGCAAAAGTTAGGAGATCATCTAGGCACAAATGGCAACCCACAAGGTATAGCTATGACACCTCATTCTTGACTACTAAAGATTATGCTTTTTTGGTAAAAGCAGATGAAGATCCATCTACATATGATGAAGCCAAAGGCAAGAGGATTTGGGAAGAAGCCATGCAAGAGGAGTATGATGCATTGATAGAGAATCAGACTTGGGCTCTGGTTCCTAAACCCAATAGCCAGAAAATTATTGGATGTAAGTGGGTTTACAAAACAAAAAGATTTGCAGATGGAAATGTGTCTAGGTACAAGGCAAGACTAGTTGTGAAAGGGTATGCACAGACATATGGAGTGGACTATGATGAGACCTATAGTCCTGTGGCAAAAATGACAACCATCAGGACTCTCATAGCAATTGCTGCTTGCAAAGGTTGGAAATTATCTCAACTAGATGTTAAAAATGCTTTCTTGAATGGTTACATTTCAGATGAAGTTTACATGGAACAACCAGATGGGTTCAAAGATCAAGTGAGTCCAAATTATGTGTGTAAGCTCAAGAGAGCTTTGTATGGGTTGAAGCAGGCCCCAAGGGCTTGGAATTATAGGCTTGTAAAATTCCTAAAGGATTTTGGATTTCAAGCATCAAAGGCAGATAGTAGCTTGCTAGTCAAAGCAAGTGAAGATGGATTCATTTATGTTTTCATTTATGTTGATGACATAATACTTACAGGAACAGATGATAAAGGAATACAAATGATCAAGAAGCAGATGGAGAAAGAGTTCAAAATCAGTGACTTGGGGAACTTGTCATTCTTCTTGGGAATGGAGATTTTATATACTCAACATGGAGTATATGTGACCCAAGAAAGGTATCTTAAAAATTTGCTAACTAAATTTCAAATGGAAGATTGCAGGGTTGCACCTACACCTTTGGAAGTGAACCATAAATTGTCTAGATTTGGAGGAGAAGAATTCAGAGACATGAAGCTCTATCAAAGTTTGGTTGGTAGCTTGATTTATGCTACATTAACAAGGCCTGATTTGTCATATGCAGTTGGTGTGCTTTCACAATTTATGCATTGTCCTAGAAAGGAACATTGGATTGCAGGACAAAGAGTACTTAGGTACATCAAGGGTACACTCAAAGAAGGATTGTACTATGGATTTACTTCTGATACAAGAGTGAAGATATATAGTGATGCAGATTGGGCAGGTAATGTGGATGATAGAAGATCAACACATGGATATTTGTGCTATGTGGGAGACAAATTGATTTCATGGTGTTCTAAGAAGCAACATACAGTTGCTTTATCATCTACAGAAGCAGAATACAAAGGTATGGTGGAAGCTACAAAGGAGGTAATATGGCTAAAGACACTTATGAAGAGTTTTGATGTAATTCAGAGTACTCCTATCATTTGTGGAGACAATATGAGTTCTTTATATTTGGCAGCAAATCCTGTATTTCATGCTAGAACTAAACATATTGAAATACAGTATCATTTTCTGAGAGAAAAGGTCATTGATAAAGAAATTGAAGTGATGCATACTCCTACAAAAGATCAACTTGCAGATATGATGACAAAGAGTTTAGATGGACCAAAGTTGCAGAAGTTCAAAGATATGGCAGGAATAAAGAAGCTACAGATAATCACAATTGATGATTGAGGGGGAGCTGTTGGAGCAAAACAATCAATAAATTGTGATTATACAAAGGCTAGAAGTAAAGACATAAAGAGAAGATTGAAGATCAATGTCATGGATTGAAGAAAAGAATCAGATAACAAAGTCCTTTAATCAAATGTATATTAGTTCTTTAGATACTTCAATTTATTTGAAGTAGTTACGAGTTAGGACTTGTATATATATATAAGTACATGCTTATAGTCGTATGAGACATAGAGAAATGAATATGAGATGAGTTAGTGATGTACATTGTACAAATCATCCATCAGATGTATGAAGAAAAATATAAGTGAAAGTTTCAGATATGGCGCGTCGATCTTCTCTCCTATTCTCCTTCTGTGTTTATTAGTTTGAGAAATCCTTTTGCACGAATCTAAGTCCATAGCTAATTGATCTATGGCTAGAGTTTGAGAGGTTAATTGCAGACAGGTTGAGAGAATTTTGTTTAGGAACATTCATATGTGAAGATGTTCTGAGAGTCGTCTGAAGCTGGCGCAAATTTTGTGGTCAAAGAAATGGACATTGCTCCATGCTCAGTGTAAAGTTTTACACAAGTGAGGGCTCAAAATCTAAGTTGAGAGGTAAGCCATCTATGGCTAAAAGATCTTGGTCAAATGGGATTTACTTTGGGAGAACTAGTGTTAAGAAGTTGCAGGTGTCAAAGTCGCCATTGCAAAGAAGCAGTTTCAGACATAGGTGAAGTGTTTCACACATTTCTCACAATATACTTAATCATTTTGAGAAATTTAAATTGGAGCAGCTACGCAACCTCAAGGCGAAGCATTGTACAAAGTTTTATCAAAAACTTTACAGGATTGATTAGTCAATCAGTGACTAATCTCTGACAGACTTTTCAGGAAAGTTCAATTTTAACACTTAGTCAGAATTCTGATAATTTGGTGATGGTTTTCTAAAATTGAGAGGAGTCTAAAGTTGTTCTTGACATAGAGGTGTTCTAAGTTCAAGTACAACTTGTTCTTTTGGAGATTAACACTCTCCATCAATAGATAGATAGATAGATAGATAGATAGATAGATAGATAGATAGATAGATAGATAGATAGATAGATAGATAGATAGATAGATAGATAGATAGATAGATAGATAGATAGATTGATAGATAGATAGATTGATAGATAGATAGATAGATAGATAGATAGATAGATAGATAGATAGATAGATAGATAGATAGATAGATAGATAGATAGATAGATAGATAGATAGATAGATAGATAGATAGATAGATAGATAGATAGATAGATAGATAGATAGATAGATAGATAGATAGATAGATAGATAGATAGATAGATAGATAGATAGATAGATAGATAGATAGATAGATAGATAGATAGATAGATAGATAGATAGATAGATTGATACATAGATAGATAGATAGATAGATAGATAGATAGATGGATAGATAGATATTTAGATAGATAGATAGATAGATAGATAGATAGATAGATAGATAGATAGATAGATAGATAGATAGATAGATAGATAGATAGATAGATAGATAGATAGATAGATAGATAGATAGATAGATAGATAGATATATAGATAGATAGATAGATAGATACACATACAAAGAGACAAGTAGACAGAATAGATAGATAGATAGATAGATAGATACATAGATAGATAGAAAGATACATAGATAGATAGATATATAGATAGATAGATAGATAGATAGATAGATAGATAGATAGATAGATAGATAGATAGATAGATAGATAGATAGATAGATAGATAGATAGATAGATAGATAGATAGATAGATAGATAGATAGATAGATAGATAGATACAGAGATAGAGAGACAAGTAGACTGAATAGATAGATAGATAGATAGATAGATAGATAGATAGATAGATACGTAGATACATAGATAGATAGATAGATACATAGATAGATAGATAGATTGATTGATCTATAGATAGATAGATAGATAGTGTCAGTGCGAAACACGTCAAAATAACTAAGCTAAAGTGATATTAGAACATAATCATTGGTAACTTAACAACTTTTCTGAAACTGAAAACTTTATTATTGTGCTTAGTGAAACTCAAAAATTCACTTTACAAACATCTGCATGTTTTCTTCAAGCTTTAATTCTGATCTGATTTAACTCAATCTTGCTAGATATTCTTGTTGATACTTAGCTGTACCAAAACTGTGTTGTAAGCTTATCGGAATATCACCATAATCTTATCGGAATGTCATGGGAATATTACCGTAATGTCACCGGAATGTTACCAAAATCAACTACAATTCTGTTTGAAGTTACTGCAAATGATTGTAACTCAAGTAAAAAATAATACTTGAGCTTCCTTAAGTAACTGAACTGTATCTGAAGTTTGATAAATATCTTCATCAATTTTGGATACCTTTACTGTGAGGCTCAGTACTGTGAGTACATGCCCCATTTCACAGAAGTCCTTTGATCAATTTGTAGTTTAGAATAGTAGCTTCAAAACGAGCTCTTAGTCATGAAAAACTTTACACTAGACTGTGAGATCTAGCTTGTAGAAGTACAATAAAATGTGCGCTGAAAAACTCATAACTATCAACAAAATTTCACACTGATACGAAGAAACGTTGATTTCTTCACACAAGAAGAATATGCTCAAATTCTTCTACACAAACATGTGTTTTCTATTAGAGGAGATGTATACAGAATGGCTTGACCTCACTCCGCTCAAAGCCATCGAAAAACTATCTTGTTTTGAGTAGTTCTTCCTTACCATCTCTCTTACAGAAGAATACCCGACAATTCAGGTTCGCTATATTTTCTTCTCTCTTACTTTTCTATATTCAAACTCACTTATATACATATTTGCTCCGAGATTCAAAACCTTGTCATTCTAGAAGTATCTATGCACTATATTACAAGCATGAATTTTTCCCTTCACTAAGGCTTGAATTTTTGAATGCTTTGTTTCTGCTTCTCTTCGACTTTCTTTATCCTTCATATGTCCTCATTTATTTATGTCTAATTAGTGAGTGAATCTTCAATAGCTCCCCTCACTCACTTATTAACATCCTTTGATCTTTCATATATTCTTCTTTTCGTTTATTCCTGCCATTTCATTGAATCTACTTGTCTTTACTCCATCCAAGCTCTTTGTCATAATATCTTCAATCTGATCTTTTGTAGAAGTGTATACTATTTCAATCTCCTTCTCCATTACCTTTTCTCTCAGGAAGTGATATTGAATCTCTATGTGCTTTGTTCTTGCATGAAACACTGGATTTGCTGCAAGATACAACGAACTCATATTGTCTCCATTTGTGATAGGTATACCTTGATCAATACCCAAGCTTTTGAACAAGGTTTGCATCCATATCACTTCTTTAGCTGCTTCCACAAGTCCTTTATACTCGACTTCAATTGATGATAAAGCCATTGTATGCTGCTTCTTCGAACACCAACTGACAAGCTTATCTCCTATGTATATCATATCCCCATGTGTTGACCTTCTATCATCTTGACTTTCTGCCCAATCTAAGTCACTGTATGCTCTCAATTTTATATCTGATGTAAAAGGATAATATAGTCCTTCCTTTATAGTTCCTTTAATATATCTAAGAACTCTTTGTCCTACAATCCAATGTTGATCCTTCGGACAATGCATAAACTGTGAGAGAACTCCCACTGCATAACTAAGATCAGGCATTGTTAGTGTACCATAAATCAAGCTTCCCACTAAAGATTGATACTTCCTCATATCTTTAAATTCTGCACCATCATATTTACTGACTTTATGATTGACCTCAAGTGGTGTTGGGGCTTCTCTGCAATTCTCCATGTTAAACTTCTTCAATAAGTTGAGAAGATATCTTTCTTGCGAAACGTACATACCATGATCTGCATAAGTGATCTCCATTCCAAGAAAATATGATAAGTCTCCTAAATCACTTATCTTGAATTCCTTCTCAAGTAATCTGTTCACCTCCTTGATTCCTTCATTCGAAGTTCCTATGATTATAATATCATCTACATAAATACAAATGTAGATCATACCTTCATCTATTCTTTTAATGAGTAGACTTGCATCTGCCTTTGAACTTTGATATCCAAGATCATTGAGATACTTCACAAGTCTATAATTCCAAGCTCTTGGAGCTTGCTTTAATCCATAGAGTGCTCTTCTTAATCTGCAAACATGATTTGAACAACTGGAACTTACAAACCCTTCAGGTTTGTAAGTTCTTCTTAATCCATAGAGTGCTCTTCTTAATCTGCAAACATGATTTGAACAACTGGAACTTACAAACATGATTTGAACAACTGGAACTTACACTAGGATCTCTGAACTGAGGCTTTTCTTCTTCACCTGTAATATAACCTATCAAATCTGTTGATGTATAAAACACCACAAGAAATGAATTAATGTGACACTAGAACACCTCTATGGTCACCATTAACTCATTGCCACTCCAAACTTTGAGAAATGATAGCTTAAAGTGAGAACTTTGCTTCTACAGAAATTTCTAGTCACCGAAATGACATACCTTTAGTATTTTGCTAATTTCTCCTAGCTCAAGTATGCTTTCTTCATGACACTTTATAGGCTGAAACTAGAAGAGTAGAGCTTTCCAACAAGCTATCATATGCATCAAACGGAACTCTAGAACTCAAGTTATGGCCCTCACAAGATGACCCTGTATGACCTTCCAAAACTGGAAATCTTGCCTGTTTTAGTATTTCTGATGTCCAAAAATAAAAAATTCGATGCCTGGCATCGAATTTCAGTCCAAGTCGATGCCGGGCATCGACTTTGAGCTTTTTTAGGCCCTTTTTCTGCACCAGAAATACTCTCTTTTACACACACATGAAGAAGACCACTTGTATGCTAGAAGTCGATGCCAGGCATCGACTTTATGCTCAAACTCGATGCCAGGCATCGAGTTGCTCCACAAACTTCATATTTTTAAAAGATTCAACAATAGTTAACACACAGAGAATGAAAAAATGACTTATCAGCCAAGATTCGATGCCAGGCATCGAATTGCTCAGAAAACTTGAACTTTTGAATTCATCACACAATAGGCAAACATGGAGATGATGAAGAGAGACTCATACACAGAACTTTACTCAGTTCTTCTCATAACTATAAAAAACTCAGAAGTTTTACAGATGCTTTCTCACTCAGAGAAGCCCGACTATACTCAGTCATACAAAAATGAGTTCTTCTCACTTTCTCATTGTCTTCCTCCTTCTTCTTCTCTCATCGCGTCAGTTAATACTAACTAACTTATATAGATTTTCTCATTCCCGTGATTTTTTAAAAAACTTCTAGAACTAAAATGAACTAACTTTACAAGTATGATACACTTGTGAATTTGTCCCTTCACATAGGCATGGGGTTTTTCTTTCTAAGATTTGACCTTCAAATATATGTCTAATTAGTGAGTGTTTCTCCAACAGCTCCCCCTCAATCACTAATTGACATTCCCTGTTTCTTCATATCTTCTTCTTTTCTTTTACTCCTGCCATGCTTTTGAATCTGCTGGTCTTCACACCATCCAAGCTCTTTGTCATTATGTCTGCTAACTGATCTTTAGTAGAAATGTATTCCACTTCAATCTCCTTCTCCATTACCTTTTCTCTGAGAAAATGATATTGTATCTCTATGTGCTTTGTTCTTGCATGAAATACTGGATTTGCTGCAAGATAAAGTGAACTCATATTATCTCCATGTATTGTTGGTGTACCTTGATCAATGCCTAAGCTCTTGAACAATGTTTGCATCCATATGACTTCCTTAGCTGCTTCCACAAGTCCTTTGTACTCTGCTTCAGTTGATGATAATGCTACTGTATGTTGTTTCTTTGAACACCAACTTACAAGCTTATCACCAATGTATATCATGTAACCATGAGTTGATCTTCTGTCATCTTGATTACCTGCCCAGTCTGAGTCACTGTAGGCTCTCAACTTCAAATCTGATGTAAAAGGATAATATAATCCTTCCTTTATAGTTCCTTTGATATATCTGAGAACTCTTTGACCTGCAATCCAATGTGGGTCCTTTGGACAATGCATGAATTGTGACAAAACTCCCACTGCATAACTAAGATCAGGTCTTGTTAGTGTAGCATAAATCAAACTACCCACAAGAGATTGATACTTCCTCATATCTTTGTATTCTGCACCATCATATTTACTAAGCTTGTGATTAACTTCAAGTGGAGTTGAAGCTTCTCTGCAATTTTCCATATCAAACTTCTTCAATAGATTTAGAAGATATCTTTCTTGTGACACATATATGCCATGATCTGTATAAGTAACTTCCATTCCAAGAAAGTATGATAACTTTCCTAGGTCACTGATCTTGAACTCTTTCTCAAGTAATCTCTTTACCTCCTTGATTCCTTCATCTGAAGTACCTGTGATTATAATGTCATCTACATAAATACAAATGTAGATTGTACCTTCCTCTGTTCTTTTGATAAGTAGACTTGAATCTGCTTTTGAACTTTGATATCCAAGATCATTGAGATACTTCACCAGTCTATAGTTCCAAGCTCTTGGAGCTTGCTTCAATCCATACAATGCTCTTCTCAACCTGCAAACAAAATTTGGATACCTGGAATCTATAAACCCTTGAGGTTGTTCCATGTATACCTCATCTGATATGTATCCATTCAAGAATGCATTCTTTATATCCAATTGACTTAGAGTCCATCCTTTTGAAGCTGCAATAGCAATGATTGTCCTTATAGTTGACATCTTAGCTACAGGACTGAATGTCTCATCATAATCTATGCCATAGGTCTGGGCATAGCCTTTCACCACCAATCTAGCTTTGTATCTGGCTATACTTCCATCTGCAAGCTTCTTCACTTTATAAACCCATTTATTTCCAATAACTTTCTTACCATTTGGTTTAGGAACAAGTTCCCATGTCTTGTTCTCCTCCAGTGCATTGAACTCTTCCTTCATTGCTTCTTCCCATTGCTTTTTACCTTTAGCTTCATCATAGTTCTGAGGTTCTTCATCATCTTTGACCATATATGCATAGTTCTTCTGAGTTATGTAAGAAGTATCATAAGAATACCTTTCTGGTTGTCTCCTTGTCCTCCTTGACCTTCTTGGTTCACATTCTTCATAAGTTTCTGGATACACCTCTTCATCAAATATAGGAGCTTCTTCATTCATTCTTGTTAATCCACTTCTGGATGTACTTGCTTGCATATAATCTTCATCTCTATTCACCTGCACAATTGATTTTCCTTTCTCACATCTTCTTACCTCTTCTTCAAATTCTTCAGCTGTATGACTTTGATCTGCATACCAACTTTTCTGTTCATCAAATGTAACATCTCTAGAAACAATAAACTGTTTGGTTAGAGGATTCCACAATCTGTAACCCATCTGCTTTTCATCATAACCAATGAACACATATTTTTCTGCCTTTGGTTCAAGTTTATGCCTAAGTTGTGATGGCACATAAGCATATGCAATTGATCCAAACACTCTACAATGATCTAGTGTTGGTTTCTTACCCCACCAAGCTTCATATGGAGTCATTCCATTCAGAGCTGCACATGGTAATCTATTCACAAGATATGTAGCTGTATTTACAGCCTCAGCCCAAAGATAATTTGGACAATTCTTCTCCTTTAGCATAGCTCTAGCAAACTCAACCAAAGTCCTGTTCCTTCTTTCTGCTACACCATTTTGTTGTGGTGTATACCTGCAAGTTATTTCTCTCTTAATACCTGCATTCCAAAGATAATCATTGAACTCTTGGGAGAAGTATTCTCCCCCTCCATCAGACCTCAGTCTCTTAAGCTTTTGACCTGTGACTCTCTCTACATATGCATGAAAATGCTTGAAAGCTCCAAACACTTCTGATCTTTCCTTCAAAACATATAATGTTATCCATCTTGTAGCATCATCAATAAAAAGAACATAATACCTTGAGCCACTGATAGATCCTTCTTTTGTTGGTCCCCATACATCTGTATGAATGAGCTCAAGTACTCCATCATGTTTGAATCCTTTCTTTTGAAATGGTAACCTGTGTGCTTTACCCATTTGACATGCTTCACATTTATAAATCATATGTTGACTTTGCACATTTGGTAATCCTAGTACAGACTGATTAGCAACCATAGCTTTAATTCCTCTTTCATTGAAATGACCTAATCTCTTATGCCAGAGATCAAGTTCTGTAATCACTGCTTCACCATGTGTGAGCAAAGCTTGACCAATGTTCCCTTGCACTCTTAAAGTAAAGAGTCTACCTTCTTTCTTACCAGAGACAATCTGTTTATATCCATTCTCTGGATCTTCCACAAATACTCCTTCATTTGTAAACCTGACTTGAAAACCTTTTTCAACTATCTGTCCCACACTAATCAAGTTTTTAGGTATTGTAGGAACATACAAAACATTGGTTAGCAAATCTGCTCCACTCTTGCATTTCACTTTTCCAATTGAATGTACACTATGTCTTGTATTATCACCAGTTTGAACTGTGTGACTAGAAATGCCTTTTTCCAAATCTGACATCAATTCTATGTTTCCTGACAAATGATTAGAACATCCAGAGTCAATGTAAAATACCTTTAGATCTTCTTTGTCTGATGTGCTGATTGAATTCATCATCAATGATGTATGACTTTCATTCTGTGTGTCATTTGCATAGTTGTAGTAGGTGGTGTTGTAGGATAGATTCTGTCCCCAACTTCTTCCTCCACCTCTACCATAGCCTCCTCTTTGACTTTGTCTACCTCTTTGAAAATTACTTTGATATCTTCCACCTCGACCTCTGCTATTGTTGTTTTGATTCTAGTTTGATCCTTGTTGGTTGTGCCAACAGTCATGAGCCAAATGATTACTCAATCCACAGATCCAGCAAGCCTTTTTGTTGTTATTTTGATTACCTCTTCCTCTTCCAAAACCTCTTGCTCTTCCTCTGCCAGTGCCTTTACCTCTTGCATAATAAGCTTGAGAATTAGACTCCTCTTCATCCTTTGCTTTACCTTTATCTCCTTTCTTCTTATTCTTCATGTACATTGCAGAACTTTGACCTTTATCTCCATCTCCCTTCAAGTCTTGCTCATATGTGAGCATCAAACCAAGCAACTGGTTCAAATCTGGAACATAATGATTTAATGAAAGTTCTGTTGATAAGACAAAAGGTTTCCACCTTTCATCCCCTCTCAAGCCTGCAAGTAGTTGAGCAATCAATCTGTGATCTTCAACATCTTCATCTATGGATCCAAGACTATCTGCTAGATCCTTCATCTTAGTGACATAATCACTAATGGTTTGACTTGGCTTCTTCTTGAATGTTGTAAACTCTGACCATAGACTTGCTTTCCGTGCTTTAGTAGTGCTTTGGAAATGATATTCCAATGCATTCCATATATCTTCTGATGATTCCAATCCTCTGATGTGTGGTAGCAAATGATCTGAGATTGTATTGTAGATGTAAGCTTTTGCACTTGCATCCTTCTTCTGCCAATGCTTTAAAGCATCAAGTTCTTCTTTCCTTGGTCGGCTTTCATCTTCAAATACTGGCTTCTCTTCTTCACCTGTTACATATACCATGAGATCCTTACTCATAAGTAAGGCTTCCATTCTCATTACCCATGCGGGGTAATTATCTCTGTCCAGTTTGTCAATGGAGATATGATCTGCCATAGTTCTTTCCTTCTGCTGCAACCTGTGAGCTTAAAGGATAAAGGATAATACCTTTTGAAGTTCTTTGTGTATGAGGATACTTCGAAAGTAATCTTTTGATGCCTTGTGTCTTCAAATGCTTCACCTTTCAAACTTTAATGGAAAACTTTACAAAACTTCTCGTACCTTTGTCGTCTTCTGCTCTCGAGAATCTTTCTGCTCTGATACCACTTGTTGATGTATAAAACACCACAAGAAATGAATTAATGTGACACTAGAACACCTCTATGGTCACCATTAACTCATTGCCACTCCAAACTTTGAGAAATGATAGCTTAAAGTGAGAACTTTGCTTCTACAGAAATTTCTAGTCACCGAAATGACATACCTTCAGTATTTTGCTAATTTCTCCTCGCTCAAGTATGCTTTCTTCATGAAACTTTATAGGCTGAAACTAGAAGAGTAGAGCTTTCCAACAAGCTATCATATGCATCAAACGAAACTCTAGAACTCAAGTTATGGCCCTCACAAGATGACCCTGTATGACCTTCCAAAACTGGAAATCTTGCCTGTTTTAGTATTTCTGATGTCCAAAAATAAAAAATTCGATGCCTGGCATCGAATTTCAGTCCAAGTCGATGCCGGGCATCGACTTTGAGCTTTTTTAGGCCCTTTTTCTGCACCAGAAATACTCTCTTTTACACACACATGAAGAAGACCACTTGTATGCTAGAAGTCGATGCCAGGCATCGACTTTATGCTCAAACTCGATGCCAGGCATCGAGTTGCTCCACAAACTTCATATTTTTAAAAGATTCAACAATAGTTAACACACAGAGAATGAAAAAATGACTTATCAGCCAAGATTCGATGCCAGGCATCGAATTGCTCAGAAAACTTGAACTTTTGAATTCATCACACAGTAGGCAAACATGGAGATGATGAAGAGAGACTCATACACAGAACTTTACTCAGTTCTTCTCATAACTATAAAAAACTCAGAAGTTTTACAGATGCTTTCTCACTCAGAGAAGCCCGACTATACTCAGTCATACAAAAATGAGTTCTTCTCACTTTCTCATTGTCTTCCTCCTTCTTCTTCTCTCATCGCGTCAGTTAATACTAACTAACTTATATAGATTTTCTCATTCCCGTGATTTTTTAAAAAACTTCTAGAACTAAAATGAACTAACTTTACAAGTATGATACACTTGTGAATTTGTCCCTTCACATAGGCATGGGGTTTTTCTTTCTAAGATTTGACCTTCAAATATATGTCTAATTAGTGAGTGTTTCTCCAACAAAATCTTTGCTCATAAGATGAGCTTCCATCCTCATTGACCATGCTAGATAGTTCTCTCTATCCAACTTCTCTATCTAAAGAGAATCTCCCATCCTTTCTTCACCTCTGTATTTAATTCTTCAAACTTTATGAGTAATAGATGTACCTTTACTTCGAATGAAGTTCATTTTGACCTTCTTGATAACTTCGCGTCTCCTTCTAAAGCTTTGCTTTCAAGCTTTCACCTTTTGAGCATTCAAGTGTTGAATTCTTTACAGCTGCAGCAGTCGGGGTCCTGCCTTCTTCAATTTTGATGCTTCCTACTCTGATACCACTGATGGAGAGTGTTAATCTCCAAAAGAACAAGCTACTCTTGACGTTAGAGCACCTCTATAACAAGACTAACTCAAAACCTTCACCAATTTGGAGGATCAATACTCAACGTCTAAAATTTTCAACAAACTATGAAGAAGATGACTACACAGAAAGTCTGTTGCACATAACTCATCCATTGACTTATCAAACGTGTAACGTTTTTAATAAAACTTTGTACAAGGTGTCGCCTATAGTTTCACAGCTCCTCCAAGTTAAAGCATTCCAAAAGATTTAGTAGATCTTGAGAAATGATCTTCACAAGTTACCTATGTCTAAAACTGTAGTTCTTTACAGTCGACTTTGACACCTGCAACTTCTAAAGCTTGGTTCTCTCAATCTAGAACCCGTTTAATCAAATGCTTTTAGCCATAGGTAGCTTACCTTCCAACTTAAGTAATGAGTGCTTGCTTGTGTGAAGAGAGATGGTGGATGCAATCCAAAGATGAGTAGGTGCCGCTACAACCAACTTCACACCAGCCAACTAAGACTTCAGAGTTGATTAGTAGACCCTTTGAGCTTCCTAAATCCACCAAAATATCAGCCAAGTACTTTGGAACATGTATCCCAAAAGTTTAAGTCAAGACAGACTAGTTGCAAAATGACTACCTCCAAAAACTTGCTATTTTTGGACATACACCTGCTAGAAAAAATGAACAATGCTCTCAACCTGGTAGGAATTAGAAAAATTCATTTTGGGCATAGCAAATAGACTTAGCAGGCTTCCCAATCTAAGTTAAAACACTTAAAATGATGGACTGAGCACTGAGAACAAGATTTATCAATTTCTGGAACATGCCCACCATTCTCGGGGCTCTGCAGAGATAGACCAGTGAGCCATAAATTGCAGATATCTTCAAAACTATTAATCGAATATCCTTGAAAATATATACGTAGAATGTAGACAGTATGCGCTATCCAACGAAAGTTACATCACTGAAAAAGGATCCGTAGAACTCGAGATATGACCTTCTGAAGGTACTGCTCTGAGTGAGTATAGCAGAGAACAAAACAGAGAAGTGAATGATGATAAATGTATAGATTCACATATGATTACAACCACATTGGCAACAAATCTTTGCACAATGGGAGTAGAATGATAGAGCTATGGAGTAAGCTCTTCAATCTCTACAAAATGACATGAAGTGGTCACGTACAAGGCTTGCTAATCGCCTCTTCCTTCTTGCTCCTTTTATAGCTATTCTTGGAGGGAGTTTTGAATTTGAATTCGAATGGCTCCACCTAAAAGTGATCCCCAAAGTTAGGAGATATTCCCTCAACTCAAAAATTCGTGATTTTGGTAGTTATAAACATGAATTTGCTTTTACATCATGCATGAGGTAAGCCATCCTTTTCCTTTTTTTCTTTTTCCAAATACAAGAGATAAAAATGAACTCTTTTACAAGAGGTGTTCACATGACTACTCATGTGACTTACAAATGAGGATGATATCAAATATATCAAGCATGTAGGCTTGGGTAAAATGCACCAACAGCTCCCCCTCAAGCCTAACATGCTTGGCCTCCAAATAAGTCTTGAATTTTCCTTGATTTCCTGCAAGCCAATCATCAAATTGAATCTACTTAACTTTGTACCATCAAGAGCTTTAGTCAACATGTCTGCACATTGCATATCTGTAGAGACATAGGATAGTTGAATATCCTTGCTCATTAGCTTCTCCCTTACATAATGGTAGTGGACTTCAATATGCTTGGTTCTAGCATGGTATACCGGATTAGCTGCTAGATGTAGTGAGCTTGTGTTGTCACAAAAAATATGAGGTGTTGAAGAATGAAGTCCAAGATTTGTGTACAAAGACTTTAACCACATGATTTCTTGAGTTGCATTAGCCAAACCTCTATATTCGGCTTTAGTAGAAGATAATGCCACGGTTGGTTGCTTCTTCGATGACCAAGAAATGATTTTTGAACCTGGAAATGATATATATCCTGATGTGCTTCTTCTATCATCTTTAGATCCGGCCCAATCTGCATCTGAGTAGACCTTTAGCTCAATATCTGAAGTATATGAATAAAACAAACCTTCATTCATGGTCCCCTTTAGGTACTTGAGGACTCTCTTGGCCGCTTCCATATGTGGTCTTCTCGGCTTATGCATAAACTGACTCAATATGCTAACACTATAGCATATATCCACCCTTGTGAGTGTTGCATAGTTCAAACTTCCAACCAAGCTTTGATAGCTTGTGATGTCTTCAATTGGCTCTCCTTCATAAGCACTAAGCTTATGATTTTTCTCCATAGGTGTACCTGCACACTTAGTATTTTCCATCTTGAACTTGACGAGCATGTCATGGACATACTTCCTTTGTGTGATGTATATACCTGAATCTGTGTAGATCAACTCCAATCCAAGAAAATAAGTGAGTGGTCCGAGGTCACTTATTTTGAACTCCTCCTTCATCTGACTCTTTACCTGTTTGATTCCTTCAAGATCATTGCCTGTGATAATAATATCATCAACATACACACATAAATAGATCACTTCAGATCCATTCCTCTTTATGAACAGAGAGGTATCCTCCTTGCTAGCTTTGAATCCTTGGTCTTGAAAATAAGTCACCAATCTGAAATTCCAAGCTCTTGGAGCTTGCTTCAATCCATACAAAGCTTTCTTTAGTTTGCATACATAGTTAGGATGATGTGCATCCTCATATCTAGGAGGTTGTGCCATATACGCTTCCTCAGAAATCCATCCATTCAAGAAAGCATTCTTTACATCAAGTTGATAAAGATTCCAATTTCTAGATGCAGCAAGACTAATGAGAACCCTAATTGTAGGCATTTTTGCAACAGGAGAGAAAGTCTCCTCATAATCCATACCATGGGTTTGAGCAAACCCTTTAGCAACTAACCTTGCTTTGTGTCTATTTATACTTCCATCTGGATTCCTCTTGATTTTGTATATCCATCGAGATCCAATTACCTTCATAGATGGCTTGTTAGGTACAAGCTCCCAAGTGTCATTCTCCTTCAAGGCTTCCATTTCTTCATCCATTGCATCTTTCCAAGCTTTCTTGCTTTGTGCTTCTTCAAATGTGGTAGGTTCTTCATTGGTTGAATCCTTTGCAATGTAGATTGAATGCTTGGTGACCAAAGAAGTATCATAACCAAACCTCTCTGGTTTCTTCTTCTCCCTTGAAGACCTTCTAAGTGGTTGATGTAAGCTCTCGGGTCCATATGCAGCATCCTGCATCTTTGCTTTTCCTTTGTTCTTCCATAGCTTTAGTCTTTCCAAGTCTTCTAGGTCAATCTCCGAATCACTTTCTTCAATCTGCTTTGGCTCCTTTGGTTGAAGTGATGGAAAAACTTCATCCAAGTCATATGGCAGCTTCACTTTCCTATCATCATCAAACCATGATTTGTTTTCATAAAAAATTACATCTCTACTCATAGAAAATCCTTTATTGATTGGATTGTACAATCTATATCCTTTTTGGTTTTGGTCATAACCAATAAATACACACTTCTCTGCCTTGGGATCCAATTTTCCTCTTACTTGAGAAGGAATGTGAGCATAGGCTAAGCATCCAAAGATTTTACAATGCTCTAGACTAGGTCTTCTTCCATTCCACACTTCATATGGAGTGGTTCCATCTAGTGACTTAGATGGAAGTCTATTTATGAGATATGTGGCTGTAGACACAGCCTCTACCCATAGGTAGTTTGGCAATCCCTTTTCGTTAAGCATGGACCTTGCAGCTTCGATAATAGCTCTGTTCCTCCTCTCTGCTACACCATTGAGTTCGGGTGTATACCTTGTAGTGACTTCCCTTTTAATGCCTCTTTCATGCAAGAAGGCATCAAATTCAGAAGAGAAGTATTCTCCTCCACCATCTGATCTGAGTCTTTTCAAGGTCCTACCTGTTTGATTTTCAACAAGAGCAATATACTTCTTAAAGCAATTAAACACTTCATCCTTGTGCTTCATGAAAAATAGAATGGTCCACCTGCTACAATCATCTATGAAAGACACATAATATCTTGAGCCTGATATAGATGGCTCCTTACTTGGACCCCACACATCCGTGTGCACTAGATCCAAAGGATTTTGATACATATATCCTTTCTTATTGAAAGGTTGTCTATGAGCCTTGCCGAGTTGACAAGCTTCACACTTATAAATCATGTGTTGCCTTGTGATATTAGGCAAACCAAGTACACTTTGGTCCCTGCAAATCTGTTTGAGTGTCCTCTCACCAATGTGAGCAAGCCTTTTGTGCCATATCTCCAACTCTGTTAGAGTTTGAGATCCATAGCTAAACAAAGCTATGTTCTTTGTATCTTCCACTTCAAAGGTGAAGAGCCTTCCTGTCTTTTCTCCTTTGGCAATCCTTCGAAAGCCTTGCCTTGGGTCTTCAACATATGCTCCAAATCGATTGAATCTAACCTGCAATCCTTTTTCAACAATCTGTCCAACACTTATTAAATTTTTGGTAATTGTAGGGACATACAAGAGTTTGCTTAAGAGGTTCATATTCCCATCTGATGTCTTCACATTACCTATCTTCTCCACTGAGTGTTTTGTATCATCTCCTGTCTGCACTTCATGCTTGTTATGAGGATCTTCCAAATCAAAAAGTAAAGCCACATTTCCTGCTACATGGTTTGAGCATCCCGAATCAATGTAAAATATGTGATCATCATCCTTACCCTTCTTCGCTGATAGATTCATAATCAATAATGAATCTTCTTGACTTTGGTCCTCTGCATAGTTATTGTATTCTCTCCTTCCTCTATGGCCACTTTGATAGTTGTTATTGTTGTAATTGTTGTTGTAGTAGTTGTTGTTGTTGTCGTAGCCTCCATTGTACCTGCCTCTATTTGATCCATAGCCACCTCTATTGAATCCTGTTCCTCTTGAGTTCCTTGGATTCCTGAAACATTCTTCAGTAGTATGGTTAGATGATCCACATATGTTGCAAGGTTGAGATGATTGGAATCTCCCCCTGCCTTGCTTTCCACCTCTGCCTCTTCCTCTAGCTCTTCCTCTACCTGCAAAGTTTGCTTGGAAAGAGCTTCCTTCATCTTCATTCTTCCTATTCTTTGACTTGTCCTTGACCTTAGCTTTATCAGAATATAAGGCAGAAGTTTGATTACCTCTTGAGGACTCACCACCTTTGCTAATCTTTGCTTCATGAGTGAAGAGTTCACCCATGAGTGTGTTGAGGTCGGGTACATGCATATCCATGTATAAATCCATGGCTGTTGTGAATGACTCCCACTCGTCGTCTGCTTTGATTCCATTCATGATTTGTCTTATGATTTGCTCCTCTTCAATTACCTCTCCAATGCTTCCAAGCTGGTCCGAAATCTCCTTCATCTTTGTGACATAATCAGTCACATTTTGCTTCATGTTTTTCTTCATTGTTGTGAACTCCATCCACAATTGTTCTTCCTCGCTCGAGTGTTGGAAGAGAAGAAAGAAGCAAGTGCATTCCAGGTCTCTCTTGATGTCTTGCATCCCTTGACATGAGGTAAAAGAAAATCAGAGATTGAGTTTAGAATATAGGACCTTGCAAGTGCATCCTTCGAACACCAATTTGTAAGTCCTTCCACTTCTTCATGTGATGGTTGGCCTTTGTTCATGGTCGGCATTGCTTCATCTCCGGATATGAATCCATATAGATTCCTCCCTTGAAGGTAAGCCTCCATCCTTATAGACCATGCCGGATAGTTGTATCGATCCAATTTGTCAATTGTTGATGGAAATCCATCTCCCATGTTGCTTGACTATGCTCTGATACCACTGTGAAGAGAGATGGTGGATGCAATCCAAAGATGAGTAGGTGCCGCTACAACCAGATTCACACCAGCCAAATGAGACTTCAGAGTTGATTAGTAGACCCTTTGAGCTTCCTAAATCCACCAAAATATCAGCCAAGTACTTTGGAACATGTATCCCAAAAGTTTAAGTCAAGACACACTAGTTGCGAAATGACTAGCTCCAAAAACTTGCTATTTTTAGACATACATCTGCTGGAAAAAATGAACAGTGCTCTCAACCTGGTAGGAATTAGAAAAATTACTTTTGGGCATAGCAAATAGACTTAGAAAGCTTCCCAATCCAAGTTAAAACACTTAAAATGATGGACTGAGCACTGAGAACAAGATTTATCAATTTCTGGAACATGCCCACCATTCTCAGGGCTTTGTAGAGATAGACCAGTGAGCCGTATTTTGAAGATATCTTCAAAACTGTTAATTCAATGACCTTGAAAATGTATAGGTAGAAAGTAGCCAGTATGAGCTATCCAATGCAAGTTAAGGCACTGAAAAAGGATCAGTAGAACTCGAGATATGACCTTCTGAAGGTACTGCTCTGAGTGAGTATAGGAGAGAACAAAACAGAGAAGTGAATGATGATAAATGTATAGATTCACATATGATTACAACCACATTGGCAATGAATCTTTACACAATGGAAGTATAATGATAGAGCTATGGAGTAAGCTCTTCAATCTCTACAAAATGACATGAAGTGGTCACGTACAAGGCTTGCTAATCGCCTCTTCCTTCTTGCTCCTTTTATAGCTATTCTTGGAGGGAGTTTTGAATTCGAATTCGAATGGCTCCACCTAAAAGTGATCCCCAAAGTTAGGAGATATTCCCTCAGCTCAAAAATTCGTGATTTTTGTAGTTATAGGCACGAATTTGCTTTTACATCATGCATGAGGTAAGCCATCCTTTTCCTTTTTTTCTTTTTCCAAATACAAGAGATAAAAATGAACTCTTTTACAAGAGGTGTTCACATGACTACTCATGTGACTTACAAATGAGGATGATATCAAATATATCAAGCATGTAGGCTTGGGTAAAATGCACCAACAGCTTGCTCAGAACTATACACTGTGGAAGGAGAATTGAGGAAAACATTAACTTCAAATTTTGCATTTCTTGCAATTTCACTACTTACATTTACACGTAAATGTTCCTACACTCAATTCTCTCAGCCTGATCACAATAAGAAGCTCAAAATTTGTACAGAGATCAATCAACTATAGACTTAGACTTGTACAAAAGCATTTCACCAAAGATTCAACACAGAAAGAGAACTCTCAGAAATATCGGGAGCAACTTTTTCATTTGTAGAAAAACTTTACATCTAGATGAGAGAGCTATTCGATTCACTTTACAAATTTCTAATGACATCTAATTCTTCTAAAATCTTTTTCTTACACACTCTCTCATATTTGCCCCGATAATTTTCTTGTATATATAGGCAAATATTTACAAGCTCATAACTATTCCAAAAGTATAAGTAATCTAACTCTAAAATAATGTACATATGTGTACACATCTTCATCTTCTGGATATGCACTTCCTTCATGCTTCATAACTTGATCTTTTTTTCAGTCATTGACTTCAATTCTTCATCAAAACATCAATTGTTGATTGCCTTGCACCAACGCTTATCAACAACATCCTCAATTTCGAAATTTCCCACCACAAGTGAATTAAAATGGCTTTGTGTGTGGCCCTCGTAGGTGTCCTTGGTGTGATTTGTTAGAGCACTTTTTGAGAGATTGTGAACTATTGAAGGCTGCTAAGGAGCAATGACTAGTAATAGACATAAATAAGAAAATATGTGACTATCAATCTAGGCTACCTTTGCAAGGAAATTATGGTAAGGGAGGAATGAAAAAACACGATGAAAATATAACCATAACGGACGTAAGAACTAGAGTAGTGAAACTAGAAGCTCTTGATGAACAACAAGTAGAATCAAGTAAACCCACAAAGGAAGATGACTTTTCCATAGAGGCTTTAGTAAGAGCACGAGATGAGATTAGGAGAATAACGGCTTGGGAGTCACCGACAGAAGATCAATCTCTTATTTCTCAGATATCCAATGTAGAAGAAAAACAAAAAAGATATGAAGCTGAGCCTAGTGAAAGAAGAGTGACTCAAAAACAAACCTCAGAGGGAATAGAAACAATCATAGAGCAAGCGAAAACATCACAATCCAAAGATAAAAAACAAGAATCACAACCCAATGAACAAAAACAAGAGAAGAAACAAAAAGGAAAGAAGAAAAAGCAAAGAAAAACAAAACCAAAGCCTTTAGATAAACAAGAACAATCGAAACAAACTGAAGTCCAGACACGAGAACACAAACAAAAACAAGATCCTGAGCAAAAACAAAAGAAACCAAAGAGAAAACCTAAAGCCATCTTGATTTCAGAAATTGAGAGAAAAATAGATCCTATGGAGATTTTAGATGACATTTTGCTTAAGAGTCAAGTGACTATGTCTTTAGAACAAGTTTTCTCTATTGCAAAGCCTGTTTTTAAAGATAACTTTATCGACCTAATTAAAAGGAAGAGGTTTACGCTTAATCTAGATGCTGAGATGTAAGATTCTCTAGATCAAGATCAACCTATGAATGAAGCCTTAAACTTTGATGAATCTGATGAAGACGGCTTTGATGATGATGAAGTAAATGTTAATAAAAATTTCTTAGGACCTATTCAACCTGACCATGAAAATCATGAAAACAATCCTGAAAGTCACTTTAAAAGAATTTTGGTCTAGAGGTACATCAGAGATGCATGTTAAAATAGGAAATGATAAGAACACTATCACTCTAAATGCATTAGTAGATTTCGGCTCTGAAATCAATGTGATTTCAAGAGAAGTCTATGATAAGTTTCGATGGCCGATAGATAAAAATTGTGGATGGGGTATGAGAACTACAAATAATGGTGTAGGTACCCTGTATGGAGCTTGTGCTAGTATGCCCATATCCATAGGAGGAATCACATAAGAGTTTCACTTTTTTATTCAAGATAATTGCTCCTATGAAGTTCTCTTAGGTCAACCCTTTATTTGTGAGAGTCGTATGGAAACTAAAGCCATGGATGATGGGTCTACCTATGCTAGATTTAAGTCTAAGGGTGGAATGCAATCACTTCAAGTCATGACGGTAAGAGTGAATCATCCTAGGAATCGATTGTCAATTAGAAAAAAACCTATTGTTACTCAGGGTGTGTGCATGCTTGTAGTGATTGTGCACCTCGATTCATATTTGGAGCTACATATGATCAAAATTTTGGATAGAATCCATTGTTCAGCGGGACAACAGTGGATATTGGTTTGACATCTCACATCCAACCAACCTGTACAATAGCTTGTCACTTTGTTTTCCACATTCTAGATTAGATTTTCTTCATAAGAGTCAATTTTCCAAGTCTTTTATCCAAAAAACCCAAAAAAATTATAAAAATAAAAAAATCATGGAACATGATGAGAACATTGAGCATGTGATTGAAACATCTCATTGTTTCTCTACTCTTGAGGAGTTAGAGTTATGTCTTCAACAAAATTCTAATTCTCATATTATTCTTCTTTCTTCCCTTGATGAGTATGCTCTTATCCAGGAATATGCTCTCAATGTTGACAAATGCTCAAAATTTAACCAAACACATGATGCCTTAGTTGAAACAAAGTACAAAATGGTAGACAAAAAAATTAAACCCATAGCTCAACCATTACCCCAAGGAAGTAATAAAAAAATTATAGTTATGAAAAATGATCCAATTCTTCGGGATAAGAAAAACATAGGACATACATTCACGGATGAGACAATCAAACATGTGAAAATTGGTACAAATGATGACTTTCTTTTTCTAGTAGAGGGAGATAAATTTGAGAGAGTCATACATAGCCATGGAAAAGCCTTTACTATGTATCCTCATGAGATTGGTTGCGTAGATCCTAAGCTAGTTGCACCCATGATAATCTTTACTATTCCACATATTCCATGGAATCTTCACCCTATACCAATTCCAAAGGCTCACTTACCTGAGCTAATGAAACTACTTAAGGAGAGGATAAACATGAGAATTTTAGAGCCATCTTTTGGACCTTACCCAAATAGATGGTTCACTGTGCCTAAAAAGAATGGGAAACTACATTCTATTCAAGATCTCCAACCTGTCAATAAAGTCACCATAAGGAATGTAGGAACAGGACCCATTGTAGATGAGTTTGCTCAATCATTTTCAGGACATTCTATCTATTCAATGGGTGATTTATATTCTGGATATGAACAATTTCAATCAGCAATTGACAGTCGTGACATAACCACAATGAAAACTCCTTTAGGCTTAGTGCAAACGTGTACTTTACCTCAAGGAGAGACTAATTCTGTGGCTCATATGATGAGTGCTATGAATATGGTCTTACATGATTTTATCCCTCATATAACTATGCCATTCGTTGATGATATTCCAATCAAAGGGAGTGAGGAGCATGTAAAGGACATTACTTTAGACTCATCTGGATGTCGTAAATTTGTTCTTGACCATATCTCTGATTGTGAAAGAATATTTCAACGGTTTGAAGAGGTAAGTCTCAAATTTTGCATAGAAAAATCTGTTTTTGGTGTCAACGAGGTTCTTAGACATTTATGTGGTCATTATGG
>CM035420.1:34661309-34663809 GCA_020310875.1 Ceratopteris richardii | reverse complement strand
GTGTGAGGAGTGCTTGACGAATGTTCCCTTGTACTCTTAAAGTAAAGAGTCTTCCTTCTTTCTTACCAGAGATGATCTGATTATATCCATTCTCGGGATCTTCTACAAATACTCCTTCATTTGTAAATCTGACCTGAAAACCTTTTTCAACTATTTATCCCACACTAATCAAGTTCTTGGGTATTGTTGGAACATATAAAACAATGGTTAGCAAATCTGCTCCACTCTTGCATTTCACCTTCCCAATTGAATGTACACTATGTCTCATATTGTCACCTATTTGAACTGTATGACTAGAGCTGCCTTTTTCCAATTCTATCATCAGTTCTATATTTCCTGACAAATGATTAGAACATCCAGAATCAATGTAAAATACCTTTAGATCTTCGTTATCTGATGTGCCGATTGAGCTCATCATCAATGATGTATGACTTTCATTGTATGTGTCATTTGCGTAGTTGTTGTAGGTGGTGTTGTAGGATTGATTTTGTCCCCAACTTCTTGTTCCACCTCTACCATAGCTTCCTCTTTGGTTTTGTCTACCTCTTTGAAAATTACTCTGATATCTTCCGCTTCTGCTTCTACTATTGCTGTTCTGATTTTGATTTGATCCTTGGTGATTGTGTCAACAATCATGAGCCAGATGATTATTTATTCCACAAATCTAGCAAGCCTTCTTGTTGATATTCTGACTACCTCTTCCTCTTCCAGAACCTCTTGCTCTTCCTCTGCCAGTGCCTTTACCTCTTGCATAATAAGCCTGAGAACTCGACTCTTCCTCGTCTTTTGACTTACCTTTATCTCCTTTCTTCTTGTTCTTCATGTACATTGTAGAACTTTGTCCCTTTTCTCCCTCTGTCTTCAAATCTTGCTCAAACGTCAGCATTAGTCCAAGCAACTCATTTAAATCTAGTACAAAATGATTTAAAGACAATTCAGTTGAGAGTACGAAAGGTTTCCACCTTTCATCTCCTCTCAACCCTGTGAGCACTTGCGCTATCAATGTGTGATCTTCGATATCTTCATTTATGGATCCAAGGCTATTTGCTAGATCCTTCATTTTAGTAACATAGTCACTAATACTTTGACTCGGCTTCTTTTTGAACGTTGTGAACTCGGACCATAAGCTAGCCTTCCTAGCTTTCGTAGTATTTTGGAAATGATCTTCCAACGCACTCCATATATCCTTTGCTTTCTCCAGACCTCTAATATGCGGTAGTAGATGATCTGTAACAGTATTATAGATGTAAGCTCTTGCCGTTGCGGCTCTCTTCTGCCACAGCTTCAAGGCTTCTAATTCTTCTTCCTTTGGTTGTATAATGTCTTCAAGGGTTGGCTTCTTTTCTTCTATGGTCACATACATCATTAAGTCCTTACTCATAAGTAAGGCTTCCATGTGCATTACCCATGCAGGATAATTATCTCTGTCCAATTTGTCAATAGAAACATGATCTGCCATAATCTTCTTGTTTCTGTTGTTGTCGGTGAGTTTAATTTCAAAGGTTTTACCTTTCTCAAACCTTTACTCTTGAGGATGACTTCGGAATACTTCTTGATACCGTTGGCTGTTGAACTCTTCAGTATTCACCTCCTTTTATGAAAATTCTTTCGGTTCTCTTTTCGTTCTTCTGAGAAACCTTTTCTGCTCTTCAGAAACTTTTCTGTTCTTGTACCACGTGTGGATCTTTCCACTCTGATATCACTTCTTGATCTTTTTGGCTTTGATACCACTTGTGTGGTTAACCTTGCTCTGATACCACATGTTGATGATGAGACACGGCAAAGGCTCGAACCTTATCAAGCCTGCGGAATTTGCCGCGCCCAAGAAGAGGTAAGCTAGAGTGATATTAGAACACCTCTATAATCAATAGTAGCTTAGCACACTTTCTGTAACTCAAATATATCAAAATTGTGTTTTGAACTTCATCAAAAATTCATCGGAACTCCACCGGACTGTCACTGGAACCTCACTGTAATTGCACCGAAATCTTACCAGAATCAACTGCAATTTAGTTTGTAATTACTTCAAGTGTATATAGATGAAGTAAGGAAGTGATGCATGGACTTCCTTTACTAAATGAACTCTTCCTGGAGTTTAAGAAAAAACTTCACAAGTTTAGAATGCCTTTTTCCGGTCAGGGTCTGTACTATTTGTACATATCCGTTTCACCGAAATCTTTGATGAACTCATAGTAGAGACGTCTAACTACAAGATGAGCTATCTCTCATACAAAACTTTGCATTATTCTGCGAGATCTACTTCGTTGTTCTACCGGAAAACACGTTTATTGAGAAACTATAACTGATCAAAAAATACGTTTACTGAAAGAACTGTAACTATTAACTAACTTTATACCGTAACATGAAAATATTCAGACTTCTGCACATATGAAGAATGTGCGCAAAGCTTCCACATGAAAATGTGTTTTCTATTAGAGAAGATGTGTACAAACTAGCTTTGCCTCTTCCTTCTCAAGCTATGGAAACTCTCCTACACTGA
>CM035420.1:34621309-34656309 GCA_020310875.1 Ceratopteris richardii | reverse complement strand
GATGCACTTGAAGCTTTCTTTTCTTCAAGTACTAAATCTAGGAAGCATCAACTATGGCTAGATTTCACAACTCTCAAGAAGGCTCCCAAACAAAATGTGACTGATTTTGTCACAAAGCTCAAGGACATAGCAGATCAGTTGGAAAGCATTGGAGAGGTAATAGATGAAGAGCAAATTGTAAGGCAGGCCATCAATGGCTTGAAGGCAGATGACAAGTGGGAAGCATTCACCACAACTATGGATTTGTACATGCACATGCATGTACCCGATTTCAATACACTCATTGGACAGCTACTTACTCAAGAGGCAAAGCTCATCAAAAATGGAGAAAACTCTAAAGGTAATCAATCTTCAGCTTTATACACTGATAAAAGCAAGTCCAAAGATAACAAAGGAAAGGCAAAGAAAGTGGATGATGAAGCAGGTATATATCAAGCTAACTATGCAGGTAGAGGAAGACATGGTAGAGGTAGAGGAAGAGGAGGTAGACAAGGCAGGGGGAGATCCCAAGACTCCAACTCATGTTCTATTTGTGGTCTAACTAATCATACAAATGAAAATTACTTTAGGAATTCCAGGAATCAAAGAGGCAGAGGATACAATAGAGGAAGTTATGGCTACTCAAGAGGAAGGTTCAACAATTATAATGGCAACTACAACAACTACAATCATTCAAACTATCAAGGAGGCTACAAAGGAAGGAGAGACTTCAATAACTACACAAAAGACTCAAACAAAGAGGATTCATTATTGATCATGAACATGGCTATGCCACAAGGTAAATCTGATGAGCATGTTTTCTACATAGATTCAGTTCGTTCAAATCATGTGGCAGGAAATGTGGCACTCCTATTAGATTTAGAAGATCCAAGGAATAAGCATGAGGTACAAACAGGAGATGACACAAGACATGCTGTGGAGAAAATAGGCAACGTCAAAGCACGTGATGGAAACATCAACCTACTCAGTAAGGTACTCTATGTCCCTACCATTACAAAGAATTTGATAAGTGTTGGGCAGATAGTAGAGAAAGGGTTGCAAGTCAGGTTCACAAAAGCAGGAGCATTCGTTGAAGATCCAAGTCAAGGATTTAGAAAAATTGCAAAAGGTGAAAAGACAGGTAGATTGTTCACATTTGAATTACAAGACACTAGAAACATTGCTCTCTTTAATTATGGTAGTCAGACACTCATAGAATTGGAAGTATGGTACAAAAGGTTAGCACATATTGGTGAAAGGTCATTAAAGCGAATTTGCAGGGACCAAAGTGTACTTGGACTCCCTAATTTGTCAAAACAACATATGATTTATAAGTGTAGTGCATGTCAATTTGGAAAGTCTCACAGGTTACCATTCATGAAGAAAGGTTATATGCATGGAGATCTCTTGGAGTTGGTTCATACAAATGTATGGGGACCTAGCAAGGAAGCTTCAATATCTGGATCAAGGTATTATGTCTCCTTTATTGATGATTGCAGCAGATGGACTATCCTATTCTTTATGAAACACAAAGATGAAGTTTTTTCATGTTTCAAAAGATATTTGGCTCTTGTGGAGAATCAAACAGGTAAATCACTAAAAAGGCTAAGGTCAGATGGAGGGGGAGAATACTTCTCCCATGAGTTTGATTCTTTTCTTCAAGAAAGAGGAATCAAAAGAGAGGTAACTACAAGGTACACTCCTGAGCAAAATGGAGTGGCAGAAAGGAGGAATAGGACAATTGTTGAAGCTACAAGGTCTATGTTAAATGAAAAGCATTTACCTAATTACTTATGGGCTGAGGCTGTATATACAGCCACTTACGTGATTAATAGGTTGCCTTCAAAATCCCTGGATGGGATGACTCCATATGAGGCTTGAAATGGAAGAAGACCAAGCTTAGATCATTGTAAAATTTTTGGATGTATTGCTTTTGCTCATGTTCCTTCACAAGTTAGAGGCAAGATGGATCCAAAGACAGAAAGGTGTGTATTTATTGGATATGACAACAATCAAAAGGGCTACAAGTTATACAACCCTACCAACAAAGGATTCTTGGTAAGTAGAGATGTAGTTTTTGATGAGAACAATTCATGGTATGAAGATTCATGTAGGAAGGTCAATTTACCATATGATCTTGAAGAAGATTTTCCAAAGCTTGGTAGAGAACAACCAAAGAATGAAGAACAAGACACCTCAGTGGATGATGAAGAATATCAGATGGGAAAGATCAAAGCATGGAAGTCTAAAGGTAAAGCAAAATTGCATGAACTTGGACATGAGGCAAAATCATCACATCATGGCCTAAGAAGATCTATGAGGGAAAAGAAAAAACTAGAAAGGTATGGGTTTGACACCTCATTAGTAACTAAACATTCTATCTACATAGCACAGGACATAAACCAAGAGGAGCCATCATCCTTTGAAGAGGCAAAAGCAAAAACAGAATGGAAGCATGCAATGAAGGAAGAGATTGAAGCACTTGAGGAAAACAACACTTGGGATTTGGTGCCCAAGACTTCATCCATGAAGGTAATAGGCTCAAGATGGGTCTATAAACTCAAGAAGAATTCTGATGGTTTCATTAACATGTATAAGGCAAGGCTTGAAGCAAAAGGCTTTGCAAAAACTCAGGGAATTGATTATTATTGGTGCATATCAATCACCAATTGAAGATTTGGAGTAAAGAAAATGGATACATTCACAAGAGTGAAGGACATGTACACATATGTACATTAGTTATGACATAGGTTACATATACTTATGTTTTGATGAGAAGTTTGTACATAGAAGCCTATAAATACTTTTGGAAAATGTCGGGCAAAAAGAGAGAGAGCAGAAGAGAGAAGATAAGAGAGACTATGTATGAGCATAGGAATGGAGAAATGAGTGATTGTAAATGTCAATAGACTGATGAGAAAGTAGTTGTAGTCTCTCTCATTTGTAGATGTAATCTTCTCCTGAAATGAAGGAAATGTTGCACCCGATATTTCTGCGTCTACTCCATCTGTAGTAGATCATTTGTGAAATCCTTTTGAGGATATCTAAGTTGTTAGTTAATGAGTTTGTGGTTTGAATTTTAGAGTCTAATTGTAAACAGGTGAAGAGAATTGCTGATAGGAACATTCACATGTGTTGAGTGTTCACAGCTCTCTGAAACAGGCGCACATTTCGAGTTCAAAGAATTGAGTAATGCTCAGTGCACAGTGTAAAGTTTTACACATATGATAGCTCAAAATCTAAGTTGAGAGATAAGCTATCTTCAGTCAAAAGGATTTGGTAAAACGGGTTCGACATTGTGAGAACCAAAGTTAAGAAGTTAGGGGTGTAAAATCGACTGTTCTGAGTAACAGTTTCTGACATAGGTAACTTGAGAAGTTGATTTCTCAAGTTATACTAAAGCTTTTGAAGTAATTCAACTTGGAGGTGATGCGCAATCCCTAGGAGATGATTCATACAAAGTTTCATCAAAAACTTTACACATTTGATAAGTCAATGTGAGGAAATAGTGCAGCAGACTTTTCTGTGTTTCACCTTCTTCACATATTTTCTCAGATTTGATAATTTGGAGATTGGACCTCTAATTAAGTGAAGGTTTTGACTTACTCTTGATATAGAGGTGTTCTAAATTCAAGAGTAGGTTGTTCTTTTGGAGATTAACACTCTCCATCAGTGGTATCAGAGCAGGAGACATCAAATCAAGGAAAGGAAGGTCCCGACTGCTGCAGATTCAAGAAGTTCAACATTTGAAGAGCTAAGAAGTGAAAGCTTGGAGTCAAAAGCCTGAGGAGAAGACTACTCGACATCAAGAAAGGCAAAAGGAGCCTAATTCGAAGTAAAGGTACATACATTGCTTGTAAAGCTTGAAGTTTTCATTACACAGGTGGATACAAGATGGGAGATGCTCTACAGATAGAGAAATTGGATAGAGAAAACTATCCTGCATGGTCAATGAGGATGGAAGCTCATCTTATGAGCAAAGATTTAATTGGTTACATCACAGGAGAAGAAGAGAAGCCAGAATTCAGAGATCCTAGTGTTCCAACTAGGGAAGAGTTAGCAGATTTGAAAAATTGGATGAAGAAAGATGCTCAAGCTAGGAGCATCATCTATATGGGAGTCAATGATTACTTGTTACCTCATATTAGAGGTCTTGAAAGTGCAACTGACATATGGAATGCTTTGGAGGAGCATTTCCAGAACACTACAAAGTCAAGGAAGGCATCCTTATGGGCAGAGTTTACTACCTTCAAGAAGAAGGCCTCTCAATCTATTTCAGATTATGTGACAAGGATGAAAGATATTGCAGATGCTTTAGGAGCTGTTGATGAAGACATTGAGGAAGATAAATTGGTAAGGCAAATCCTTACAGGGTTGAGAGGTGATGATAAATGGAAGCCATTTATTTTATCTACAGAGTTATCACTTGACCATTTCACTCCTGATTTAAATCAATTGTTAGGTCATATGCTAACATTTGAGCAGGATGTTAAAGGAGATGGTGAAAAGAGTACAGGTCATGCAATGTACTCAAAGGACAAGAAGAAGAATAGCAAAGGAAAACAACAAGCAGGTGAAGATGAAGGAACAACTACTCAAGCCAACTTTCTAAGAGGTAGAGGAGGTGGCAAAGGTAGAGGAAGAGGCAGGAACAATAAAGATGGAGGCAAAGCTTGCTGGATTTGTGGTAAGACAAATCACTTAGCTAATGATTGTTGGCACAATACTCAGAATAATAATGGATATAGTCAAAACTATAATGCAAGAGGAAGAGGTGGCAGAAATCAAAGAGGTAATTACAGAGGTAGAGGTGGAAGGAATTACTTTGGAAGAAATGCAGGTAGAGGATTCCAAAGTCAACAATACAACAACACCTACTACAATTATGCTTCAGATCAAAAGGAAGATTCAACATTGATAATGAATGCAACTTGTGAAAGGTAGAGTGAAGATCAAAGAGTCTTCTACATTGACTCAGGGTGTATCAATCACCTGAGTGGTAACATATCTTTGATGACTGATTTGGAAAGTAAAGTTTTTAATCATGTTGTTCAAACAGGTGACAACACAAAGCACAATGTGAAGTCAATTGGATCAGTGAAGGCCAAGGATGGAAGCACCTTATTGAGTAAGGTCTTGTATGTTCCTACAATCCCTAAGAATTTGATAAGTGTAGGTCAAATTGTTGAAAACGGATATGAAGTAAGGTTCACTAATGATGGAGTATATGTGGAAGACCCTAGCCAAGGGTATAAACAGATTGTTTCAGGGAAAAAGGAAGGAAGATTATTTACATTGAAGATTCAAGGTAACATTGGTCATGCTATGTTCACATATGGAGGTCATAAGATCTCTGAGTTAGATCTTTGGCACAAGAGGCTTGGACATTTCAATGAAAGAGGTATTAAAGATATGGTTAACAATGGTTCAGTTCTTGGATTGCCTAATGTTGCAGGTCAACATATGACATATAAATGTGAGGCATGTCAATTAGGTAAAGCTCATAAACATTCATATTCCAAGCATGGTTTTATGCACTCAGAGAAGCTTGAGTTGGTACACACAGATGTGTGGGGACCATCAAAAGATTTCAGTATAAATGGATCAAGGTATTATGTGATTTATGTTGATGATGCTACTAGGTGGATCACTATCTATGTGATTAAAGATAAGTCAGAAGTGTTTAATACATTTAAACACTATCATGCATATGCAGAAAGAATTACAGGTCATAAGTTGAAAAGACTAAGGTCAGATGGAGGGGGAGAGTATTTCTCAAATGAGTTCAGTGATTACTTATGGAATGCAGGTATAAAAAGGGAAGTTACTTGCAGGTACTCTCCTCAACAAAATGGTGTTGCAGAAAGGAGAAATAGAACACTTGTTGAGTTTGCAAGATCTATGATGAAGGAGAAAAATTGCCCTAATTACTTGTGGGCTGAGGCTGTAAATACAGCCACTTATTTGGTCAATAGGTTACCTTGTAAAGCCTTGCAGGGTATGACACCATATGAGGCTTGGTGGGGTAAAAGACCTACCTTGGATCATTGCAGAGTATTTGGGTGTGTGGCATATGCATATGTGCCATCACAATTAAGACACAAATTGGAACCCAAAGCTGAAAAGTATGTTTTCATTGGCTATGATGACAAGCAGATGGGCTATAGATTGTGGAGTCCATCTACAAAGCAATTTATGGTTTCTAAAGATGTTACATTTGATGAACAAAACACTTGGTATGCAGGTACAATCAAAATCAATACAGATGATGAAGAAGAAGTGAGTCAAAGAAAAGGTAAATCAAAAGTTCAAATATTTGATGAGCAAGAGAATAATGAAGTGCAGGTTGAAGTGGAAGAGACACCAAGATTTGATCCTGAATATGAAGAGCCAGAAACCTCAAGGAGTGGAGAACTCAGAAGGTCAACAAGAAATAGGTGGCAACCTACAAGGTATAGTTATGATACTTCATTTCTAGCCACAAAAGATTATGCTTATATGGTGAATACAGATGAAGACCCTTCTACATATGAAGAGGCAAAAGGTAAGGAAAAATGGGAGAATGCTATGCAGGAAGAATTTGATGCACTATTGGAGAATCAAACTTGGGATTTGGTTCCTAAACCAAATAGTCAGAAGATTATTGGATGTAAGTGGGTCTACAAGACAAAAAGGTTTGCAGATGGAAGTGTGTCTAGATACAAAGCTAGACTTGTGGTCAAAGGCTTTGCTCAGACATATGGTATTGATTATGATGAGACCTATAGTCCTGTGGCAAAGATGACAACCATAAGGACACTTATTGCTATTGCTGCATGTAAAGGTTGGAAGCTATGTCAACTTGATGTGAAAAATGCTTTTTTGAATGGTTATATTTCAGATGATGTATTCATGGAGCAACCTCAAGGGTTCAGAGATAAAAGGTATCCAGATCATGTGTGCAAGCTCAAGAGAGCTTTGTATGGCTTGAAGCAGGCCCCAAGGGCATGGAACTATAGACTTGTGAAGTTTCTAAAAGAACTTGGTTTTCAGGTGTCTAAAGCAGATAGTAGCTTGCTTATCAAGGCAAGTGAAAATGGTTTCATATACATGTGCATATATGTGGATGATATAATTCTTACAGGTACAGATGAAGAAGGAATACAAAAGCTTAAGAGGCAAATGGAAAAGGAGTTCAAGATAAGTGACTTGGGAGACTTATCATACTTCTTGGGCATGGAGATTACTTATACTCAACATGGAGTATTTGTGACCCAAGAAAGGTATTTGAAGAACTTGTTAATCAAGTTTAAAATGGATGATTGCAGGGTAGCACCTACACCAATGGAGGTGAATCACAAATTGAGTAAGTATGGAGGTGAAGAATTCAAGGACATGAGACAATATCAGAGTTTGGTTGGTAGCCTTATCTATGCTACTCTAACTAGACCTGATCTATCATATGCAGTAGGGGTTTTGTCTCAATTTATGCATTGCCCAAGGAAAGAACATTGGATTGCAGGACAAAGGGTGTTGAGGTACATTAAGGGTACACTCAATGAAGGTTTGTATTATGGGTTTACCTCAGATACAAATATCAAAATTTATAGTGATGCAGATTGGGCAGGTAATCCAGATGATAGAAGATCTACTTTTGGATATATGTGTTATGTGGGAGATAAACTTATCTCATGGTGTTCCAAGAAGCAACATACAGTTGCTTTATCTTCTACAGAAGCAGAGTACAAAGGCATGGTTGAAGCTGCAAAAGAAGTAATTTGGGTCAAGACATTGATGAAGAGTCTTGACATTATGCATGGAGTACCAATTATATATGGAGATAACATGAGTTCATTGTATTTAGCTGCTAATCCTGTTTTTCATGCCAGGACCAAACACATTGAGATTCAGTATCATTTTCTAAGAGAGAAAGTGATGGATAAGGAGATTGAAGTCATACATACTTCAACAAAGGATCAGATAGCTGATATGCTTACAAAGAGCTTGGATGGACCAAAGCTACAGAAGTTTAAAGACATGGCAGGTATAAAGAAGAAAGGAGAAACCTCAATTGATGATTGAGGGGGAGCTGTTGGTGCATATCAATCACCAATTGAAGATTTGGAGTAAAGAAAATGGATACATTCACAAGAGTGAAGGACATGTACACATATGTACATTAGTTATGACATAGGTTACATATACTTATGTTTTGATGAGAAGTTTGTACATAGAAGCCTATAAATACTTTTGGAAAATGTCGGGCAAAAAGAGAGAGAGCAAAAGAGAGAAGATAAGAGAGACTATGTATGAGCATAGGAATGGAGAAATGAGTGATTGTAAATGTCAATAGACTGATGAGAAAGTAGTTGTAGTCTCTCTCATTTGTAGATGTAATCTTCTCCTGAAATGAAGGAAATGTTGCGCCCGATATTTCTGCGTCTACTCCGTCTGTAGTAGATCATTTGTGAAATCCTTTTGAGGATATCTAAGTTGTTAGTTAATGAGTTTGTGGTTTGAATTTTAGAGTCTAATTGTAAACAGGTGAAGAGAATTGCTGATAGGAACATTCACATGTGTTGAGTGTTCACAGCTCTCTGAAACAGGCGCACATTTCGAGTTCAAAGAATTGAGTAGTGCTCAGTGCACAGTGTAAAGTTTTACACATATGATAGCTCAAAATCTAAGTTGAGAGATAAGCTATCTTCAGTCAAAAGGATTTGGTAAAACGGGTTCGACATTGTGAGAACCAAAGTTAAGAAGTTAGGGGTGTAAAATCGACTGTTCTGAGTAACAGTTTCTGACATAGGTAACTTGAGAAGTTGATTTCTCAAGTTATACTAAAGCTTTTGAAGTAATTCAACTTGGAGGTGATGCGCAATCCCTAGGAGATGATTCATACAAAGTTTCATCAAAAACTTTACACATTTGATAAGTCAATGTGAGGAAATAGTGCAGCAGACTTTTCTGTGTTTCACCTTCTTCACATATTTTCTCAGATTTGATAATTTGGAGATTGGACCTCTAATTAAGTGAAGGTTTTGACTTACTCTTGATATAGAGGTGTTCTAAATTCAAGAGTAGGTTGTTCTTTTGGAGATTAACACTCTCCATCAATTATGAGGAGACCTTCTCTCCTGTGGAAAAGATGCCTACTATTAGGGTTTTGCTTAGTATTGCCTCTTCCAAGAATTGGAAGATACTTCAACTAGATGTAAAGAATGCATTCTTGAATGGTTGGATAACAGAAGAGGTATATATGGCACAACCACCTGGTTTTGAGAATCAAGTTTATCCTGATTATGTGTTTAAACTTAAGAAAGCATTGTATGGTCTCAAGCAAGCTCCAAGAGCTTGGAATTTTAGGCTTGTTTCATTCTTGCAGGACAAAGGCTTTCAACCAAGCAAGGCAGATCCTTCACTCTTTATTAAGAGGAGTAATTTTGAGGTCATCTACTTATGTGTATATGTAGATGATATTATATTGACAGGAAATGATGCAGATGGTATGAAGAAGATCAAAGATCAGATGAGAGAAGAGTTCAAGATAAGTGATTTGCATTCACTTATCTACTTCCTAGGTTTGGAAGTTGTCTACAAAGATCATGGTTTGTTTCTCACTCAAAGAAAGTACATTAAGGACATGTTGGCAAAATTCAAGATGCAAGATTGTAAGATTGCAAGTACTCTAATGGAGGTCAATCACAAACTAAGCTCACATGAAGGTGAACTCATAGAGGACATCACATCATATCAAAGTCTAGTGGGTAGTCTCAACTATGCCTCATTGACAAGAGTAGATATATGTTATAGTGTGAGTGTGCTAAGTCAATTTATGCACACACCAAGGAAACCACATATGGATTCTGCCAAAAGGATTCTCAAGTATCTCAAAGGAACCATAAATGAAGGACTTTATTATCCTTGTGTATCTGATTTAGGTTTGAAGCTATTTTCTGATGCAGATTGGGCTGGCTCCAAGGAAGATAGAAGGAGCACTTCAGGTTATCTTACCTTTGAAGGTTCAAAGCTTATTTCATGGTCATCCAAGAAGCAGCCCACAGTTGCTCTCTCTTCTATTGAAGCTGAATATAGAGGTCTTGCCATAGCTACACAAGAAGCTACGTGGATGAAGACATTATTCAAAGATCTTGGATTGGAGTTTGGAACTCCAACTATTTTTTGTGACAATATGAGTTCTATTCATTTGGCTGCTAATACTATTTTTCATGCAAGGAATAAACATATTGAAGTTCATTATCACTATGTACGAGAGAAGGTTCTAAGCAAAGAGATTCAAATATCATATGTGTCCACTCATCAACAATGTGCAGATATTCTAACCAAAGCATTAGATGGTACAAAGCTTTGCAAATTCAAGGCTATGATAGGTTTGCAGGTAATCTTGGAAGATTGAAGACCTCAAGCATACTTGGCTTGAGGGGGAGCTGTTGGAGCAAGTCTATGACAAGCCTAAGTATTGGCTTGAGTCCCACAAAGTCATAGAAGAAGCTTTAAAATGAAGACTATGTAAAGTTCACTTGTGAACTACCTCTTGTAACTTTTGAAGAATTTACTTAATGTAAAAGTGAAAGAATCTTAAGTGGTTGAGTCCACTTGATCAAAAAAGGAAAGAGGAGCAATGAATTCGTGATTTGTGTTAGGTAGAGAATCAAATCAATCATTAATGTATTGGAGAGTGATTGAGGGAAGTTAGCCTCCCAAACTCAACTATAAATAGATGGCAGTTTTAGTCGTGGTTAGAGAGACCTATGTGAAGACCCCCAAGAGTTGAGCTTTATGCCATATCAAGGTGTGATTACAAGGTGCACATATGTATCAGTAACTAATTGTATTGTACAAGCAATATACTTTCATTTTCATGATTATTTGGGTTCATATGTCCATGTTCTTGTGAAGTGTACTACTCACTGCCATTACTCTCAGTTTTCTTAGTCAGATTGCAGAGATGTTTTCTCTGATCTCGGTGCATCATTTTCAGTGATTTAACTTGTTAAAGTTAGCTCTATAAGTCTACTATATTCTCACCAAGTTTCATTTCATTTGGGTATTGCAATCTTTAGTTATGTTCAGTTGAAGGCAACACTATCTGTGCATTTTCACTTCTCTATCAGGTACCCGACTTTTTCACTCACATTGTCAGAGCCATTTCTCAATGGTTACTTACCCAAATGCAATGATTTAATGCTTGTTGGATGCAGCGTACTGTCTAGTATAACCATACAAAGTTTCATAATCATTGGATTCCTACAGTTTGAGTTATGTGCATTTGTCTGCTCTTTGGTCTCAAACTGTAGCAGCCCTTGAAAATCAGGATGATGTCATCACTTGTCAAAACTCATTCTCAGTGTGTGGTTTATTACTTTTTATGCGATATCTTGAAAGTTAGCTCTTTAAGTTAACTAGACTTCCCCAAAAGGAATTAGGCTAATTGCTACTGTGCTCAGAGAATTATGCAAAACAGTCGACAGGTGTATGAACCAAAATAGCAAGTTTTTCACCGCTGAGATAACTCCAACTTATCTGTTTTGATCTATCTTTTTGAGAGTGATCTTCCAAGGTACATAGTGTGTCTAATAAATCCATTGGCAAGCTAAAAGAGCCCACCATATACTCCTGGAGTTCATTTGGCTGGTATAGATCAAGGATTTTGCAACACCTCTTCATCTTCAAGCACATACCTATCCATTGTTGGTAAAAGAAAATCAACAATTGATGTTTTGATGAAAAATTGAAGTCAAGGATTGAAGAAAAAGTTCAAGTTGTGAAGCATGAAAGAAGAATACATTCAGAAGATGAAGATGTGTACACATGTACATTAATTCATAGGTAGTTCACTTATATCTTTGAGTAGTCATAAGCTTGTAAATTTTTGTCTATATATACTATGAAAATGTCAAGGCAAGTATGAGAGAGCATGAGAATAGAGTAGTCAGGAGTTGTATGAGTCATTAGACATCTTAGAAGTGAGTTAAGACTCTCTCATCATTCAGTTGTAAATTTCTCAGAAATGAAGAAAATGTTGCGCCCGATATTTCTGAGTTTTCTCCTTCTGTGTTAGATCTTTTGTGAAATGCTTTTGTACAAGACTAAGTCTATAGGTGATTGACCTCTGTACAAATTTTTAGCTTCTAATTATGATCACGCTGAGTGAATTGAGTGTAGGAACATTTACATATGTAAATGAGTAGAAGTGAAGTTGTAGGAGGCGCAAAATTCGATACGAATGTTTTGATCAATTCTCCTTCCAAAGTTTAAAGTTTTGAGCAAGCAAGCACTTAATATTTAAGTTGGAAGGTAAGCTACTTGTGGCTAAAAGCATTTGCAGAAACGGGTTCTAGATTGAGAGAACCAAGTGTTAAAAGTTATAGGTGCCTAAATCGACTTCTCAGAAGAACAGTTTTAGACATAAGTGAGTTGTTGAGATCATTTCTCAAGATTTACTGAATCTTTTGGAGTGATTCAACTTGGAGAAGGTGTGCAATCTATAGGCAACACCTCATACATAGTTTTATCAAAACCTTTACGCATTTGATAAGGCAATGAGTGAATTATGTGCAGCAGACTTTCTGTGTAATGTCCTTCTTCACAGTTTGTTCAAGAACTTGACAATTGAGTATTGATCTTCTAAATTTGGTGAAGGTTTGAGTTATTCTTGTTATAGAGCTTCTCTAAATACAAGAGTAACTTGTTCTTTTGGAGATTAACATTCTCCATCAGTGGTATCAGAGCAGGAAGCATCAGAATTGAAGAAAGGAGGATCCCGACTGCTGCAGTTGCAAAGAATTAAACATCTGAAGGTTCAAAAGATGAAAGTTTGAGGACAAAGCTTGAGAAGGAGGTCATACAGCATCAAGGAAGACAAATGGAGTATCATTCAAAGTAAAGGTACATCTGTTACTCATAAAGGTTAAAGAATTTAATACACAGGTGAAGAAAGGATGGGAGATTCTCTTCAGATAGAGAAATTGGATAGATAAAACTATCCAGCATGGTCAATGAGGATGGAAGCTCATCTTATGAGCAAAGACTTGATAGCTTACATTACAAGTGAAGAAGAAAAGCCTCAATTCAGAGATCCTAGTGTTCCAACTAGGGATTTATTATCAGATTTGAAGAATTGGATGAAGAGAGATGCTCAAGCTAGGAGCATTATCTACATGGCAATTAATGACTACTTGCTACCTCATATTAGAGGTCTTGAAAGTGCAAGTGATATATTGAATTCTTTGGAGGAGCAAAACCAAAACACCACAAAGTCAAGGAAGGCATCCTTGTGGGCAAAATTTACCACTTTCAAGAAGAAGGCTTCTCAATCCATCTCAAATTATGTAACAAGGATGAAAGACATTGCAGATGTTGTATATTATTGAACAAGGCAGTGTTAAAATGTTAAATTATTAATGTATTAATGTGTTTTTGATGTAGGGCGGATATCAATAATCCGAATAATTATTGTTTATTGTTTTTGATACAGTAGATGAAGGTTCGTGAGGAGCGTGCAAGGCGTGAAAGGACGGATATCAATAATCCGAATAATTATTATTTATTTTGTAAATAAACCTGCGTAGAAGGTTCTATTGTTAGAAAAGTAATGGTTAGAATAAGGGTCGTTGTAGACTGCAGTTTCTGTTATTGAAAGCAATGGCTTTCTGTAAAAGTTATCAACTTTTAGTTTTACGCCTGCTTTTCGAAGCCGCCCTCTTGTAACCACTCTTTTCGACGTAATCAAAAGTCCTATAAATACATGCACTCTGTGGACTGTCGAAACAGAGTGCATGGGGGGAGATTGCACCCAATACTGCGTTCTGTCTCGTCTTTTGTTGCGTCTATTTTCTGTGTGTTTTCCGCATTCGTAATCTCTGTATGCGCGTGAGCAAGATCCTGACAACAGTGGTATCAGAGCTCTGCACACGTCAATACAGAGGGTTCTGTTCTCTGTTCTCTGTTCGCGATTCCGATTCCATCTCCATCTTCGTCTTTGTCTTCTGTTTTTGTAAGGCGTCGACTAAGGCAAAGAACTTAGGCAATAACTTAGGCAATACATTGGCAACATTGGCACGCAAGGCTCCCTTGGCGACTGTTGGCTACGCGCGAGGCAATTTTAATTCTTGAGTGGCAATAGAGAGGTTTAGAGTCCCTAAGGTAGTAGGATTTGAACCCACAACCTCCTACTTTCAAGGGAAGTACTTTGACCACTCCACCATCTCTTGGAGTTGTTATTCAAGTTCTCTTTCTTTGGTACTTGTGCAAGGAGCGCGCGTCGAATTCAAGACTGGACCCAACAAAGAATCAAATGTATCTCTCAATCCGTAGGTCGGATTGAGGCGTATAATATACCGTTGGAAAGCTCTCGGAACGAACTTTCCAATGAGCTAGATTGGAAGTGTGAATTCCTTCAAAATTCTTGGGTTGCACTTGATTGAGTGTTCAAGATACCAAGCAAGGTTGAGAACAAGGGCTCGAGACACCAAGGTTGCAAACACGAAGGTTCAAGACACCAAGGTTGAGAGCAAGGGTCCAAGAGCACCATGGCGGATTATAGTAATTCACCTTTACCTGGAGTTTCATTCGAACAAGTGTTAGAGATTATGAACCAAGAACTTCAAGCACTTCAACAAGCCATACACGGACGTTATGCTATGCTTCAATTCGACGGACGAAACGATGGCCGCTTTGTCTTATCATGGCTATCCCTATTCAACGATTTCTTTTCCGATGGGTTATATTCAGAAAATAAGAAAATTGAGTTTGCCACCAATTATTTGGTAGGACGAGCGCAGTTATGGTGGAATGATCTTTCTCGTCGTGCAGATTGTCCACGCACCTGGAAGGCTTTTCAAGAAGAGTTTAAGGATTCATTTCTACCTTTAAAGTTTACCCTACATGTTTGATAATTGTGATGTATTTACATATTGAATTTAGTCTATAGGAGCATATTACCTTTAATTTTTGAGATTTTGTTTTACTGCTATGGAAAGTTATCTCCGATCTCTTTCTATAGAGTGGCTGCAACATATCTTTTGAGCTTCTCTTCCAAGATCAAAAGAATTTGGACTTTACCCATTCATCATCAACAAACTTTTTTTTTAATCATCTTTTTGAAATGTCGATTCTTGAAGGCATATTGTCATGCTATTATGATAAAGGGGTGGCTCATCTTCAGCACCTGCACACATCGGCAAATTACTTTGTAACCATCCAGATACGTTTCTTGTCAATTTATATGCATAGTTGTCTTGTTTTTGCATCCACTTACATTTTGGACATGCATGTTTTGCATCGTACATGGAATATACGCATCATTTAAACATGGTTTGTCTTGTATGGTACATGAATTCTTATTGCAGGGATAGGTATGTATTTTATTGCAGGTTAGCGAGGAGAAAAATACATATGTCAGGGTGTGTAATCCCCTTTTGATTTCTTTGTGCATAGATTGTGCCTATTGGCTCCATATCATGGAAATTATTTGTCGGAAATTTTTCCGATTTTCAAAATCACGCCGTTATGCTGCTGAAATTTTTACAAAATTCATATGCACATGCATTCAAGTATAAATTCATGATTAGAAAATTAACTATTATTTTATCATATCCAGCTATTCATTTTTGTCATCACTTTTGGACTACATGTTGACTTAAATCTTGCATATCATACACAAACACATTAATGTAACAGCTCCATGAACATTTCCATGCATGTATTTTTACATGGCACATGCCTATTTTTATTCAGTGATGAAACATGTGACTGGCCATCCATGTTTATTATTTTATCACCTGAGGTCAGTTGCTTGTTCAACTGAGGGGCATGTTATACCTTATGGAATATGTTGAACAATGCATTGTTGGATTGTAACATGGCATATGTTAGCCAATGCATTGTTGGATTGAAATATGGAATAGCCAATGCATTGTTGGATTGTAACATGGAATATGTTAGCCAATGCATTGTTGATTAACACATGGAATAGCCAATGCATTGTTGGATTGTAACATGGAATATGTTTGCCAATGCATTGTTGGATTGTAACAGTAACATGGACTATGTTGAACAATGTATTGTAATTGTTAGAATGTTAAATTATTTTATCAATTGAGGTCAGTTGCTTGTCAACTGAGAGGCATGTTGTATATTGTTGAACAAGGCATTGTTAAAATGTTAAATTATTAATGTATTAATGTGTTTTTGATGTTTTTGATATAGCAGATGAAGGTTCGTGAGGAGCGTGCAAGGCGTGAAAGGGCGGATATCAATAATTCGAATAATTATTATTTATTGTTTTTGATATAGCAGATAAAGGTTCGTGAGGAGCGTGCAAGGCGTGAAAGGGCGGATATCAACAATCCAAATAATTATTATTTATTTTGTAAATAAACCTGCGTAGAAGGTTCGATTGTTAGAAAAGTAATGGTTAGAATAAGGGTCGTTGTAGACCGCAGTTTCTATTATTGAAAGCAATGGCTTTCTATAAAAGTTATCAACTTTTAGTTTTACGCCTGCTTTTCGAAGCCGCCCTCTTGTAACCACTCTTTTTGACGTAATCAAAAGTCCTATAAATACATGCACTCTGTGGACTGTCGAAACAGAGTGCATGGGGGGAGATTGCACCCAATACTGCGTTCTGTCTCGTCTCTTGTTGCGTCTATTTTCTGTGTGTTTTTCGCATTCGTAATCTCTGTATGCGCGTGAGCAAGATCCTGACAATAGCAGATGCATTAGGAGATGTTGATGAAGACATTGAGGAGGATAAATTGGTAAGGCAAATCCTTACCGGTTTGAGTGGTGATGACAAATGGAAGCCATTCATTTTGTCTACTGAATTATCACTTGATCATTTTACTCCTGACTTAAATCAGTTACTAGGACATATGTTAACCTTTGAGCAAGATGTCAAAGGTGAAGGTGACAAGAGTACAGGTCATGCAATGTATTCAAAGGATAAGAAGAAAAATAGCAAAGGGAAGCAAGAAGCAAATGAAGATGAAGGCCTAACTAGTCAAGCCAACTTCCTAAGAGGAAGAGGATGTGGCAAAGGTAGAGGAAGAGGCAGGAGTAATAAAGATGGAGTCAAAGCTTGCTGGATTTGTGGTAAGAAAAATCACTTAGCTAATGATTGTTGGCATAATACTCAGAGTAATGGTGGATATGATGGAGAGTGTTAATCTCCAAAAGAACAAATTGACCTTGAATTTAGATCACCTCTATATCAAGATCAACTTTAGACTCCACCTAATTTAGAGAATCTTCACCAAATTATCAGGAAATTGATTATTCTGAAAAATTCAGTTTCTTCAGAAAAGTCTGCTGCAGATTAGTCACTCATTGACTAATCAATCCTGTAAAGTTTTTGATAAAACTTTGCACAACACTTCGCCTTAAGGTTGCGCAACTTTGCCAAGTTAAATCTCTCAAAAAGATTAAGTATACACTGAGAAATGTGTGAAACACTTTACCTATGTCTGAAAGTGCTTCTCTGCAATGGCGACTTTGACACCTGCAACTTCTTAGCACTGGTTCTCCCAACTTTGAACCCGTTTGATCAAGATCTTCTAGCCATAGATGGCTTACCTTCCAACTTAAATTTTAAGCCCTCATTTGTGTAAAACTTTACACTGTAGACTGAGCAATGATCATTTCATTGAAGATGAAATGTGCGCCAGATTTCTCGACTGTTAGAACATTCTTACATATGAATGTTCCTAATCAAAATTCTCACAGCCTGATTACAATTAACCTCTCAAATTCTAGCCATAGATAGATTAGCTATGGACTTAGATACGTGCAAAAGGATTCTTCCAAAGATTAAACACAGAGGGAGCAGACAGTAAAATATCGGGCGCAAAATTTTTTCTATTTCTCAGAAAACTTACATCTGAGTGAGGATGAACAATTCACTCACTCTTCATGTGTCTAATGACACTAATTTCTATCTCACTATTCTCTCATCTTCTCCTATCACTTTGCCCGACATTTTCCAACATATTTATAGATGAATATATACAAGTGTATGACTAGACAAAGGTATAAGTCAGCTAATATACATATGTGTACATATCTTTGGATTTTCTGAATATGCCCTTCCTTCAACCATCTGAATTTGTTCTTTCCTTGACTCCTTGACTTCATCTCTCCATAATCCTTCAATTGATGATTGTCATGCACCAACAGCTCCCCCTCAATCATTAATTGAGGTTCTTCTCTATCTTCTTGATTCCTGCCATATCCTTGAATCTTTGTAGTTTTGGTCCATCTAGACTTTTAGTCATCATATCTGCAACTTGATCTTTTGTGGGAGTGTGTATGACTTCAATCTCTTTCTCAATGACCTTCTCTCTCAGAAAATGATACTGTATTTCAATATGCTTAGTTCTAGCATGAAATACAGGATTAGCTGCCAAGTATAATGAACTCATATTGTCTCCACAAATAATAGGAGTACTCTGAATCACATCAAAAACTTTCAAAAGTGTCTTTAGCCATATTACCTCTTTTGCAGCTTCCACCATACCTTTATATTCTGCTTCTGTAGATGACAAAGCAACTGTATGTTGCTTCTTGGAACACCATGAAATCAATTTGTCTCCTACATAGCACAAGTATCCATGTGTTGATCTTCTATCATCCACATTACCTGCCCAATCTGCATCACTATATATCTTGATTCTTGTATCTGAAGTAAACCCATAGTACAACCCTTCTCTGAGTGTACCCTTGATGTACCTAAGTACTCTTTGTCCTGCAATCCAATGTTCCTTTCTAGGACAATGCATGAATTGTGAAAGCACACCAACTGCATATGACAAGTCAGGCCTTGTCAATGTAGCATAAATCAAGCTACCAACCAAACTTTGATAGAGTTTCATATCTCTGAACTCTTCTCCTCCAAACCTAGACAATTTATGGTTCACTTCCAAAGGTGTAGGTGCAACCCTGCAATCTTCCATTTTAAATTTGGTTAGCAAATTTTTAAGATACCTTTCTTGGGTCACATATACTCCATGTTGAGTATAAGAGATCTCCATTCCCAAGAAGAATGATAGGTTCCCCAAATCACTAATTTTGAACTCTTTCTCCATCTGCTTTTTGATCATTTGTATCCCCTTATCATCTGTTCCTGTAAGTATTATGTCATCAACATAAATACACACATAAATAAACCCATCTTCACTTGCTTTGACTAGCAAGCTACTATCTGCCTTTGATGCTTGAAATCCAAGATCATTCAAGAATTTTACAAGCCTATAATTCCAAGCCCTTGGGGCTTGCTTCAACCCATACAAAGCTCTCTTGAGCTTACACACATAATTTGGACTCACTTGATCTTTGAATCCATCTGGTTGCTCCATGTAGACTTCATCTGAAATGTAACCATTCAAGAAAGCATTTTTAACATCTAATTGAGACAACTTCCAACCTTTACAAGCAGCAATTGCAATGAGTGTCCTGATGGTTGTCATCTTTGCCACAGGACTATAAGTCTCATCATAGTCCACTCCATATGTCTGTGCATACCCTTTCACAACAAGTCTAGCTTTGTACCTAGACACACTTCCATCTGCAAATCTTTTAGTCTTGTAAACCCACTTACATCCAATGATCTTCTGACTATTAGGTTTAGGAACCAAATCCCATGTTTGATTCTCTATCAATGCATCATACTCCTCTTGCATAGCATCTTCCCAATTCTTCTTCCCTTTGGCTTCTTCATATGTAGAAGGGTCTTCATCTGCTTTTACCAAATAAGCATAATCTTTAGTAGTCAAGAATGAAGTGTCATAGCTATACCTTGTAGGTTGCCATTTGTGCCTAGATGATCTCCTAACTTCTGCACTTCTTGAGGTCTCTGGTTCATCACATTCTGGATCAAACCTTGGCCTCTCTTCAACTTCAATCTGCACTTCATTACTCTCACTTTCATCAAGTAATTGAACCTTTGCTTTACCTTTCCTTTGTTCCACTATTTCTTCATCATCTGCATGTACATTATATTTACCTGCATACCAAGTACCTTGCTCATCAAATGTAACATCCTTGGATACAATAAATTGCTTTGTGGATGGACTCCACAACCTGTATCCCATTTGCTTATCATCATAACCAATGAATACATACTTCTCTGCCTTAGGTTCCAACTTATGCCTCAATTGAGACGGCACATATGCATATGCCAAGCATCCAAATATTCTGCAATGATCCAAGGTAGGTTTCTTACCCCACCAAGCTTCATATGGTGTCATACCCTGCAAAGCTTTACAAGGCAATCTATTAACCAAATATGTAGCTGTATTAATAGCCTCAGCCCATAAATAATTTGGGCAATTCTTCTCTTTCATCATGGACCTTGCAAACTCAACAAGAGTCCTATTTCTTCTTTCTGCTACCCCATTTTGTTGAGGAGAGTATCTGCAAGTAACTTCTCTCTTTATACCTGCATTCCACAAATAATCATTGAACTCATTTGGAAAATACTCTCCCCCTCCATCTGACCTTAGTCTCTTCAATTTTTTACCTGTAATCCTTTCTCCATATGCATGATAGTGTTTAAATGTATTAAACACTTCTGACTTTTCCTTAATCACATAAATTGTGATCCACCTGGTAGCATCATCAACATATATGACATAATATCTTGAACCATTTATACTAAAGTCCTTTGAAGGACCCCACACATCTGTATGCACCAATTCAAGTCTTTCTGAATACATAAATCCATGCTTGGAATAGGATTGCTTATGAGCCTTACCTAATTGACATGCCTCACATCTGTATGTCATGTGTTGACCTGCAATGTTAGGCATTCCAAGCACTGAATCATTGTTAATCATTTCTTTGATACCTCTTTCATTAAAGTGTCCAAGTCTTTTGTGCCAAAGATCCAATTCTGACACCTTCTGCTCTCCATATGTGAACATAGCATGTCCAACATTTCCTTGTACCTTCAATGTGAAAAGCCTTCCTTCTTTCTTTCCTGCAATAACTTGTTTATACCCTTGACTAGGGTCTTCCACATAAACTCCATCATTTGTGAACCTTACCTCATAACCTTTTTCCACAATTTGACCTACACTGATCAAATTCTTTGGAATTGTGGGAACATAAAGTACCTTACTCAGAAGAGTGCTCCCATCCTTAGCCTTGACTGAACCAATTGACTTTACCTTATGCTTTGTATTATCACCTGTCTGTACTGTATGATTGATTGCATTATGATCTAGGTCAGTCATCAAAGCAATATTTCCACTCAAATGATTACTACATCCTGAATCAATATAAAACACTCTCATGTCCTCTTGTGAAGTTTCACATGTATTCATAATGAGAGTCGAATCCTCCTTTTGATCTGATGCATAGTTGTAGTAGGTGCTATTATAGGATTGATTTTGGAAGCTTCTTCCTCCACCTCTTCCAAAAGAATTCCTACCACCTCTACCTCTGAAGTTTCCTCTCTGAAATCTACCTCCTCTTCCTCTTTGATTAAAGTTCTGATAATTACCATTGTTTTGATTATTATGCCAACAATCATGAGATAGATGATTGGTCTTACCACATATCCAACAAGCTCTTGCATTCTCTTTGTTGTTTCTGCCTCTTCCTCTACTTCTGCCATTTCCTCTTCCTCTTATGAAGTTTGCTTGGTTTGAAGTACCTTCTTCTTCACCTGATTGTTGCTTTCCTTTGTTGGCTTTCTTCTTGTCTTTAGAATACATTGCATGACCTGCACTCTTATCAACATCTCCTTTGATATCATTCTCAAAAGTTAGCATATGACCTAACAATTGATTCAAATCAGGAGTAAAGTGATCTAATGAAAGTTCTGTAGATAAAATGAAAGGCTTCCATTTCTCATCTCCTCTTAGTCCTGTGAGTATTTGTCTTACCAATTTGTCTTCTTCAATATCTTCATCAACTGCACCTAAAGAATCTGCAATGTCCTTCATCTTTGTCACATAATCAGAAATTGATTGTGAGGCCTTCTTCTTGAAGGTAGTAAACTCTGCCCATAGTGAAGCCTTCCTTGATTTGGTTGTATTTTGGAAATGCTCTTCCAAAGCATTCCAAATATCACAAGCACTTTCAAGTCCTCTAATGTGAGGAAGCAAATAGTCATTGACTGCCATGTAGATGATGCTTCTTGCTTGAGCATCCTTCTTCATCCAATTCTTCAAATCTGCAAGCTCCTCCCTAGTTGGAACACTAGGATCTCTGAATTCTGGCTTTTCTTCATCTCCTGTGATGTATCCTATCAGATCTTTGCTCATAAGGTGAGCTTCCATCCTCATAGACCATGCAGGATAGTTCTCTCTATCCAATTTTTCAATTTGGAGACTATCTCCCATCTTTACTTCACCTGTAGCTTCAAATCTTTAACCTTTACAGATAATAAATGTACCTTTACTTCGAATGTTGCTCCTTCTGATCCTTTTGATGCTCTTTGTATGTCTTCCTTCAAGTTTTCTTCAACCTTTACCCTTCTGCACCTTCAAGATGTAAAGTTTTGTACTTCTGCAATAGTCGGAGTCTCCTTCACTTCAATTTTGACACAACCTGCTCTGATACCACTGATGGAGAGTGTTAATCTCCAAAAGAACAAATTGACCTTGAATTTAGATCACCTCTATATCAAGATCAACTTTAGACTCCACCTAATTTAGAGAATCTTCACCAAATTATCAGGAAATTGATTATTCTGAAAACTTCAGTTTCTTCAGAAAAGTCTGCTGCAGATTAGTCACTCATTGACTAATCAATCCTGTAAAGTTTCTGATAAAACTTTGCACAACACTTCGCCTTAAGGTTGCGCAACTTTGCCAAGTTAAATCTCTCAAAAAGATTAAGTATACACTGAGAAATGTGTGAAACACTTTACCTATGTCTGAAAGTGCTTCTCTGCAATGGCGACTTTGACACCTGCAACTTCTTAGCACTGGTTCTCCCAACTTTGAACCCGTTTGATCAAGATCTTCTAGCCATAGATGGCTTACCTTCCAACTTAAATTTTAAGCCCTCATTTGTGTAAAACTTTACACTGTAGACTGAGCAATGATCATTTCATTGAAGATGAAATGTGCGCCAGATTTCTCGACTGTTAGAACATTCTTACATATGAATGTTCCTAATCAAAATTCTCACAGCCTGATTACAATTAACCTCTCAAATTCTAGCCATAGATAGATTAGCTATGGACTTAGATACGTGCAAAAGGATTCTTCCAAAGATTAAACACAGAGGGAGCAGACAGTAAAATATCGGGCGCAAAATTTTTTCTATTTCTCAGAAAACTTACATCTGAGTGAGGATGAACAATTCACTCACTCTTCATGTGTCTAATGACACTAATTTCTATCTCACTATTCTCTCATCTTCTCCTATCACTTTGCCCGACATTTTCCAACATATTTATAGATGAATATATACAAGTGTATGACTAGACAAAGGTATAAGTCAGCTAATATACATATGTGTACATATCTTTGGATTTTCTGAATATGCCCTTCCTTCAACCATCTGAATTTGTTCTTTCCTTGACTCCTTGACTTCATCTCTCCATAATCCTTCAATTGATGATTGTCATGCACCAACAGGATATAATCAGAACTTTAATTCAAGAGGAAGAGGTGGCAGAAATCAAAGAGGTAATTTCAGAGGTAGAGGTAGTAGGGGTTACTTTGGAAGAAATGTAGGTAGAGGATTCCAAAGTCAACAATACCTACTACAATTATGCTTCAGAACAGAAGGAGGATTCAACATTGATAATGAATGCAACTTGTGAAAGGCAAAGTGAAGATCAAAGAGTCTTCTACATTGACTCAAGGTGTAGCAATCACCTAAGTGGTAAAATAGCATTGATGACTAATTTGGAGAATAAGGTATCTAATCATGTTGTTCAAACAGGTGACAATACAAAGCATAATGTGAAGTCAATTGGATTAGTGAAAGACAAGGATGGTAGCACCCTCTTGAGTAAGGTCTTGTATGTTCCTACAATTCCTTAGAATCTAATAAGTGTAGGACAAATTGTTGAAAAAGGTTATGAAGTTAGATTCACTAATGAAGGAGTGTTTGTAGAAGACCCTAGCGATGGGTATAAACAAATTGTTTCAGGGAAGAAAGAAGGAAGATTGTTCACATTGAAAATCCAAGGTAATGTTGGTCATGCCTTGTTCACTTACGGAGGACATAAGATCTCTGAGTTAGATCTTTGGCACAAGAGGCTTGGAGACTTCAATGAAAGAGGTATCAAAGATATGATTAACAATGGTTCAGTGCTTGGATTGCCTAATGTTGCAGGTCAACATATGACATACAGATGTGAGGCATGTCAATTAGGTAAGGCTCATAAGCAATCTTATTCCAAGCATGGTTTTATGTATTCAGAGAAGCTTGAGTTGGTACACACAGATGTGTGTGGACCATCAAAGGATTTCAGTATCAATGGTTGAAGGTATTATGTGATTTATGTTGATGATGCTACCAGATGGATCACTATCTAGATCAAAGATAAGTCAGAAGTATTCAATACATTCAAACACTATCATGTGTATGCAGAAAGAATTACAGGTCATAAGTTGAAGAGATTAAGGTTAGATGGAGGGGGAGAGTATTTCTCTAATGAGTTTAGTGATTACTTGTGGAATGCTGGTATAAAAAGGGAAATTACTTACAGGTACTCTCCTCAACAAAATGGTGTAGTAGAGAGAAGAAATAGAACTCTTGTTGAGTTTGCAAGGTCAATGATGAAGGAGAAAAATTGCCCTAATTATTTGTGGGCTGAGGCTGTAAACACAGCTACTTATTTGGTCAATAGGTTACCATGTAAAGCTTTGCAGGGTATGACACCATATGAGGCATGGTGGGGTAAGAGAACTATCTTGGATCATTGCAAAGTATTTGGATGTTTGGCATATGCATATGTGCCATCACAATTAAGGCACAAATTGGAACCTAAAGCTGAAAAGTATGTATTCATTGGTTATGATGATAAGCAGATGGGATATAGGTTGTGGAGTCCATCCACAAAACCATTCCTTGTATCAAAGGATGTTACATTTGATGAGCAAGGTACTTGGTATGCAGGTACAATCAATATTAATACAGGTGATGAAGAAGTTGTGAGTCAAAAGAAAGGTAAATCAAAGGTTCAGATATTTGATGAAGAGGAGAATAATGGAGTGCAGGTTGAAGTTGAAGAAATGCCAAGATTTGATCCTAAGTGTGATGAACCAGAAACCTCAAGGAGTGGAGAACTCAGAAGGTCATCAAGACACAAGTGGCAACGTACAAGGTATAGCTATGACACTTCTTTTTTGGCTACCAAAGATTATGCTTACATGGTAAAGGCAGATGAAGACCCTTCCACATATGAAGAGGCAAAAGGTAAGGAAAATTGGGAGAAAGCTATGCAGGAAGAATATGATGCATTAATGGAGAATCAGACATGGGATTTGGTTCCTAAACCAAATAGTCAGAAGATCATTGGATGCAAACGGGTCTATAAGACAAAGAGGTTTGCAGATGGAAGTGTTTCTAGGTACAAAGCTAGACTTGTTGTGAAAGGGTTTGCTCAGACATATGGTATTGATTATGATGAAACTTATAGTCCTGTGGCAAAGATGACAACCATCAGGACACTCATAGTTATTGTTGCATGTAAAGGTTGGAAATTATGTCAATTATGTTGGTGTGTGAAACACCACAAGAACCAAACTAATGTGGTATTAGAAGACCTCCATAACCATCATTAGCTTAGCAAAACTCACATTGTAAGTATTCATCTCTGAATTTAGTGAAAATCAAAATTTCATTTCACAGAAATCTGCGCCTTTCCTTCAATCCTTCAATCTGACCTGTACTAGCTTAATCTTTGCCAAATCTTTTGATCACTTGCTAAGAGAAGTTCTTGCTAATGTTAAGCAACACATAACAAACAAAACTTTCAAGTAATAACTTCAAAATCTTCTGATTTTGCTCCAACTTTTGCACTATGTCTGAAAACTGAAAATGTACTTCATCGATTTGACATACCTTCACTCTTAAGCTGATTTCTCTGAGTACGCGTCCCGTTTCTCAAAGATCTTTTGACCAAATGTAGTTGAGGATAATAACTTTCAAACGAGCTATTGCTTACCAAAAACTTTACACCATGCTTCGAGATCTGACCTTCAGAAGATCAGTCAAATGTGCGCCAGAAAAAGTCGTAACTGTCAACTACCATACACAGTCATATGAAATGACTTAGAACTCAATGTACAAGAGGAATTAGACTCAATCCTTCTACACAAACATGTGTTGATTATCAGAGAAGATGTGTACAAAATGGCTTGGCTTAATTTTGCTCACAGCCATGGAAAACTCTCTCAGACTCAGAAGTTTTCTCTCACCATCTCTCTCAGAAATTACACGACTTTTCTCTACTCACTCAGATTACAAAATTGAGTTCTCTTCTACATATTTTTGACTCAAATTAACTTATATACCTATGATTTACATTCTTCTAGACTTGAACTCATAAGTTCTAAAGATCAAATACAAATCTAGACTCTAATTTTGCACTAATTTACAATAGTGAAATTGTCCCTTCACTTAGGCTTGATTTTCTGTAGGTCTTTCCTTCACTTCTTCTTTCCTCCATCATATGTCTCCATATGTCTTCAGATATTCATGCCTAATTAGTGAGTGAAGCCCCAACAAATTAGATGTGAAGAATGCTTTTTTAGATGGTTACATTTCAGATGATGTTTTCATGGAGCAACCTCAAGGATTCAGAGATGGAAGGTATCCAGATCATGTGTGTAAGCTCAAGAGAGCCTTGTATGGTTTGAAGCAGGCCCCAAGGGCATGGAATTATAGACTTGTGAAGTTCTTGAAAAAACTTGGATTTCAAGTATCTAAGGCAGATAGTAGTTTGCTTGTTAAAGCAAGTGATGATGGGTTCATTTACATGTGCATATATGTTGATGATATAATTCTTACAGGTACAGATGAGAAAGGCATTCAAAGCCTAAAGAAACAAATGGAGAAAGAATTCAAGATCAATGATTTAGGAGACTTGTCATACTTCTTGGGCATGGAGATCTCATACACTCAACATGGAGTGTATGTAACCCAAGAGAGGTATTTGAAAAACTTGTTAATCAAGTTTAAGATGAATGATTGCAGGTTAGCACCTACTCCAATGGAGGTGACTCATAAATTGAGCGGATGTGGTGGAGAAGAATTCAAGGATATGAAGCAATATCAGAGTTTGGTTGGTAGTCTTATCTATGCTACATTAACTAGACCAGACTTGTCATATGTAGTTGGAGTATTATCACAATTCATGCATTGCCCTAGGAAAGAACATTGGATTGCAGGTCAAAGAGTGTTGAGGTACATTAAGGGTACACTCAAAGAGGGTTTGTATTATGGTTTTACATCAGATACAAACATCAAAATATATAGTGATGCAGATTGGGCAGGTAATCCTGATGATAGGAGATCAACATATGGATACTTGTGTTATGTGGGAGATAAGTTAATCTCTTGGTGTTCAAAGAAGCAACACACAGTTGCTTTATCCTCTATAGAAGCTCAGTACAAAGGTATAGTTGAATCTGCAAAGGAAGTGATATGGCTTAAAACTCTTATGAAGAGTTTTGACATCATGCAGAGTATACCTACTATTCATGGAGATAACATGAGTTCATTGTATTTAGCTGCTAATCCTGTGTTTCATGCCAGGACTAAACACATTGAGATTCAGTATCACTTTCTGAGAGAGAAGGTGATGGATAAATAGATTGAAGTCATACATACTTCAACAAAAGATCAGATAGTTGATATGCTTACCAAAAGCTTAGATGGACCAAAGCTACAGAGATTCATAGACATGGCAAGCATAAAAAGGATAGAGAAAACCTCAATTGATGATTGAGGGGGAGCTCTTGGTACAGGACAATCAACAATTGATGTTTTGATGAAAAATTGAAGTCAAGGATTGAAGAAAAAGTTGAACTTGTGAAGCATGAAAGAAGAATACATTCAAAAGATGAAGATGTGTACACATATGTACATTAATTCATAGATAGTTCACTTATATGTTTGAGTGGTCATAAGCTTGTAAATTTTTTTCTATATATACTATGAAAATGTCGGGGCAAGTATGAGAGAGCATGAGAATAGAGTAATCAGGAGTTGTATTGTTGAAGAATCACTCACGAATTTGATATACAGACAGACATAAAAGAAAAAGAAAGATAAAGAGAAGCGGAATCAAAATATTCAAAAAATCAAAAGCCTTAGTGAAGGGTCAAATCCACGACCATTATGTACAGCGAAAAATCTTCCAGAATCAGAGTTTGATAGAAATCGTTACCCCGAATCAAAACTGTATATAAAGAGAGAACGTGCAAGCAAGTGATAGAGTAGAAGAGAGGAGAGAAGTGCGCATAGTGCAAAGTGAACGCACATAGAAGTTAAGAATAGATTTAGAAGACGCCAGAGATTGAGTATGTAAAGAAGACGCCAGAGATCGTGTATGTAAAGATGAATGACAGAAACCTGAAATGTCAGGTATTCATCTGAGAGAGATGGTAAAGAAGAAACTACTCAGTGTAGGAGAGTTTCCATAGCTTGAGCAGGAAGAGGCCAAGCTAGTTTGTACACATCTTCTCTAATAGAAAACACATGTTCATGTGGAAGTTTGCACGCATTCTTCGTGTATGAAGAAACCTGAGTATTTTCATGTTACGGTATAAAGTTAGTTAACATTACAGTTCTTTTAGTAAATGTATTTGTTCGGTCAGTTACAGTTTTCTCAGAAAACGTGTTTTCTGATAGAACAACGAAGTATATCTCGCATAATAAACTAAAGTTGTGTATGAGAGATAGCTCATCTTGTAGCTCAACATCTCTACTATCAGTTCATCAAAGATTTCGATGGAATGGGTATGTACACACGGTACAAAGCCTGACCGGAAATAGGCATTCTGAACTTGTGAAGTTTTTTCTTAAACTTCAGAAAGAGTTCATTCAGTGAAGGAAGTTCACGCATCACTTCCATATATACTTGAAGTAATCACAAATAGGATTGGAGTTGATTCCGGTATAATTATGGTGACAGTCCAGTGATAGTCTGGTGAAGTTCCGATGAATTTTTGGTGAATTCAAAACACAGTCTTATATGTTTTAAGTGACAGAACCTTTGCTAAGATACTGCTGATTATAGAGGTGTTCTAATATCACTCTAGCTTAGTTCTTCTTGAGCGTGGCGAATTCTGCAGGCTTGATAAGGTTGCAACCTTTGTCACATCATTAAGAAGTGGTATCAGAGCAAGATAGATCCACTACAGTGGTATCAGAGCCCGGTTAACCAAGAAAAGGTGTAAGAGCAAAAAGATTCTGAAGGGCAAAAAGGTTCTCAAAGAACAAACGGAAGTGAAGATACAAGAGAAATCGAAGAACTTTCATAAAGGAAGTTAAAAGCTGAGGAGATTAACAACAAACGGCGTCAAGAAACGTTTCGAAGTCATTTTCAAGGTAAAGGTTTATAAAAGGTAAAATCCTTTAAACGTTACACTCACCAGAAGACACAGAAACAAGAAGATTATGGCGGATCATTTTTCTATTGACAAATTGGACAGAGATAATTATCCCGCATGGGTAATGCGCATGGAAGCCTTACTTATGAGTAAGGACTTAATGATGTATGTGACCGGAGAAGAAAAGAAGCCAATTTTTGAAGATGAAAGTCGACCAAAGGAAGAAGAATTAGAAGCCTTGAAGCTGTGGCAGAAGAAAGATGCAACGGCAAGAGCTTACATTTATAACACCGTTATAGATCATCTACTACCGCATATTAGAGGTCTGGAGAAAGCGGAGGACATATGGAGTGCGTTGGAAGATCATTTCCAAAATACCACGAAAGCTAGGAAGGCTAGCTTATGGTCCGAGTTTACAACGTTCAAAAAGAAGGCGAGTCAAAGTATTAGTGACTATGTTACTAAGATGAAAGATCTAGCAGATAGTCTTGGATCTATAAATGAAGTTATCGAAGATCACAGATTGATAGCGCAAGTGCTCACAGGGTTGAGAGGAAATGAAAGGTGGAAACCTTTCGTACTCTCAACTGAATTGTCCTAAATCATTTTGTACTAGATTTAAATCAGTTGCTTGGACTATTGCTAACGTTTGAGCAAGATTTGAAGACAGACGGAGATAAAGGAAAAAGTTCTGCAATGTACATGAAGAACAAGAAGAAAGATAAAGGTAAGTCAAAAAATGAAGAAGAGTTGAGTTCTCAAGCTTATTATGCAAGAGGTAAAGGCACTGGCAGAGGAAGAGCAAGAGGTTTTGGAAGAGGAAGAGGCAGTCAGAATATCAACAAGAAGGCTTGCTGGATTTGTGGATTAAGTAATTATTTGGCTCATGATTGTTGGCACAATCAACAAGGATCAAATCAAAATCAGAACAGTAATAGCAGAGGCATAAGCGCAAAATATCATAGTAATTTTCAAAGAGGTAGACAGAATCAAAGAGGAAGCTATGGTAGAGGTGGAACAAGAAGTTGGGGACAGAATCAATCCTACAACACCACCTACAACAACTATGCAAATGACACACAAAATGAAAGTCATACATCATTGATGATAAACTCAATCAGCACATCAGATAACGAAGACCTAAAGGTATTTACATTGATTCTGGATGTTCTAATCATTTGTCAGGAAATATAGAACTGATGTCAGAATTGGAAAAAGGTAGTTCCAATCATACTATTCAAACAGGTGACAATACGAGACATAGTGTACATTCAATTGGAAAGGTGAAATGAAAGAGTGGAGCAGATTTGCTAACCAATGTATTATATGTTCCGACAATACCAAAAAACTTGATTAGTGTGGGACAGATAGTTGAAAAAGGTTTTCAGGTCAGATTTACAAATAAAGGAGTATTTGTAGAAGATCCTGAAAATGGATACAATCAGATTGTCTCTGGTAAGAAAGAAGGTAGACTCTTCACTCTAAGAGTACAAGGGAACATTGGTCAACCGTTGCTCACACATGATGACAAGGTGATTACAAAACTTGATCTCTGGTACAAAGGATAAGGTCATTTCAATGAAAAAGGAATTAAAGCTATGATTGCAAATCAGACTGTACTAGGATTACCAAATGTACAGAATTAACATATGATTCACAAGTGCGAAGCCTGTCAGATGGGAAAAGCCCACATGCTACCGTTTCAGAAGAAAGGATTCAAACATGATGGAGTACTAGAACTCATACATAGAGATGTATGGGGACCAACAAAGGAAGGATCTATCAGCGGATCAAGGTACTACGTTCTTTTCATTGATGATGCAACAAGATGGATAACTCTTTATGTTTTGAAAGAGAAATCAGAAGTGTTTGGAGCTTTCAGACATTTTCATGCATATGTTGAAAGACTCACAGGTCGAAAGCTTAAGAGACTGAGGTCTGATGGAGGGGGAGAATACTTCTCCCGAGAGTTCAATGATTATCTTTGGAATGCAGGTATTAAGAGGGAAATAACCTGCAGATATACACCACAACAAAACCGTGTAGCAGAAAGAAGGAACAGAGTTCTAGTTGAGTTTGCAGGAGCTATGCTAAAAAAAAAGGATTGTCCAAATTATCTTTGGGCTGAAGCTGTAAATACAACTACATATTTGGTAAACAGATTATCGTGTACAGCTTTAGATGGAATGACCACCTATGAAGCTTGGTGGGGAAAGAAACTAGCACTTGATCATTGCAAAGTGTTTGGATCAGTAGCTTATGCTTATGTACCATCATAACTTAGACATAAGCTTGAACCAAAAGTAGAGAAATATGTGTTCGTCGGATAGGATGAAAATCAGATGGGCTACAGACTATGGAGTCCTCTAACAAAACAGTTTACTGTTTCGAAAGATGTTACATTTGATGAACAGAAAAGCTGGTACGCAGATCAAAGTCATATGACGGAAGAATTTGAAGAAGAGGTAAGAAGAAAAGAGAAAGGAAAATCAATTGTGCAGGTGAATAGAGATGAAGATCATATGCAGGCAAGTACGTCCAGGATCCGATCAGGTATGAGAAACAAAGATGAAGAAGTGTATTCAGACACTTATGAAGAATGTGAACCAAGAAGGTCAAGCAAAACTAGAAGACAACCAGAAAGGTATTCTTATGATACCTCGTACATAACTCAGAAAGATTATGCATATATGGTAAAAGATGATGAAGAACCTTAGAACTATGATGAAGCTAAAGGCAAGAAGCACTGGGAAGAAGCAATGGAAGAAGAGTTCAGCGCACTGGAGGAGAACAAGACATGGGAACTTGTTCCGAAACCAAATGGTAAGAAAGTAATCGTAAATAAATGGGTTTACAAAGTCCAGAAGCTTGCAGATGGAAGGATAGCCAGACACAAAGCTAGACTGATTATCAAAGGCTATGCTCAGACGCATGGCATAGATTATGATGAGATGTTTAGTCCGGTGGCAAAGATGTCAACCATAAGGACAATGATTGCTATAGCGGCATCAAAAGGATGGAAGCTAAGTCAGTTGGATATCAAGAATGCGTTTCTGAATGGATATATATCAGATGAAGTCTATATGGAACAACCGGAAGGGTTTGTGAGTTAACCGGAAGGGTTTGTGAGTTCCAGATACCCAAATTTTGTTTGCAGATTAAGAAAAGCACTTTATGGGCTGAAGCAAGCTCCAAGAGCTTGGAATTCGAGACTTGTGAGATATCTCAATGAACTTGGATACCAAAGTTCGAAGGCAGATGCAAGTCTACTCATCAAGAGAACAGAAGAAGGTATGATCTACATTTGTATTTATGTAGATGACATAATAATCACAGGAACCTCAGATGAAGGAATAAAAGAAGTAAAGAGATTACTTGAAAAGGAGTTTCAAATCAGTGATCTAGGAAAGTTATCATACTTTCTTGGAATGGAAAACACATACAGAGTTCATGGTGTATATGTTTCGCAAGAAAGGTATCTCCTAAACTTACTGAAGAAGTTTAATATGGAGAATTTTAGAGAAGCTTCAACACCGCTTGAAGTAAATCATAAACTCAGCAAATACAGTGGTGCAGAGTTTAGAGATATGAGAAAGTATCAGTCGTTAGTTGGAAGCCTAATTTATGCTATGTTAGCAAGACCGGATCTTAGTTATGTAGTGGGAGTTCTCTCATAGTTCATGCATTGTCCGAAGCATCAACATTGGGTTGCAGGACAGAGAGTTCGTAGATATATCAAAAGAACTATAAAGGAAGGATTATATTATCCTTTTACGTCAGATATAAAACTGAGAGCATACAGTGACTCAGATTGGGCAAGAAGTCAAGATGACAGAAGATCAACAAATGGGTATATGATATACCTAGGAGATAATCTAGTAAGCTGGTGTTCGAAGAAACAACACATAGTGGCTTTATCGTCAATAGAAGCAGAATATAAAGGACTTGTAGAAGCAGCTAAAGAAGTGATATGGATGCACACCCTGTTCAAAAGCATGGGTATTGATCAAGGTATACCTATCATACATGGAGACAATATGAGCTCGTTGTATCTTGCAGCAAACCCAGTATTTCATGCAAGAACAAAGCACATAGAGATTCAGTATCATTTCCTAAGGGAAAAGGTAATGGATAAGGAGATAGAAATAGTATACACTCTGACAAAGGATCAGATTGCAGACATTCTGACAAAGAGCTTGGATGGAACAAAGACAAGCAGATTCAAAGAAATGGCAGGTATAAAATAAAGAAGAATATTTGAAAGACAAGAAAAGTCAAATTAGTGATTGAGGGGGAGCTGTTGAAGAATCACTCACGAATTTGACATACAGACACACATAAAAGAAAAAGAAAGATAAAGAGAAGCGGAATCAAAATATTCAGCAAATCAAAAGCCTTAGTGAAGGGTCAAATCCACGACCGTTATGTATAGCAGAAAATCTTCCACAATCAGATTTTGATAGAAATCGTTACCCCGAATCAAAACTGTATATAAAGAGAGAACGTGCAAGCAAGTGATAGAGTAGAAGAGACGAGAGAAGTGCGCATAGTGCAAAGTGAACGCATATAGAAGTTAAGAATAGATTTAGAAGACGCCAGAGATCGCGTATGTAAAGAAGACGCCAGAGATCACATATGTAAAGATGAATAAAAAAAACCTGAAATGTCAGGTATTCATCTGAGAGAGATGGTAAAGAAGAAACTACTCAGTGTAGGAGAGTTTCCATAGCTTGAGTAGGAAGAGGCCAAGCTAGTTTGTACACATCCTCTCTAATAGAAAACACATGTTCATGTGGAAGTTTTCACACATTCTTCGTGTATGAAGAAACCTGAGTATTTTCATGTTACGGTATAAAGTTAGTTAACAGATACAGTTCTTTCAGTAAACGTATTTTTTCGGTCAGTTACAGCTTTCTCAGAAAACGTGTTTTCCGGTAGAACAACGAAGTATATCTCGCAGAATAAACTAAAGTTGTGTATGAGAGATAGATCATCTTGTAGCTAGACATCTCTACTATCAGTTCATCAAAGATTTCGGTGGAATGGATATGTACACACGGTACAAAGCCTAACCGGAAATAGGCATTCTGAACTTGTGAAGTTTTTTCTTAAACTTCAAAAAGAGTTCATTCAGTGAAGGAAGTTCACGCATCACTTCCTTATATACTTGAAGTGTTGGAGACCTCTTAATCTCCAAAGGCTTGATCTATACTGATCTAAGAACACCTCTATATCAGTTACAGACCAAACTTTACACAAATATTGTTTTCTTTTATCAAAACTTTCATTAACACTTCTCTGAGTGAAGATGTTCCTTCTTCAGAAAGTCTGCTTCAGAAATTGACTTCATCACCTGCACATATCTTCGTATTTCTTCAAATCAATGATGCACAACTCTTTGCAATACCTTTGTGCAATCTTACTAATCATTAGTTCTCCAAAATAATCATTAAAGTTTTAATTTGATCCTTAAGATCAAAGATGTGTCAAAACTGTCTT
>CM035420.1:34613809-34616309 GCA_020310875.1 Ceratopteris richardii | reverse complement strand
TCTAATTCCTTGAACATCATTTCCTGTAATAATGATGTCATCAACATAGACACACAAGTATATTACCTCTGAATTGTTCTTCTTTATAAACAATGAAGTATCTGCTTTACTCATCACAAATCCTTGATCCAAAAGATAGGTTGTCAACCTATAGTTCCATGCTCTAGGTGCCTGCTTCAATCCATACAGAGCTTTCTTCAATTTACAAACATGATTTACCTTATTAGGATCCTCATAGCCAGGTGGTTGTGACATGTAGACCTCTTCAGATATCCATCCATTCAAGAATGCATTCTTCACATCCAATTGGTACATGTTCCAATTCTTGGATGCAGCTACACTCACCATAATTCTGATAGTTGGCATCTTTGCCACAGGAGAAAATGTCTCCTCATAATCAATGCCTTGGGTTTGTGCAAAACCCTTGGCTACCAACCTAGCTTTGTACCTGCTTATTGATCCATCTGAGTTCCTCTTGAGTTTGTAGATCCATCTGGATCCTATCACCTTCATGGAGTCCTTCTTGGGTACCAAGTCCCAAGTATCACTCTCCTTGAGAGCCTCCATTTCTTCATCCATTGCTTCCTTCCATTCTGGTTTAGTAATGGCTTCCTTAAATGTACCTGGTTCTTCACTTAAGATGTCCTTTGCAAGATATACAGAGTGCTTGGTTACAAGTGAAGTATCATATCCATACCTAATAGGTTTCTTCTTTTCCCTTGAAGATCTCCTCATAGCTTGAGTTGAGGATTCTGGATTGTCTTCAAGTTGCTTCATCTTCATCTTCCCTTTGGATTTCCAAGCTTTGAATTCTTCAATGTTGATGGTGTCTTCATCATCTGAGCTTGTGTCCTCATTCTGAGTTGGTTCTTGCCTGACAAGCTTTGGAAAGTCTTCTTCTATATCATAAGGTAAACTCACTTTCCTGCACTCATTATCATACCATGAATCATTTTCATCAAAGATTACATCTCTGCTTACCTTGAAGCCTTTGTTTGAGGGGTTATAGAACCTGTATCCTTTCTGATTCAAATCATAACCAATGAAGATACACTTTTCAGCCTTAGGGTCTAGCTTTCCCCTTACCTGTGAGGGAATATGCACAATTGCAACACACCCAAAGATCTTGCAATGATCCAGAGATGGTCTCTTACCATGCCAAGCCTCATAGGGTGTCATTCCATCAAGTGTCTTTGATGGCAACCTGTTGATCAAGTATGTGGCAGTAGATACACTCTCTGCCCAAAGATAATTTGGTAGTTTCTTCTCATTAAGCATAGACCTAGCTGTCTCCACAATGAGTCTATTTCTTCTTTCAGCTACCCCATTTTGTTCAGGTGAGTACCTTGTGGTAATCTCCCTCTTGATGCCTCTTTCCTGCAAGAACTCTTCAAAGTCATTGGAGAAGTATTCTCCACCACCATCAGACCTTAACCTCTTCAAATGTCTACCTGTTTGATTCTCTACTAATGCAAGATACCTTTTGAAGCAATTAAATACTTCATCTTTATGTTTCATGAAGTACAAGACAGTCCATCTGCTATAATCATCTATAAAAGATACATAGTACCTTGATCCAGATATGGATGGATCCTTGCTTGGTCCCCACACATCTGTATGCACCAATTCCAAGTAATCTTCATGCATAAATCCTTTCTTGGTATATGGCAACCTGTGTGACTTACCAAATTGACAAGCCCCACACTTGTATATCATGTGTTGCTTGGAAACATTAGGTATCCCAAGCACACATTGATCTCTGCTCATCTGCTTTATGGTTCTCTCTCCAATGTGACCCAATCTCTTGTGCCACATCTCCAATTCTGATAGGGTTTGGTCCCTATAGTTGTATAAGGCAATATTTTTAGTATCCTCAAGTTCAAAGGTAAATAGTCTACCTGACTTCTCTCCCTTGGCTATCCTTCTGAATCCATGTCTTGGATCCTCCACAAATGCACCATGTTGAGTGAACCTGACCTGTAGACCTTTTTCAACAATCTGACCTACACTCATCAGATTCTTGGTGATTGTTGGGACATACAATACTCTGCTTAGCAAATTCTGATTACCATCACTTGTTTTGACATTACCTACTTTAACCACTGAGTGTTTAGTGTCATCACCTGTCTGCACTTGGTGCTTGCCTTTAGGTTCTTCCAAATCAGAAAGTAAGGCAACATTCCCAGCTACATGGTTAGAGCAACCTGAATCAATATAGAACAAATGATCATCATTGATACCTGGTTTAGATGTCATGTTCATAATCAACAAGGAATCATCTTGATCCTCTGCATAATTGTTGTAATCCTTTCTGTTCCTGTATCCTCCTTGATAATTGCCATTGTGATTGTAGCTATTGTTGTAGTTGTTGTTGTAATTATTGTTGTAGCCATGGTAGCCTTGAGATTGATTGAACCTGCCTCTGCCTTGGGAGTATCCTCCTCTTTGGTGACCTCTTCCTCTTTGATTCTTGTAGTTCTTGTAGCATTCATCTGTAGTA
>CM035420.1:34606309-34608809 GCA_020310875.1 Ceratopteris richardii | reverse complement strand
CTACCAAGAAGAACTCCTGGAAAAGTTAGGAGTTGATTGATGGAATATCTCCTATAATGGAGGATCATTTTTTCGAGAGAGCCAACAATTTGAATTGAAATTCAAGTTGGAAGTGAACATCTATATAAACTGCCAAGAAAAATGTCCCGAGAACGCAAGTCACTTTGAGCCTGAAGTATTCATCCATCTTCCCAACAAGAGAGACAGAAAGACAGACAGATAGATAGATAGTGTGAGGAACAAATCCTCTATATGAACAACAAAAGGCACAATGAGCCCAAGTAGGTCTCCCAACCTACACATGAAAAGTACCTGACCTTGATCAAGCAATTTGACCCACCACTTGAAATCTACAGACTCCAAGATTTTTTTCACACTTAGTAGACTCTGTTAGCTTTCGAACAAGCCAACAAACACTCAATTTGGATGAGTGTAAGTGAGGAAACTTACTGTTACAAAATTGACTACCTGTCAGTTCACCTGTGCAAAACTTTAAATCACAATAACATACAGATATCTCGACACAGTACTACGCAATCAAAAGATGATCTAGTGCTGAAACCTCTTGGGCATGCTCCTCTAGTCCCTTGGCACTTGCTAGATGCTTCTCCTCAGTCCTTGTGTCCCGAAAATGCACCTTCATGCATGTATGAGTGAGTGTGTGACCTTTCACCTACCCCCTCCTTGTCTCTTGATTCTTCAATGGATTCTTCTTGCTTGTCAAACTCTCTTGAGTGTCCTTTGATGCTTCCTTTGACTCCTAATGGATAAGGAGTCATGGCTTTACCTTTATCCAAGTAATGGCCCATATTTTGAATATCAAAAGTATCAAAATAACTCTCTAAGCTTGCTCCTTTTTTTTCAACACTCCCCCTCAAGCTTAGGTAGGAAGTGTCTATGTCCATCAAGGTCATCATGTTCTTGAACTTGCTTAGCTTTGATGCATCCAATCCTTTGGTGAATAGATAAGCAACCTGCTCCTTTGTGGTCACAAAATGAACATCCACTTCATTAGTAGCAACCTTTTCTCTTACATAATAGTAATGCACTTCAATGTGCTTACTCCTAGCCTGATACATGGGATTATTGGCCAAGTGTATATATGACATATTATCTCCATAAAGGGAGATTCTTCCAACCTGCACATCAAAGTCACTTTGTGGCTTCTTTCCAAGTATCCATTTGATTTCTTTAATTCCTTTATAATCACTACATTTCATGATAAGATCATCCACATATATACATATAAATACCACCTTATTCCCTTCTTTCTTTATGTAGGGTGAGGGATCTGATTTGCTTTGAGTGTACCCACACTGCTCAAGGTAATTCAAAAGCCTTTGATTCTAGGCCCTTGGTGCTTGCTTAAGACCATACAAGGCCTTCTTCAACCTACAAACAAAATCAGGATGATCCACATATTCATATCCAATAGGTTGTGCCATGTATACCTCTTCTTTTAGCTCACCATTCAAGAATGCATTTTTTATATCAAGCTGATATATAGGCCATCTTCTAACTGCACATACAGCTATTAAGGTCCTTATTGTTGTTTTTTTAGCCATGGGGCTGAAGGTCTCTTCATACTCCACACCAAAAGTTTGTGTGAACCCCTTAGCAACCAACCTAGCTTTGTGTCTAGCTAGTGAACCATCGGCATTCCTTTTAGTCTTATACACCCATTTGTTTTGAACCACGTTCATACTTGGTGTTTTTGGCACTGATTCCCAAGTCTCATTGTCCTTGAGTGCTTTCATCTCTTCATCCATAGCTCTCTTCCATTCCTCCTTTGTTGATGCCTCCTTATACATTTGAGGATCATTATCTCCAACAACCTGCATCATATAGGCATAGTGTTTGGCAATGAAAGAGTCATAACTTAACATTTGTATTGGCTTCTTGGGCCTTGAGGATCTCCTTTCATTCCATTTAGGGAATTGCTTCCTCAACCTTGATAGCTTTACTTGTGGTGTAGCCACCTCTTCATAGTCTTCTTCATCCTGTGACTCACTATCACCTTTATGATCATCATGAGAGCCACTAAGAGACTTATACCTGGATGTTGGTGACTCTGACAGACTTCTTCTTTCTCCCATGTGTCCTTGGGTAGCTGATCTTGATGTTGAAGCCTCAGACCCACTCATTTGAGTTGATTCAACCTGCATATCACCTTTACCACAAACCAATACATCAACCAAGTCATCATCTATTACCTTTTCTTTCCCTTGTCTACATACCAGGTTTTCAATTCATTAAATAACACATCTCTTGATACATTCAACTTCTTGGTGTAAGGGTTATAGCATTTTACCCCTTTTTGCAGTAGAATAGCCAATGAAACACATTTTTCAGATTTTGCATCAAGTCTAGATCTTACCTCTTGTGGAATGTGCACGTAGCAAGTACATCCAAAAACCTTGAGATGTTCCACACTTGGTTTCTTACCATAGTAGGCCTCATTTGGAGTCAACTCATGCACACCACTTGTAGGTACCCTATT
>CM035420.1:34593809-34598809 GCA_020310875.1 Ceratopteris richardii | reverse complement strand
CCACGACTCTAGCCTAGTAGGTATGATTACATTGTTGATAAAATCACATGGACTTTTACATGAGATAAAAGTAAGAATCAATAAGACTAGGTTCACATGATTATTGACTCTTGTGAATGTATCATCCAAGGGTTCAATCTTTTATGCTTTCCAAGGGTTCAATAGTCCAAGCTTCATGTTGGGTCTTCAAAGGCACACAACAATGCCAAGTGTTATGGCTTGTTTGCACCAACAGCTCCCCCTCAAGCCAAACACTTGCTTGAGTCTTCATCTTTAGTCTTCAATGATATCCTGTAATCCAATCATGGATTTAAACCTGCAGAGCTTGCTTCCATCCAAAGCTTTTGTAAGCAAATCTGCACATTGAATATTAGTGGATACATATGATAATTGGATTTCTTTGCTCAGTAATTTCTCCCTCACATAGTGGTAATGAACCTCTATGTGTTTTGTCCTAGCATGATACACAGGATTAGCAGCTAAATGAAGTGAACTTGTGTTATCACCAAATATGATAGGTGGCCTTGTGTATAGGCCCAATTCTGAATAGAGTATCTTCAACCATATTGATTCTTGAGTGGCATTGGCTAGCCCTCTGTACTCTGCCTCAGTAGATGATAGAGCCACTGTGGGTTGTTTCTTGGATGACCAAGAAATTGGTTTATCACCTGCAAAGCATATGTAACCAGATGTACTCCTCCTGTCATCCTTGCAACCTGCCCAATCTGCATCTGAGTATACCTTGATATCAATGTCTGATGAATATGGATAATACAAACCATGATTTTGTGTTCCCTTTAGGTACTTTACTATCTTCTTGGCTGCCTCCAAATGTGGTACTCTTGGCTTATGCATAAATTGGCTAAGTACACTAACACCATATGAAATATCAATCCTACTTAAGGTAGCATAATTACCTACCAAACTTTGGTAACCTGTAATATCCTTGAGTTCTTCTCCTTCATGTGCACTCAGTTTGTGGTTGACCTCCATAGGAATGTTTGAGACTTTAGCTTCCTGCAAATTAAACTTCTTGACCATGTCCTGAATGTATTTCTTCTGAGTAATGAATATACCTGAATTTGTGTAGACCAATTCAAGCCCTAGGAAGTACTTCAATAATCCAAGATCATTGATCTTGAATTCCTTCATCATTTGACCTTTGATGTGTCTAATTCCTTGAACATCATTTCCTGTAATAATGATGTCATCAACATAGACACACAAGTATATTACCTCTGAATTGTTCTTCTTTATAAACAATGAAGTATCTGCTTTACTCATCACAAATCCTTGATCCAAGAGATAGGTTGTCAACCTATAGTTCCATGCTCTAGGTGCCTGCTTCAATCCATACAGAGCTTTCTTCAATTTGCAAACATGATTTACCTTATTGGGATCCTCATAGCCAGGTGGTTGTGACATGTAGACCTCTTCAGATATCCATCCATTCAAGAATGCATTCTTTACATCCAATTGGTACATGTTCCAATTTTTGGATGCAGCTACACTCACCATAATTCTGATAGTTGGCATCTTTGCCACAGGAGAAAATGTCTCCTCATAATCAATGCCATGGGTTTGTGCAAAACCCTTGGCCACCAACCTAGCTTTGTACCTGCTTATTGAACCATCTGAGTTCCTTTTGAGTTTGTAGATCCATCTGGATCCTATCACCTTCATGGAGTCCTTCTTGGGTACCAAGTCCCAAGTATCACTCTCCTTGAGAGCCTCCATTTCTTCATCCATTGCTTCCTTCCATTCTGGTTTAGTAATAGCTTCCTCAAATGTACCTGGTTCTTCACTTAAGATATCCTTTGCAAGATATACAGAGTGCTTGGTTACAAGTGAAGTATCATATCCATACCTAATAGGTTTCTTCTTTTCCCTTGAAGATCTCCTCATAGCTTGAGTTGAGGATTCTGGATTGTCTTCAAGTTGCTTCATCTTCATCTTCCCTTTGGATTTCCAGGCTTTGAACTCTTCAATGTTGATGGTGTCTTCATCATCTGAGCTTGTCTCCTCATTCTGAGTTGGTTCTTGCCTGACAAGCTTTGGAAAGTCTTCTTCCATATCATAAGGTAAACTCACTTTCCTGCACTCATTATCATACCATGAATCATTTTCATCAAAGATGACATCTCTGCTTACCTTGAAGCCTTTGTTTGAGGGGTTATAGAACCTGTATCCTTTCTGATTCAAATCATAACCAATAAAGATACACTTCTCAGCCTTAGGGTCTAGCTTTCCCCTTACCTGTGAGGGAATATGCACATATGCAACACACCCAAAGATCTTGCAATGATCCAGAGATGGTCTCTTACCATGCCAAGCCTCATAGGGTGTCATTCCATCAAGTGTCTTTGATGGCAACCTGTTGATTAAGTATGTGGCAGTAGATACACTCTCTGCCCAAAGATAATTTGGTAGTTTCTTCTCATTAAGCATAGACCTAGCTGTCTCCACAATGAGTCTATTTCTTCTTTCAGCTACCCCATTTTGTTCAGGTGAGTACCTTGTGGTAATTTCCCTCTTGATGCCTCTTTCCTGCAAGTAGTCTTCAAAGTCATTGGAGAAGTATTCTCCACCACCATCAGACCTTAACCTCTTCAAATGCCTACCTGTTTGATTCTCTACTAATGCAAGATACCTTTTGAAGCAATTAAATACTTCATCTTTATGTTTCATGAAGTACAAGACAGTCCATCTGCTATAATCATCTATAAAAGATACATAGTACCTTGACCCAGATATGGATGGCTCCTTGCTTGGTCCCCACACATCTGTATGCACCAATTCCAAGTAATCTTCATGCATAAATCCTTTCTTGGTATATGGCAACCTGTGTGACTTACCAAATTGACAAGCCCCACACTTGTATATCATGTGTTGCTTGGATACATTAGGTATCCCAAGCACACATTGATCTCTGCTCATCTGCTTTATGGTTCTCTCTCCAATGTGACCCAATCTCTTGTGCCACATCTCCAATTCTGATAGGGTTTGGTCCCTATAGTTGTATAAAGCAATATTTTTAGTATCCTCAAGTTCAAAGGTAAACAATCTATCTGACTTCTCTCCCTTGGCTATCCTTCTGAATCCATGTTTTGGATCCTCCACATATGCACCATGTTGAGTGAACCTGACCTGTAGACCTTTTTCAACAATCTGACCTACACTCATCAGATTCTTGGTGATTGTTGGGACATACAATACTCTGCTTAGCAAATTTTGATTACCATCACTTGTTTTGACATTACCTACTTTAACCACTGAGTGTTTAGTGTCATCACCTGTCTGCACTTGGTGCTTGCCTTTAGGTTCTTCCAAATCAGAGAGTAAGGCAACATTCCCAGCTACATGGTTAGAGCAACCTGAGTCAATATAGAACAAATGATCATCATTGATACCTGACTTAGATGTCATGTTCATAATCAATAAGGAATCATCTTGATCCTCTGCATAATTGTTGTAATCCTTTCTGTTCCTGTATCCTCCTTGATAATTGCCATTGTGATTGTAGTTATTGTTGTAGTTATTGTTGTAATTATTGTTGTAGCCATGGTAGCCTTGAGATTGATTGAATCTGCCTCTGCCTTGGGAGTATCCTCCTCTTTGGTGACCTCTTCCTCTTTGGTTCTTGTAGTTTTTGTAGCATTCATCTGTAGTATGGTTAGACAAGCCACAAATATTGCATGGAGATTGATTATAGGGTCTCCCCCTACCTGACTTACCTCCTCTGCCCCTACCTCTAGATGATCTACCTCTCCCTGCATAGTTTGCTTGGGAGGTGGATCCTTCTTCATCAACTTTCTTACTTTTACCCTTGTCTTTAGACTTCTTATCTGTATATAGGGCGGAGGGAATACCTTTTGATTGCTCTCCATTCTTTGTGATCTTGGCTTCATGTGTAAAGAGTTGTCCAATCAGAGTTGTTAGATCAGGTGCTTGAATGTCCATGTACAAGTCCATTGCAGTGGTAAAGCTCTCCCACTTGTCATCTGCTTTGAGTCCATTGATCACTTGTCTAACAATTCGCTCTTCTTCAATCTCTTCTCCAACACTTGCAAGTTGATCTGCTATATCTTTGACTTTGGTGACAAAATCTGAAACACATTGTTTTGATTGTTTCCTAAGAGTTGTAAACTCAATCCATAGCTGATTCTTTCTGGCCCTTGTGCTTGATGAGAAGTATGTTGACAAGGTTTCCCAAGTCTCTTGGGAAGTCTTACAGTTCCTAACATGAGGTAGAAGAAAATCAGAGATAGAGTTTAGAAGATATGACCTTGCCAAAGCATCTTTAGCACACCATTGATTAAGTCTCTCATGCTCATCCTTTGTAGGTAGGCCTTTGGTTTTGAATGAGGGCAACTCCTCATCTCCTGATATGTATCCATACAAGCTTCTCCCTTGTAGATAAGTCTTCATTCTTAATGACCATGCCTGGTAGTTATTCCTATCCAATTTGTCAATAAAGGAAGGGAAACCATCACCCATGATTACCTTGTTTGCTCTGATACCACTGTTGGATGAGATGGCTGAGTACAATCAGAAGATCAAGGTGGTGCTGCTAGACCTGCTTCACACCTGCCCTTTCTTTTCTTCAGATATGGTTAGGAGACTCCTTGAGCTTCCAAATGACACCAAGAAACTATATATGTGCTTTACAAAGTGATTGAGAAATGATCAAATCAAAACAGATAAGTTTGAACCTTCATAAGTCAAAAAAAACTTGCTATTCCTGTAATGACACCTGCTCAGTCCTAAGCTCAGTGTGTCCAGCACACTTGCAATTGGTTTAATTCCTTCTGGGAGTATTAAATTAACTTAACAAGCTACCATTAGCAAGTTAAATCACTCCAAATGACAAACTATACACTGAGCATGATGTTTAGCAAAATCAGGGACACCCCCGACTTTTTAGGAATCACACAGAGATATACCAGTGATCACTTCGACAGCGATTTCTCCCAATTGGCTGAATAGATTGACTTGAAACT
>CM035420.1:34561309-34588809 GCA_020310875.1 Ceratopteris richardii | reverse complement strand
GTGTATGTAACTTCCATTCCAAGAAAGTATGATAACTTTCCTAGATCACTGATCTTGAACTCCTTTTCAAGCAGTCTTTTTACCTCTTTGATTCCTTCATCTAAGGTTCCTATGATTATTATATCATCTACATAAATACAAATGTAGATCATACCTTCATATGTTCACTTGATGAGTAGACTGGCATCTGCCTTCGAACTTTGATATCCAAGGTCATTTGGATACTTCACAAGTCTGTAATTCCAAGCTCTTGGGGCTTGCTTCAATCCATAGAGAGCTCTTCTTAATCTGCAAACATGATTTGGGTAACTCGAACTTACAAACCCTTCAGGTTGTTCCATGTAGACTTCATCTGATATATATCCATTCATAAATGCATTCTTTATATCTAGCTGACTTAGCTTCCATCCTTTTGATACTGCTATAGCAATCAATGTCCTTATGGTTGACATCTTTGCTATCGGACTAAACGTCTCATCATAATATATGCCATATTTCTGAGCATAGCCTTTGACTACCAGTCTAGCTTTGTATCTGGCTATTCTTCCATCTGCAAGCTTCTTAACTTTGTAAACCCATTTATTTCCAATCACTTTCTTATCATTTGGTTTTGGAACAAGTTCCCAAGTCTTGTTCTCCTCCAGCACATTGAACTCCTCCTTCATTGCTTGTTCCCATTTTTCTTACCTTTTGCTTACTATAACTCTGAGGTTCTTCATCTTCCTTTACTAAGTAAGCATAGTTTTTCTGAGTCAAATACGAAGTATCATAGGAATACCTTGTTGGTTGTTTCCTTACTCTGTTTGACCTTCTTGGTTCAAACTCTTCATGTGTATCTGAATACACATGGTCATCAAATCTCGATCCATCTTCATTTCTCATACCTGATTCAATCATGGACGTACTTGCCTACATATGATCTTCATCTCCATTCACCTGCATTTGTGATTTACCTTTTTCATTTCTTCTTATCTCTTCTTCAAATGTTTCAACACTATGCTCTTTATCTGTATACCAGCTCTTTCCTTCATCAATTGTCACATCTTTGGAAACAATGAACTGTTTGATTAGAGGACTCCATAACCTGTAACCCATCTGCTTTTCATCCTATCCAATGAACACATATTTTTCTGCTTTTGGTTCAAGCTTATGTTTCAATTGTGATGGTACATAAGCATAAGTGACTGATCCAAACACTTTACAATGATCAAGTGTTGGTTTCTTACCCCACCAGGCTTCATAAGGGGTCATTCCATTTAAAGCTGTACATGGTAACCTATTTACCAAGTATGTAGCTCTATGTACAGCCTCAACCCAAAGATAATTTGGACAATTCTTCTCCTTTAGCATTGCTCTTGCAAACTCAACTAGAGTTCGGTTTCTTCTTTCTGCTACTCCATTTTGTTGCGGTGTATACCTGCAAGTTATTTCTCTTTTGATACCTGCATTCCACAGATAATCATTGAACTCTTGAGAAAAATATTCTCCTCCTCCATCAGACCTTAGTCTTTTGAGTTTCTGTCCTATAAGTCTTTCAGCATATGCATGAAAATTCTTGAAAGCTCCAAACACCTCCGATTTCTCTTTTAAAACATAAATAGTTATTCATCTTGTTGCATCATCAATGAAAAGAACATAATACCTCGATCCCCTGATAGATCCTTCTTTCATTGGTCCCCATACATCTGTATCTATGAGTTCTAGCACACCATCGTGTTTGTAACCATTTTTCTGAAATGGTAACCTGTGTGCTTTTCCCATCTGACAAGCTTCACATTCGTGAATCATATGTTGGTTCTTCATATTTGGTAATCCTCTCACGGATTGTTTCTCCACCATAGCTTTGATTCCTTTTTCATTAAAATGTCCTAACCTCTTATGCCAGAGGTCTAGTTCTGTAAATACCTCATCACCATGTGTGATCAAGGTTTGACCAACATTCCCTTGTACTTTCAGAGTAAAAAGTCTACCTTCCTTTTTACCATGGACAATTTGTTTGTATCCTTTCTCTGGATATTCAACAAATACTCCTTCATTTGTAAACCTGACTTGAAAACCTTTTTCTACTATCTGACCCACACTGATCAGATTTTTTGGGATTGTTGGAACATACAAAACATTTGATGGTAGGTCAGCTCCATTCTTAAACTTTACCTTTCCAATTGACCTTACATTATGTTTTGTGTTATCACCTATCTGTACAGTATGATTTGAAATGCCTCCTTCTAACTCGGATAACAATTCTATATTTCCTGACAAATGATTTGAACAACTAGAGTCAATATAGAATACCTTGAGGTCTTCGTTCTCTGACACACTTATCGAGTTCATCATCAATGTTGTATGATCATCATTCTACGTATCATTCACATAGTTGTAGTAGGTAGTGTTGTGAGACTGATTCTGTCCCCAACTTCTTGCTCCACCTCTACCATATCCACCTCTTTGGCTTTGTCTTCCTCTTTGATATCTTCCGCTTCTGCCTCTGCTATTGTTATTCTGATTTTGACTTGATCCTTGAGAATTATGCCAGTAATCATGAGCCAAGTGATTGCTTAATCCACAGATCTAGCAGGCTTTCTTGTTACCTCTTCCTTTTGTATTACCTCTACTTTTATTTCTATCATTACCTCATCCTCTTGCATAATTTGCTTGAGGAGTCACTTCTTCTTCATCTTTTTCTTTACCTTTATCACCTTTCTTCTTGTTCTTTGCGTACATAGCCGAACTATGTCCTTTTTCTCCGTCTGTCTTCAAATCTTGCTCAAACATTAGCATTAGTCCAAGCGACTGATTTAAATCTGGTACAAAATGATTTAATGAAAGTTCAGTTGAGAGTACGAAAGGTTTCCACCTTTCATCTCCTCTCAAACCTGCAAGCAATTGCGCTATCAACCTATGATCTTCGATATCTTCATTAATCGATCCAAGACTGTCTGTTAAGTCTTTCATCTTAGTGACATAATCACTAATGCTTTGACTTTGCTTTTTCTTGAATGTTGTGAACTCTGACCATAAGCTAGCCTTCCTAGCTTTCGTCGTATTTTGGAAATGATCTTCCAACGCTCTCCATATGTCTTCTGCTTTCTCCAAACCTCTAATATGTGGTAACAAATGATCTATGATGGTATTGTAGACATACGCTGTTGGCATACAAAGCAACAAAGGAGTCATGCACAATACGGCAACAAGGCCAGATCATTTTTTCCCATAGATTATGTACAACCCAAGTGATTTTAATCACTACACAAACATTGTAAATCCCGTTTTTGGTAGATTAGACTCCATTTTGTGCAAGCCGAGGAGTCCTCGAGCTTGAGGAGTATTAGAAGTACCATCGTACCAAATTTCATAATTTTTAGACTTCGTTTGAGCCCTCAAATAAGCCCTGGAACCTAATTTTTAACTAGGCCGGACACTAGGTCTGGACAGGGCCAAAAGCTAGTCAAAAACTATAAAAAGAGCTAGAGAGCTCATTTTTGAGGGTAGATTGTAATTGAAACGAACTTGTAAGAGCTTGTGAAAGTAATCTAAAGCACTCCATTGATTCTCTCTCTTTGTCTTGCCGTGTGTGCGCGTGTGTGTGTATGTGTGTGCATGTTTGTGTGCTTCTCACTCACGCACTTGTGCCGCCACTTGCTCGAGGTCTTCATACCATCCTCACGTCTTCCCGGATTGACATTAAAGGAGGTGCTACTCATCACTGAGCTACACCAAATTTTGGCGCCGTTGCCGGGGATCGAGCTTTGAGGACGAGCGTGTGATGGTAAGACGTAGAGTTGACGCGTTGGAGTTGTAGGTATTTTCTTCACTCTCATCGATTTTCTTTTACTTTCTTCACCATCTTCATCACCATCATCATCATCACCATCTCCCACGCCCATCTCCATCATCGCGAAAATTTCAGTTTTTTGACTATATCCCCACCTCCACCTCATTTCCCTCATTTCACTTGTGAGAGAGAGCGAGAGAGCGGATTTGCATGTGCTGTTTTTGCATGTTTTCTGAGCTATTTTGCAGGTTTTTGCTGTATCATCATCCCCAGCAGTGTGCGCAGGTACGACAGGCTCTGCACAGTTCCCGGGACGACAACCTCTGTCTATCGCGACAGACAGAAAATCTTAAAAATTTGTGAATGCATGATTAGCACTGTAACCTACACCTTGAGGGCACTCTAGAACACTAGAAGTTTTCCAAAAATTTGCATTTTTTCAGTCTATCGCGACAGACACTGTCTATCGCGACAGACACCGTCTATCGCGACAGACAGAGACCCACGACAGACAGCGTCTATCGCGACAGACACCGTCTATCGCGACAGACAGAAATTCGCGACAGACACTGTCTATCGCGACAGACACCGTCTATCGCGACAGACACCGTCTATCGCGACAGACAGAAATCCGCGACAGACACCGTCTATCGCGACAGACACCGTCTATCGCGACAGACAGAAATCCGCGACAGATACCGTCTATCGCGACAGACACCGTCTATCGCGACAGACAGACATCCGCGACAGACAGCGTCTATCGCGACAGACACCGTCTATCGCGACAGACAGAGACCCACGACAGACAGCGTCTATCGCGACAGACACCGTCTATCGCGACAGACACCGTCTATCGCGACAGACAGAAAATCGCGACAAACACCGTCTATCGCGACAGACACCGTCTATCGCGACAGACAGAAATTCGCGACAGACACCGTCTATCGCGACAGACACCGTCTATCGCGACAGACAGAAATCCGCGACAGATACCGTCTATCGCGACAGACACCGTCTATCGCGACAGACACCGTCTATCGCGACAGACAGAAATCCGTGACAGATACCGTCTATCGCGACAGACACCGTCTATCGCGACAGACAGAAATCCACGACAGACAGCGTCTATCGCGACAGACACCGTCTATCGCGACAGACAGAATTCCACGATAGACACCGTCTATCGCGACAGACACCGTCTATCGCGACAGACAGAAATCCGCGACAGACACCGTCTATCGCGACAGACAGCCCCCCACGATAGATTGTGTCTATCGCGACAGACACCGTCTATCGCGATAGACAGGCATTTTCGGCAAAAAATTAAGGAGTGAATTTTTGGAAATTTAGGCTAAATTTTGGGCATATTTGCACTCTCAAGTATTCATATACTTACAAAGGCCTTAGAAAATGCATTAAAATCCCTGATAGTATCTGTTTGTCTATTTAACCCCCTAAACCCTGAACGGTCATAACTTTTTCATACGAAATCCATTTTCTGAGCTCTAGGGCTTGTCAGAAAGCTCGTGACATATACTACGCGTTGATTTTCAGATAGGGTATTTGGAAGTTGGCCCACTGAGGGGTAGGAACACCAAGGGAGCTCTAGAGGAAATTTCTAGCAATACAAAAGGGGGAACAAGGGTCATTAAAAAAAAAAAGTGTCTGAAATAAATTGTCTGTCAATTGAACGGTCTATTTGGAGCTAATCTTGGGATTTATGCAGGCCTATTGAGAAGCAACTGAGAGTATCCAAGCAACGGTGTGGCGCACGCTTGAGAATCAACTTCTCAAGCACTAAAGAGCAAGGTTCGGCAAGAAAGGTCGGAATATTCTCAACTCCTCTTCGTCAATTCCTAGCTTAGGCTAAGAACGATTAGAAGTAGGAGTAAGTCAGGGCGACGATAGGCCACTATCAAGTTGAAGACTGCCTAAAAACTCAAGTTCAAGCTAAAAACTTAATCTCTGTACTGTCGACAACATAAAGGAAAGAACCTAACGTGGAACGATCAACCTGAAAGTGCGGAGAACATTCAAGTATTCCTGACGACGTAATAACAGATAAGACTTTAAACACGAGGAATAACTAAAAAGAATCAAGTGACTGGTACCAATTGATCGGCAACGAGGTTGTACTCTGGAAAAAATTTGGGGCTAATCAGATAGGCATATGAACCTTAGATCAGGACGACACCTAGTAAGAGAGAGACAAAGCCTTAGATCTTCAGAGGCTAGTGTCAACCACACTGCAAGGTCTTGGGCCCAGCAGTTGAGTCGCCACTCTCATTACCCTAGCTCTGATACCAGTGAGTCAGAGATGTCTCAAGGCATGGACAGGCCTACGGGAAGTTCAGGTGTGCCTTACTTGTACAGGGTAGAAGGCCCTTACAAAACACAGTTGGAATACCTTAGGACCAACCGATTAGGTGCTAGCATCTATGAGGACGGCCTAGGAAGATCTGTGGTCCAGATTAAAAACCCTGACCAATCCATTGGACTAGAGCACCCAGCTGTCAAATTTGAAAATGGTGCATACCTGGACAAGGAAGGAACCATATACGTAGTCACCAGTCATCTAGATAGGACAGATGAATTTGGAAATGTAATCTCAGAAGCGGACTTAGGTGACTTGGAACAAGGAAACATGGGTGCGGAACCTAGAACCCCTCGAGGTAAATCAGTTCTCACTAGGATTATCACGCCTGAGTGGGTCCCCCAAGATAACAAGTGCATAGATTTGCTTCTCAATCGAGAAACGGACGAAGCCTTTTGGAGGTATAAACCGGACCACCCAATTGATATAGGAACAATCATGATCTATGAGTTTAAGGATCCGGATAGCCCAGGCAGAGTGACCTACCTAGATCATGCTTCAGAACGGATCTTTGTGGTGACAGAAAATGATAGGCATGCTTACACTTGGAAGGGTGAATTTATTTTCCCTCAACCAAGATCAAATGTATCCTATGGTCACCCTGGGGCTGGAACTTCCCAAGCTCATGGTACGCAAAGAGACAGAAGTAGAGATAGACCAGAAGTAAGTTTTGCCAACCCAGTGGGCAGAGAAAGAACGAGAACAGATACAAATAGGGTAGAACCTGAGATGCAGAGAGCCCACAGGAACCAAAGAAATGTAGATGGATTCCCTCTGCCGAGGCCTAGAGAGCACACAAGAACTTTGAGACCCACCCAGCTAGTTAAGTCCATGAAGAATTACTTTGATGGCACAGGAGATCCCTATGATCATGTGGCGGAGTTCAAGCAAGTCCTGAGAGCTGAACAAGTGGAAGATCTGTTCACGCAGTACAATGCCTTCGGTCTAACCCTTAGGAACACAGCACTTACATGGTTTCAGCCATTAGATGAGCGTCAGTTCAGGAGCATAGACCAACTCCTAGAGGCATTTATCGTAGAGTTCTCTAAGAGCGGCATAAGACACAATACCTCCTCATTGATTCACAGCTTCAAAAAGACCCCCCAAGAGACTGTCAGATTGGCCGGAAGAAGATTTAGACAATATCTTGAGAGGTGCCCTATTTCGGAACTACCCACATCTGCTAAACAAGTAGCCTTATTCCTTGATGGATTGCTGAGTACGAAATTGAGATCCTATGTGTATCTGAAGGACCCTAGGACCATAGAAGAATGTGTACGCATGTGCATTGACATTGAAGATAACCTAGGGGAAGAGCTAGAGCTTTCCAAAATTTACAAAGATTCAGATAGTGCATCTAGTCAATCTTCCACACAAGCCACATCAATTGAGGAACTGGCCGAAAAAGTAGCTCAGAAATTAGGTGTGACTAGCAAACAAATTCCAAGGTTTGCTCCTGTGAAAAGGTGCTATACATGCGGTGGTGACCATATGGCGAACGTCTGTCCCATTATGGCTCAACCCCAAGTAAATCCTAGTAGCCAGTACTGCACCATAGAACGGAGATACACCAACCACACCGCACAAGATTGCCCATACAACAAGCAGGCGGTTAGATAACCCTACCCTCAGCCCTACCAACAAGGCAGATACCAGAACCAGTACCCTCCACCACCATATGGCAGGCCATAACAAAATTTCCAACCTCAATATCAAAACCAACAAAGGCCTCAGCCTGTGCTAGCACAACAACCCCCAGCCCCAGCTAATGTGATTCCGGTAAAGTATACTGCTGCAGAAGAGAACCTGAATAGAGCTATAGTCCCTGTAACATCCTTGCTTTCTGAAAGTGACCCGAGTGACCATAGCTTTGATTCTACACATGTTGATAGCCCCCAGGCCTACTACATGCAGTCTCCTGAGCATGGTGAGTCCTATTATAGCGAAGAGACAAACGAACCTAGTTGGGAGTCAGATTACACGAACGTCATGTATGCAAATCCCAACCCTAGGCCTCAATCTAGGCAGGTAAGACCTCCATTCCCAAGAGGACCGTGCTACAGATGCCAAGGAGATCACCTCATTCGTGATTGTCCCTTGCCTCCACCTACACAAACCCAGTCAGTGACGATCCAAGGCTTCTGCCAAGATTGTGGGAAAGAGCATCTCTTACGAGATTGCCCAAAGAACCCCAATAATATGCCAAAAATCACGCCCATCAATGTTATTGAGTTAGTGGTAGATTCCAGCGGAAGTGTGACTTCCACTGCACCAATACAGGTAGTCACTAGGGCTCAGGCATTGCAGCAAAACCAAGGGGTAGGCCAGGAAAAGACCCCAGATGCTAGCGATACGGAGAGCCAAAATAAAAAGAGAACGAGAGCTTTGAAAGATAGCCGCGAACGCATGAAAAGGCAATGGGCAAAGAAGATGAGTGAACTTGAGGAAAGTCTACGAGAAACCAAGGCTAAAATCATAGAGATCACATCTCAACCGCACTCTCACACGTTACCACCGCTACCATCCCCATCACCCTCCACCCCTCCACCCTCTAAGACAGCCCACGTAACCCACCCACCACCCCAAACAGGATCGGTATTAGCTGATCCCACTCCCGAAGACATAGACATGATGCTTAAAGCATATCAGGCCAGAATCCAAGAAGGGCCAAACGTCACGGATCATGACAAGTGCTATCCTAGAGCTGACCTAGAGATAGAAAGAACCAAACTATGCGCGAAAATGGTCGCATTGGCTCAGACTATGTTTGAAGCCAGTCGCCTTTTCAATTACTCAGGCTCAGCCAAAACGCAATTACACTTGGATGGATTCCTAGAGAAGTTAGAGAGGATAATTGCAAGATCTAACAAGGAAGAAAAAAATCAAGACCAAGAAAAAGCAAGCAAAAACAGGAATCAGTCCCAATCAGAAGTGTATGTGGCCAATGCCCCTAAACCGGACAACTTCCCCTCCATAGAAAGAATAGAGAGGCCAATAGCACAGCCAGAAAAGGAATCTACCCCTCAAAGAAAGGGAAGGGCAAGAGAACGGGTAAGCCAGCCTCTTCAGGAAGCCCGTGGGCCTCCTCAAGAAGCTTATATTCCCCCCCAAAAGGCAGATGAGCCCCCCTCGAAAGCTCAAGTACCTCCACAGGTTGCCTACATTCCTTCTCAGGGAATGTGTGAGCCTGTTCGGAAAAGTAATAGAATAAGTAATCCTCCCCAAGAAGCTTGTGCTCCAGCCATTTGCGAGAACGAGGAGAGAGTCAACAATAGAATCAGCCCTCCTTCACAGGTTGCTTATGCGCCCAATTCTACGGAGCCAGACACTTCTTCTTCTATGAATCGGTTTGCACCAGACTTCCTACGAGAGATTCAAGAAGACAAATGGGATAACGAAAGCGAGGTCGCCCCTCCTTTTGAACTTGTGGACGATGCACACGACCAATTCCCACAAGACATCCCATCTATTTACGGGGAGCATGAGAGTGTTCAGTCTCACGAGAGATTAGACTTTGAGTCTAATTCCATACAAGAGCTACCCCACTTCACAGGCCCATGGGAAGCAAAGTCCACATGTATGAGAGCACCCACAGTCATGGTAAGGAACGACGACTCAGTCATTCCTAGGAACACAGAGGTAGTGAAGAACACTAATGTGCAGTGTAATCTCAGGTTAGAAGAGCTACTCAAGGTTAGACCTGAATTATGGAAACATGTAGCCAAACAAGTACCAGAGATAGCAAAACCTCGTTCCAAGGTAGGATCCCATAGGACAGTGCCAGAAATTCCCTTGGATAAGATCGGGGATATGTGTGAAGGTGAAGAAGGGAACACCTATCTTCCCATCACCTACCAGGACTACACCACGAAGGCAATTTTGGACTCAGGTGCAGGAGTTGCAATTGCCACTACCTCCTTATGGAAGCGTTGGGGCAAGCCAGCACTCAGGCCAACGAGAATGAAATTGCAAATGGCAGATGGTCACATAGAGAGACCCCTAGGATTGCTAGAAGGAATAACTCTCACCACTTGTGGTGTCGAGTTTGAACATACCTTTGCCATATGTGACTTCAGCAAAAATCATGCCTATGAGATGATTTTGGGAAGACCATTCATGCGACAGTTGCAAGTGGTACAGGATTGGGGGACCAATTCTTTGTACCTGCAGCACTTAGGTGTTACAACCAAAGTCAATCTCAAGGATTATTCTCATAGAGATGTCCCTCCTATCCAGTGGAATCCCATCCATAGAGCTAAAGACGATACAGAATCGGTGCATTCCATAGGGTCTGGATCCTCATGGATGCATGAAGACACCCACTTATGGATGTGCAAAGTAGCGGTAGAAGAAGAGAAGAGAGAGAAAGCCAGAGAGGTAGGTGCGAAAGAAAACCATAGATCAATTCAAGACCCAGCTTATGCACCTGTAGTTTTTCCAGACGAAGAACCTCACGGTTGGGCAGAAATTTTAGCAACCATGGACGTAGCCATCAATGAAGAACAATGGACACCTCACTGTGATGAGGATGGCTATGACATTTCAGTCTTCTCCATAGAGCCAATCATGGGAGAGGCAGTTCTAGAAGAATGCGAACCTAGCCCTGATGCATTTGAGGATGCAAGTGACTCCGATCTAGAGTCAATCATTATGGACCCACCATTTGCATCAGATGAAGAATACTTCCATGAAATAGAATTTCAACCCCAGAGGCATGGAGAGGTTACAAATGATGTAAGATTAGCAACGCATATGACCCCTAAGGAAGAAGGAAAGAAACGAAAGAAGAGAGAAGCCTTACCAGAAGAGGAAGAATCTTTGTTTGAGGTCCCAGAAAATTTTAAGAAGTATGAGATAGACGACAGGAGAGTCATGATAAGAATGCCTAAACGAGAGGCACAATCAGGAGAGGCCTATGATAACAAAGAAACCACCAAGAAAATAGTAGTGGCCCTAGAAGAAGGAGAGGAGAGATGTACGTACATAGGTCATGACCTTGTTGGAAGTGAGGTAGGCCCATAGGCTCATGTCACAGGTCCATGGTTCCATAGGTCCAGTATATATACAACATTAATTCTAGCAATCTTCCATATTGACAAAACATGAACATTCCACAACTTAATCATACAGATGATGAGATAAAGATAGAGAAAGAATAGACATCATGTGTAAGGTGTTACGTAAGCCAGTGCTTACTCATAGTATCATATATACCAATGTTCAATGTACAATGTGGGAGCAAAATTCTCAACCACTCTATGTGATGAGAAATAGATGCATGAGTGAATGTACAATGTAACAAACATATTCAGATGTGTGGGCAGTAATCTGAATATACATGAGATGTGTGACCTTATAGGTTATAGAAGAGTGAATATGAGTGACTGAAAGAGGAAGGATCAGTGTGAACGGAAATCCTCAAACTCATGTGAACACACCTTCTCAAACACCTCATAAAAATATGCATAAAGCATATACGTACTGTTTCTCTTGTACCTATGCCGAATAGGACTCCTCCTGATATGAACGCCACAGCCTCCATAAACTTCAAGTAGTACCTATGTGCATAAAGAGAATATGTACCTGAATACTTAACATAAGATGTGAATCTTATGTTAAACTCCATCCAATGTCTTTGAAGTAGCCCGACATCTTCTTGTAGAAGACAATCTTCAACCTAATATCTTCCTGTAGAAGATAATCTTCAAAATCATGTAGATGGTCCCATCCAATGTCTTTGAAGTAGCCAGACATCTTCTTGTAGAAGATAATCTTCAACCTAACATCTTCCTGTAGAAGATGATCTTCAAATACATCATGTAGATGGGCGATCCTCACCATCAAGCTGCTAATAATCAAGTCTTCTTGCCATGAACAAGAGATGACCTCCTCTCCATGAGCTAGAGTGTGAGCACACCCTTCATCTTCCTCAAGAAGAATCACCAAGAAGAACTCCATAGCTGCTCCTCAACATGCTTCAAGTTAGCACCATGGCTGCCCCATGTGCTAGAAGAAACACCACCTCTACTGAGGTCCAAGCTCTAGAAAGCTTGTGTTGATCCTAGGTGAAGGATGAATATAATGAGCCCAATACTCTCCTTATATAGTTTTGCTTGTCCATTGAAAAGCTCATCAATAAAGCTACGTTCGCATAAAGCTTCAAAAACGCTATCCGTGAATAAAATCTTCATCGTTATTTTATTAGAAAAAAGCTTCGCGTTCGTTGTCTTAAGAAAAGCATAAAACAAAACATCTTCGCGCTGCCGTCGCTGGGAATTGAACTCTGGCCGATTACATGAGAGTTTACTACTCTAGCCACGTCGCCCACGTTGTTGTGTTGTACCAACTACTAAACCCGTAGCTATAATTCCTGTGACTGCCCGTAGATTTTGAAGAGCAACTTGTATAATGTATACAAGGAGTTGGATGCTAGACCATTTTGTCATTAGGACATTGTTTTCCAACAATCCCCCCTGCAATGTCACAATGGTACAATCTAGACTGGATCTGCAATCTGTCACAAACTGCAAACTATCACAAGCTTCAAGCTTGTACTTCTGAACTTCAGAACTTGTTCTTCAAAAGTCTTCTTCAAAACTGATTTTGACTTTCCTGAACTTGCTGAATATGAACCATAATACTTGAGAAAATATGCAAACTAGATATCCAATAGTGTATAAATCAAGCAATCACTGCTTGACAACTGTAGCATGAGCTGTCTCTGCACCTGCTATCTCTTGTCTTCAAAAACCTGAAAACATACACTAGGATCCATATATTTGCATTTACCTTCCAAAAAAGTTTCTCAACGTACTTCTGTTGTGTCATGTAAATACACTAAAAATCAAGAACTGAATCCTGGAACCTGTGACTGTGAACTCACAACTTAGTGTATTATGAACACTGCTGGTTCATCTCTGACTGTACTCAACTCAATATGAGTCAAAAAATCTATGATGTCATCATGTCTTCATCCTTTAAATCCTTCATACCTCTTTCCTTCAGAACTTGGTATAAACATATATGTGCGCACGTCTGAAATATACCTTTCTGAAATAGGAATACCTGAAATAGGAATACCTGTAGGTATGACTCAGCATTCTTTCACATATGGCTTGAAAATAAGTCTTCATGTTTCATCACCCCCCTGGATGACTTAACACTAGTATCCAGTATTCTTCAAAGTATATCAGACTTTATGAAATGTGGAACGTCTTCCTTCTTTCAATAAATCTGATGTTCAGTGATCAATACCTGTATCTGAAACAAAATCTCTGAACCCTTTTATTAGCACTGCGCAGTTGCCAATAGCTTCCACTATCATTCCTCAGCTTTCCAAATTGTAGAATAAGGTTAGCTGAACCTAACATAACAAAACCTTGCTGAAAGCATTTTAGGATTCATAACCTTCTGCAACATAACAAGTATCTTCTTCTTTCTGCAACACAAATCTGATAGAATCTGAATCTTTGACTTACTTCTTCCAATGTTTAAGAATCAAACAAAAGGATAGACAACTGAATCATAAATACTCAAGATCATGCAAGATCTATACAAGATCAATGATCTCTCCTGTGTAGAATCTGTTGTCATCAAACCTTCATGACTGAATGTTTGATTTACTTCCTGAATGTCTCCAAGTGTCCATGCTTTTCAAAAAGTTGTAAAACTTTTCTTCAAACAAATCCTTCAAGGAATCTGCAATTCCTACTTGAAACATAAGTGGAAAAACTTCTCACCTTGAGAACTCCAAAAGCTGCAAGTTGATACTTCATAACTTTCATATTTTACCCGGGTGAAATGTGATAGTACCTGCTTGGTTTTCTTTTGGCTAACTCCACTTCTTAATCAAGTGATAGGATATGATGGAACACCTTTTTGAATACAAACATGTATCCAAAAATCTAGACAATCATAAAAAGTAGATTCTTCAACTGACTGGTACATCAACAAATCTGAATTTTCTGAAGTTTCTGAAAATATTGAGTATGAGGTAACCTTTTCCAAACATAAAACCTCAACGCAAGTCTTCAACATCTGCTACAAAAAACTCTTTTACCTCAAGAGTTAGATAAAGAAGAAATATACTTCTCTGCAACTTGTCATATATCAAGTAGCTCTGTATTGACATACTCCAAGAATTCTTTGAGGGAACATATAAGCTGCCTGCTTAAAAGCTTCAACTAAAACATAACTCATACATATATGAGTTAAAACATATATCTGCTGCTTTTCTTTCTCTCAATGCAATTCTTTGTCAAATCTACTAAATCATGACCAAGTGTAATGCAAAACAAGAAACTGCTTCTTCTTTAAACAAGATGTTCTCGTAGACTTGTCTTTGGATGTAGAGGATATAATAGGAAAAGTATATGGAAAATATATGAGAAAAGGAAGCCTTACTTTTCTTTTGGAAATGATGGACTTTCTTCTTCTGCATCTTTCTTCCACCTGATGATGTCAACATCTTCAAACTTCTCTTCCATACCTTTTGTTCTCTTCATCTTGAAGTAGCAAACACTCTTGACTTCTTCAAATGAACTTTTCTCTTCCTCTAATGCTAAGAGTAAGAGATAAAACAAACATGGTATATAAATGGAAGTGAATATAGAAACATGTTTTACCATCTCCTCATATCTCTGAATCAAAATGTTGTTTCAAATGTCTGAAACGACTAAATTCACCAATCGTTGTATGAATGATGAATTGCCCTTCTAGAGTTACCTTCTCTAGATACATTTGTACCTTGATATCCAACCAACTTACAATAGAAAATTGGTTGAAAAACTCATCTCATCTCTGCACTTGTCTTCTTAGATGAACTTTCTTGCCATGAAAGAGATCTCTCAAAAACTCTCTAGAAAAACCTCTAGATACCTGTTTCGATGTAGCCTTTAACTTTCAAATGATGAAAGCGTATAAAAGCAATCCTTGAATTTCTTCAAATCTTTTCATAACTGCTCTTCTAAGATATGACCTGCAAATGATAATCTGATAGTAGAAACTGATACCTGTGATTTGATGTCGATCTGCTTCCTTCATCTTCTCTAAACCATTGTTCTTCCTTGAATTTGAAGTAGTCTTCTCTTCATCAAGTCTCGGTCTTCAAATAATACTTTTGTAAAGTATTTGCATACTCTTCAAAAATATTCGGCTGCTAACAGATCATCAACTTCATACTCCACACTGATGAATACACATGTAACTGAATTGTCTAATTCTCAAATCTCTACTCATCTAGATTAAGTGTGTATGTCAAATGTCAAATATTAGAAGATGCTTTCAAATCAAATGTTGTAAATCTGGAATTCTAGGAACCTGGGATTATGAATGAGCCTTAATGCATTGATGCCAAAGATCTAAAGTTCTGTAACCAAAACCTTAGTGCTCTGATACCAAATGTTGGAAGTGAGGTAGGCCCATAGGCTCATGTCACAGGTCCATGGTTCCATAGGTCCAGTATATATACAACATTAATTCTAGCAATCTTCCATATTGACAAAACATGAACATTCCACAACTTAATCATACAGATGATGAGATAAAGATAGAGAAAGAATAGACATCATGTGTAAGGTGTTACGTAAGCCAGTGCTTACTCATAGTATCATATATACCAATGTTCAATGTACAATGTGGGAGCAAAATTCTCAACCACTCTATGTGATGAGAAATAGATGCATGAGTGAATGTACAATGTAACAAACATATTCAGATGTGTGGGCAGTAATCTGAATATACATGAGATGTGTGACCTTATAGGTTATAGAAGAGTGAATATGAGTGACTGAAAGAGGAAGGATCAGTGTGAACGGAAATCCTCAAACTCATGTGAACACACCTTCTCAAACACCTCATAAAAATATGCATAAAGCATATACGTACTGTTTCTCTTGTACCTATGCCGAATAGGACTCCTCCTGATATGAACGCCACAGCCTCCATAAACTTCAAGTAGTACCTATGTGCATAAAGAGAATATGTACCTGAATACTTAACATAAGATGTGAATCTTATGTTAAACTCCATCCAATGTCTTTGAAGTAGCCCGACATCTTCTTGTAGAAGACAATCTTCAACCTAATATCTTCCTGTAGAAGATAATCTTCAAAATCATGTAGATGGTCCCATCCAATGTCTTTGAAGTAGCCAGACATCTTCTTGTAGAAGATAATCTTCAACCTAACATCTTCCTGTAGAAGATGATCTTCAAATACATCATGTAGATGGGCGATCCTCACCATCAAGCTGCTAATAATCAAGTCTTCTTGCCATGAACAAGAGATGACCTCCTCTCCATGAGCTAGAGTGTGAGCACACCCTTCATCTTCCTCAAGAAGAATCACCAAGAAGAACTCCATAGCTGCTCCTCAACATGCTTCAAGTTAGCACCATGGCTGCCCCATGTGCTAGAAGAAACACCACCTCTACTGAGGTCCAAGCTCTAGAAAGCTTGTGTTGATCCTAGGTGAAGGATGAATATAATGAGCCCAATACTCTCCTTATATAGTTTTGCTTGTCCATTGAAAAGCTCATCAATAAAGCTACGTTCGCATAAAGCTTCAAAAACGCTATCCGTGAATAAAATCTTCATCGTTATTTTATTAGAAAAAAGCTTCGCGTTCGTTGTCTTAAGAAAAGCATAAAACAAAACATCTTCGCGCTGCCGTCGCTGGGAATTGAACTCTGGCCGATTACATGAGAGTTTACTACTCTAGCCACGTCGCCCACGTTGTTGTGTTGTACCAACTACTAAACCCGTAGCTATAATTCCTGTGACTGCCCGTAGATTTTGAAGAGCAACTTGTATAATGTATACAAGGAGTTGGATGCTAGACCATTTTGTCATTAGGACATTGTTTTCCAACAGACCTAACAGCAGAAGAAGAGCACGAATTGATTGCCTTGCTAAGAGAATACAGAGATGTATTCGCTTGGAGTTACAAGGATTTGAAAGGGGTTGACCCGGACATATGCTCGCACACCATCCCCATGACCTCAGATGCCAAACCCTCTAAGCAAAAGCCTTATACGTATAATGATAATTACGCTGCTAAGATCAAGGAGGAGATAGATAGACTGGTCGAAGCTGGATTTATCTATGAAATTGAGCACACTGAATGGGTATCCCCCATCGTAGTGGTGCCCAAGAAGAATGGCAAGCTGCGTGTGTGCATTAACTTGAAAAAGGTTAATGCCGCCACAATTCGAGATAACTATCCGCTTCCCATCACAGAACATCTCTTAGAAAGAGTGGCAGGCAAGGAAGTGTACAGCTTCCTTGATGGATTTTCTGGCTACAATCAAGTAGCCATAGCTCCAGAGGATCAGCATAAGACAGCCTTTGCCACAGAATGGGGCATTTTTGCTTTTAGAGTAATGCCATTTGGGCTTACCAACGCACCAGCTACCTTCCAGAGACTGATGTGCCATGTGTTTAAGGAGTTCCTAAGGAAGAGTTTAGAAGTCTATGTTGATGATCTTTGTGCTCATTCCAACGTTAGACAAACCCATATTCCTGAACTCAGACAAATCTTTGACAAATGTAGAGAATATCAAGTCTGCCTAAACCCAGAAAAGTGCGTTTTTATGGTCAGGCAAGGCAAGATTCTAGGACACATAGTGTCAAAGAATGGCATATCTACCGACGAAGAGAAAGTGAGAGCCATAGCAGAGCTACCTAGGCCAAAGAATGTCAAGGAAGTACAAGCTTTCATGGGGCATTGCGGTTATTATCGACGATTTATACACATGTATGCTGTCATTGCAAAGCCCATGTACGGACTTCTGACTAACTTTGAGTGGACGGATGAATGCGAGAATTCCTTCCAGGAGCTTAAACGAAGATTGTGTTCAGCACCAATCTTGACCACACCAGATTGGAATAAGCCATTCCATGTTCATGTTGATGCATCCAATTATGCTATAGGATGTGTGCTTGCACAACCTACTGGTGAAGGTAATATGGATCTTCCAATTGCCTATGCCAGTAGACAATTGAATGCAGCTGAACGGAATTACACCACTACAGAGCGCGAAGGATTAGGCATGGTATATGCAGTCAAGAAATTTAGACACTATTTGCTTGCAAATAAGTTTAAATTTTTTATTGATCATCAGGCATTGTTATATCTTGTAAACAAGCCATGCAATACAGGAAGATTAGTGAGATGGTTTCTCTTGCTAATGGAATATGATTTTGAGGTTGTGCTAAGGAAAGGGAGGACTCACTTGAGAGCAGATCACCTCTCTAGGCTCACATCGGGAGAAGCCCCACAAGGAGTGTCAGATGACCTTCCTGATGCTTACTTGTTTAATTTGGAAGTTGTACCGCATTGGGCTAAGCCATTGGTACCAGTATTGACATACGGGCCTAATCATCCAGTCGTAAACACACGGAATAGAGAGATCGTAAAAGCCCAAAAGTACCATATCATGGCAGGAAGCATGTACAAGCACACAGATCAAGGGATCTTGGTTTGTTGCGTAGAAGAGGATGAGTATGCTAAATGGTTGCAATTAGCACATGTAGGTGCGTTAGAGCAACACCATTCAAAGCAAAGAACTTTGCAGACTCTAAAGAGATTCGGAGTGCATTGGCCAACTATGGAAGCTGATGTCCAAAAGTTGTGCAAGGAATGCCCAATCTGTTGCACTAAACCACCAGTGGAACATGCCACTCTTTATCAAGTATCCATTGTGCCAGATTGGAGTGAACCTCTAGTATCATTCTTGAGAACAAACACATTCCCTCCAGACATGACTCTAGCTAGGAAAAGGAGTTTAGAACAAGAAGCCCAGGATTACTCACTCATCGGTAATAATCTATATAAGCGCGGTAAAGATGGTTACCTGAGACTATGTGTCCACGAAAGTGAATATCTGAAGATCTTGGAAACTGCTCACCAAGGTGTAGCAGGAGGACACTTTGGACCAGATCGGGTAATCAAGGCGATACTATTTGCGGGCTTCTGGTGGCCTACCCTTCACATGGATGCACATACCTATGTGAAACGGTGTGATGTCTGTCAAAGGACTCAGTATCCTATACGCAAAGATGAGATGCCACTGAAACCTATGATGGGTGGACGTGCATTCTCTAAGTGGGGAATAGACTTCGTAGGTCCTATTAATCCCCCAGCTAAGGGTTCTCATGCGGAATACATCATTGTGGCAACAGATTATCTCACCAAGTGGGTAGAGGTAAAAGCTACAACCAAGAACGATGCTCAAACAACTGCCAAATTCTTGTTTGAGAATGTATTCACGAGATATGGACTACCTATAGAGCTTGTAAGTGATAGAGGCACTCACTTCTTGAATGAAGGTATTGAAAATCTACTCCAAGAATTTTTGGTAATACACAAGAAGTCTGCCCCATATCACCCTCAAGCTAATGGTCAAGCTGAGAGCACTAATAAGATTTTATGCAATGTACTGACGAAATTAGTGAACACTAAACGCTCTGATTGGGACAAACAGCTACACCATGCTGTTTGGGCATACCGAGTGGCCTACAAAATGGTACTCCAAGCCACTCCCTTTCAGATGGTATTCGGTCAAAACGCTGTGTTACCCTTGGACTTCTTGATCCCTACATTGAGAGTAGCACGAGAGCACGAATGGACAGGTCATGAGCTCTCCTCTAGGATCTTTGACCTTGAACGATTAGGAGAAACAAGACTGAGAGCCGCTGCAGGGATATATGCAGCCAAGAAGAGACAGAAGGCATACTTTGATGCCCACGTAAAGGATAAGGGTTTGAAAGCAGGAGATCTAGTTTTAGTCTATACACTGAAACAACACGCAAGGAAGCTAGAAAAGAGAGGCTACGGACCAATGATCATCAATAGGATCTCCACGAGTGGAGCAGTACAATTAGCCACATTAGAGGGTGATGTTCTCCCTAACTATATTAGCGGTTGTAGAGTCAAGTTGTATCAGGAACCCCTCACAGAGGAAATGCTCAGCCGACTCAATACTGCTAAGAAACGCAAAGAGGAAGAAAAGCGCATTCGAGAAGAGGCTCAAGCAGAAGCTTTAGAACGTATCAGAAGGATGAAGTTACGAAGGCAAGACCGAGATCAGACTAGAGCAAATGACTATGCAGATCAAGGATGTCCCATGGCCATGTGTGAAGTCGCAGGAACAAGCTCGCATAGGATAATTGATAGACGTCCTTTCGTAACCTTAGATATAGGACAAGGAAAGAGTGCAAGGACCGTAAGAGCCTTGATTGACTCAGGTGCAGCCACTAGTGCTGTTAAATTGTCTTACTGCCAAGAATTACAATTGACTGTCAATCCTGTGGAAGCATATCTTATAGGATTGGGAGGAGTGGAAACCCCTTGCATGGGTGAGGCGGAACTTCCCCTTTACATTCATGATGAGGCAATGACCGTTAAAGTACTAGTGTGTCAAGATGAGGATCTCACTGAACCTCTCGTCTTGGGTCAGGATTGGATCTATGACCAAGCAGTCAATCTAAACCTAAGAAGTGGACTTCTCCAGGTTTGGCTCAATCATAGTCGAGTCACAGTAGAATTAGACAATGGAGCACTCAAGGAGCTAGGAAAGGCACAGACTCCTGGTCCTTCCACGGGTACACATGAAGATGACCATGCTGTTCTTGTTCAAAACCCTGTGTTGCAGAGGAATGATATTTGCAAAAAAGGAGTCAGGGATGCAACGGAACTCCCTTCTTTTCCAAAGGCCAGAAGGAGGCAGCAACCAAAGGCGGATCACAAGCAGAAGAAGCAGAGTACTACCTATGTCCGAGATCAAAAATACCTGCGCAGCAGAATGTCCCAGAAAATAAACCAGGTGTGGGTGCGGAAAGGCGAACGACCGGGTGCACCACCGTCAACTACACGGGCAAAGCCTCTTATTAGTAACCAACAACACGACGCTAATAAGAAGTCTGTCAGAAATTCTTCTGCTAAAGTAAAGTCTATTTGGGTGCCCAAGAAGTCGATGAAGGCAAGCCCACAATCTAGACAAATTTGGGTGCCTAAGGCTTGCTTGAGGGCACAAGTAGTTACGCCAAGGCCACAACCTATGCAGCATAACCCATCTACGAGTACAACCAGTATTCCCTCGTGCTCAACACTTAGGAACACACCAAGACCCATGAGCATGCATGTAATCACTTATAAGTGGGTCCCTAAAAGGCCCCATTCCCAAACAGCGACACCGACACAGCTCTCTGGAGTCTCTACGAAACCGAAAGCAAAGCCCATCCACTGCATTTGGCAGTCTAAGATCTGTAATAAACCCCCGACCCCGATTTGTAAATCCACCCCACTTACTAACGACATTAGTCTCCTAGGAATACACAAACGTTAACTACACTCACTGTCTTCGTGCACTTACTAACCACTAACTCATCACCTGCCTCATGTTAATGTTGTAACGGGGACAGCAACAGATTTATTCTGTCCATTACGATGTTAACACATGCTTCTATATTCTCACAGAATCAGAAGACAAGCAGTAAAATGGCAGAAGCGACAGGTTCGGGCTCACAAGCAGGGATACTTACTGCAGGAATTGATGTGGATAGCCTACCTGTGGACGTGCCTCCGACTGAACGACCAGTGGAGATGCAACACCTTCAGCAACTCCCGGTGCCAGATCCACCTACAGGCATCACGGAAAGAGTTCATGCCAATTCTCATTGGTTCAATGGCATGCCCGGTCCATTAGGTGAGGCCAAGTATATCTGGGAGTCTAAATGCGAGTATGACAGATCATGGGTGCGATTCCAATTTTTCTCCAAGGAGTTCGAGACTCTACAGAACACAGAAGATCTACAGATCATATGGCAACGAGCAGGATTGGCGGAATATTTTGAAGCCCCATTACCTAAACCCGATCTCCTCCGATGTTATTATCTGGTCTCCACATTACAAGCTCATGAAGATAAGGACCAACCCGGATCATTTGTTCTCCCCTCACTGCTGGGCAACAACGAGTTGAAGAGGTTTGAACTTACTGTGGAGCTGGTGAGTGATGCTTTAAATATGCATGGCACGCATGTGCCCTCAGAAAAGGATGCTCTCGTTCCCAACAACATGAAGGACAGGAAAGTAGTGAAGCTGAAAGACATGGCAGCCCTCACCCCAAATGTGTCCATCCCTCTCCGCATGTGCATGCAACATTTCGCCTTCCCCGGTCAAGACCGATTCACGCAACCACACAAGAAGATCTGGTTTGCTCTCTACTTGGCGGAAGCAGGTGCGCTACCTATTAAGCTACCAGTGTGGATTATAGATCAGTTGTATGAAGCGAACAAACGGGCTTCTAGGAAATTAGTGGTGAACGGATGCTGTGCACTCACACGCATCATTTACCGATGCTTAGCATATGATGTCCCCATTGAGCGTGCCTTAACTTGGGCACAATTACAAATGTTTAAAAGGCTCAAGACATCCACACATCAGTCCAAGCGCATGAGGGGCGCGATTCCGTGTGTCCAGACAAGGGAAGTCCTGACTACTCCTGAGGCATCACCATTAAGAGAGGGCACTGTACCTCCTTTTACCATTAGGATACCCAGGTCGGAATCTGACACTACGACACAACCCACCCCATCGGCTCCTCCGGTTACACCTGAATTCGAGTTTGCTGCCACTGGAGAGGCTGAAGGACTGGACCCCCAGGATTTCGAAGCATTCCTACAAAGCACACAATTCTCTGATGTGGAGTTTTATTCAGAGGCAGAGGAGCAGGGCACATCCTCACGGAGAAGAAGAAAGTCTACAGACGGTAGACATGTCCATTGGAGTGACGCTCAGCAAAGCCAACAACACGGACACCCGGAAGAAGAAGAAGCATATGAAGAAGAGACCACTGAAGCCCCAGCATATACAGCAGAACTCCGAAGGCTGTATCAGATTATGGAAAGAGTGCGATCGCAGCAGTTACTCACTGAACAGAGCAGCAGAGTACTTATGACTCAGTTGTTGGAAGAAGCGGGAGTTGACTCAGAGTACAGGGAAGGTCTCTTATTGATGGCAGAAACATATGGAGTTGTAGAAGCTGTGCGCACTGCCATTCAGAGGCCTTCAGTTCAATATGACCCACGAAGGTTCCAGACACGACCTCGCCCAGGCAAAAATATTCAAATTCCCGTTACAGTTGCAGAAGAGCCGACTACTACACCTGAAACTATCAGAACAACCTCCCAGACAGCTAGCCAACAGCACCCAGCCACCCATGAGGAGTCCACCGAACCACTACCACCTACTCCCCCACCATCACCTCCTAGAAGAGAAACAGTAGAAACCACATCGACTACTCAACCCACCGACCCCACCTTCATCTTCCGTACTCCGATCTCCAGTGCCACCCTATTCTCTACCACTGATAATCCTATCTTCGAAGACAACCCCAACACTACACAATCCGCCGAACCCCTCCTAGACCCTGCCCTAGGGCAACCATCCCCAACGCCCTCAGCCACGGGTCATCCTGACCCTAGATCCACATTCATGGGCTTCCCTGCTACCACGCAACCCTTTCAGCCCTCCTCAAATTTACGACCCCAACCCCCGATATCCCTCTCTCCATTTCTACAATCCCTCCAGGACATCTTTGCTAGGGCTTTTCAACCAGGCCCTCAACCATTCCCTGTCTTTTCAGCTCCCCACCCCACGTCACATCTATTCACCACTTCCACACACACACCACCTACCATACCAATGTATATGGCAGGCCCCACACTAACACCCACTCCTGAAGGTATGGACATTTCACCACCCACGGCACCTCCACCCACGGTTTCACCTCCTCCCTTCCCCCTCCACCAATTTCACCCACACACACAACTTTCGTAGACACATCATTCACTGTCTCCCTTCCCCAATTCCCTTCCCATGCATCTTCCACGGTAAACACCCCCCACTCATCTATAGGTAATGCATTGGACACCATGTTGGCTTGTATATCAAATTTAAGAACAGATTACATTCAGCTCCAGCAACAAAATGCACGCCTGCAAGAGCACTCAGCGACACTACAGCTCCGCCTTGCGGTACTAGAAGAGGAGAACACTCGCCTCCACACACAGTTCCACACCCTCCAAGAAGCCCACAATATATTGGAGGTACAGCTACAGAACGTAGATCAGGAAGCAGTGCAGGTGGTAGAAGGTCACCTACGGACACAGCTGGAACGCAACTCAAAACTTCAGCGAAATATGGCACTACTTAAACGCCATCTTGCGGCTGCTCTGGAAGAGAACAGACGTCTGCAAATACAAAATCAAGAGAACCTGGAGGCAGCGATTGAGAGCACACCGGGGGCACCCATCAGCCCATCCAAGTTTCAAGCAGTAACCCCCGATAATATCAAGATTATATTGGAAGATTATGCCATGCTGCTCGAAGCACATGATAAGCTATCGGAGGAGCTAGGACAACTGAAGCAGGAACACCAACAAGGCCCAACAGCTGCCCCTCCAACCACCCCCTCTGCGGCTTCGCTTCCCTCCGACGCAGAGGCCATAAAAGACCTCCAGCAACAGGTAACTGAATTGCAAACACGCCTACTACAATATGAGAGGCCATCTTCCCCTCCGGAGGCTCCCACGGACGAAGAAGTTGTGCAAATTCCTCTGGAACAAACGTTCGATGAAGAATATGATCCGCAACCATTCCCAGGAGGCCAACAAACAGAAGAAGGGCAGGACACGTTCGAGGCACCACGGCCGCCATGGTTACGACAAGTGGAGGAAATAGGGACCTCGCATGAAGAGCGCACTGTAGTGCAAAATCAGGCTATGAGGGTCATAGAGGAGACTGTTTTACAATCAGATTACTTCAAGAACTTGTCATCGAGACACCTGATTCTCTCATCGGAACTCCAGTACAGGCCATATTATATTATCTTGGCTGATTATAATGCAGAAATACAAAGAGTCACGGGTCAGATTCCTACTTTTGCGACCCAATTTCAACCCGAAGATCTTCCTCCAGAGGTGCGAAAAGGCAAGATTCGTCAACCAACATGGCGGCAGAAACTTTTAGAGACTTATCCAGAAATGCTACGCACATGGAACAACGCGCCGCTACACCTGCTGTACAACCCATGCTACGGTCCAGTCCCCCGCCGTAGGTCGTGGAAGGCATTTAATATCAAGGTACAGAACAATGCGCAATGCAAGGAATGGCTGAACTACCCGTACATCGCGCCACCACAAGGACCACCATCGGTAGCATATATGATGGGAACCATTCGCCACTGGATGCCGCGCTTGAAGCCCATGCCAGATGTAGCAGCGCAAATGATGCTTAAAATCTTAGATATGATGTAAGTAGTGCTGAAGACCTTTAGAAATGCAGCCGCACCACAGGTACGTCTTCCGGGGTTTAGCAATGGAAATTACGACTTGGTGTATGACATGAGCATCACCCCCAGTATCCGTGTGGCTTACGCTTGGCATGCACGCATCAAGTACCTCCCCGCCTGCTACAAACAGACCTTCGAAGAAATGTTCAGATCAGGTTTCTGGGAGTACCACTCGGAGATTTTCGCACCAAAGCCGACACATCTGCTTCAACTGTTTGCTTGTGAACAAGCAATGTATTCAGAGTACTACACCACCCCGCAACCAGAAACCCCCGGTGCAATAAATTGGGAGGCATTGGAAGCCGATCTAGCAAGAGGCTTAAGGATAGGAGAACATGAACTGGCCACCAATGTCATCCAATATTACATCGACCACCCGCGCGAACAAAGGTCTGTCAGGGGCGACAGACGCTAGGAAGGGGGGAGTGTTGGCATACAAAGCAACAAAGGAGTCATGCACAATACGGCAACAAGGCCAGATCATTTTTTCCCATAGATTATGTACAACCCAAGTGATTTTAATCACTACACAAACATTGTAAATCCCGTTTTTGGTAGATTAGACTCCATTTTGTGCAAGCCGAGGAGTCCTCGAGCTTGAGGAGTATTAGAAGTACCATCGTACCAAATTTCATAATTTTTAGACTTCGTTTGAGCCCTCAAATAAGCCCTGGAACCTAATTTTTAACTAGGCCGGACACTAGGTCTGGACAGGGCCAAAAGCTAGTCAAAAACTATAAAAAGAGCTAGAGAGCTCATTTTTGAGGGTAGATTGTAATTGAAACGAACTTGTAAGAGCTTGTGAAAGTAATCTAAAGCACTCCATTGATTCTCTCTCTTTGTCTTGCCGTGTGTGCGCGTGTGTGTGTATGTGTGTGCATGTTTGTGTGCTTCTCACTCACGCACTTGTGCCGCCACTTGCTCGAGGTCTTCATACCATCCTCACGTCTTCCCGGATTGACATTAAAGGAGGTGCTACTCATCACTGAGCTACATACGCTCTTGTCGTTGCATCTTTCTTCTGCCACATTTTCAAGGGTTCTAACTCTTCTTTCTTTGGTTGACTATCGTCTTCAAGAGTCGGCTTCTTTTCTTCTCCTGTCACATATTTGATTAAGTCTTTACTCATTAGTAAAGATTCCATGCACATTACCCATGCCGGATAATTATCTTTGTCCAATTTATCAATTGAGATATGATCTGCCATGATCTTCTTATTTCTGTTACTTCCGGTGAGTGTAACGTTAAAGGATTTTACCTTCTATAAACCTTTACCCTTGAGAATGACTTCGGAACACTTCTTGATGCCGTTTGCTGTTGATCACCTTAGCTTTCACCTTTCTTTATGAGAACTCTTCAAATTCTCTTTCTGTTTCTTCTTCTGAGAAACCTTTTCTGCTCTTCAGAACCTTTTCTGTTCAGGTACCACTCGTGGATCCAGTGTATTCTTGAACTTGCTCTAATACCACTATTGGTGTAGCATTTATTGCGGAATTCTCTTACACCGCAGAAACTAAGCTAGAGTGATGTTAGAACACCTCTATAATCATCAGTAGATTAGCAAACTTCTGAAACTGAAAACTTATAACTGTATCTAGTGAAAAACAAATATTCACTTTACAGAAAGCTTCGCGTTTCCTTCAAGCTTCAATTCTGAACTGATTTACTTCAGACTTTACACTACTGTGTTTACTTATAGTTAAACAATCTTTCCGTTACTTAACTGTGTCAAAACAGTGTTTTGAACTCATCGAAATTCCACCGGAACTTTACCAAACTGTCATCGGAATCTCACCGTAATTGTACCGGAATACTACCAGAATCAACTACAATTTTGTTTATAATTAATTCAAGTGTGTATACATGAAGTAAGTAAGTGATACATGAACTTCCTTCACTGAATGAACTCTTTCTGAAGTTTAAGGAAAAACTTCACTAGTTCCTAGATGCCTTTTCCGGTCAGACTTTGTACTGTGTACAAGTCCCGTTTCACAGAAGTCTTTT
>CM035420.1:34531309-34556309 GCA_020310875.1 Ceratopteris richardii | reverse complement strand
TAACAAGAGATGTATCGTACCCATATCTGACAGGTTTTTTGCTTTCTCTTTGAGATCTTCTGATTGATTGAGTTGAAGATTCAAGTATGTCTTCAAGCTTCTTCATCTTCATTTTGCGCTTGGACTTCCATGCCTTGAATTCCTCAAGGTTGATAGTGTCTTCATCACAACTTGAGTCTTCATTCTGAGTAGGTTCCTCCTTTGCAAGTTTTGGAAATTCCTCTTCCAAATCATAGGGTAGTTTAACCTTCCGGCATTCATTCTCATACCAAGATTCATTTTCATCAAAGATCACATCTCTGCTTACCATAAATCCCTTATTGGTAGGGTTATAAGACATGCAACCTTTTTTATTTAAATCATATCCAATGAAAATGCATTTTTCATCCTTTGGGTCTAGCTTACCTCTTACCTGAGAAGGAATGTGCACATATGCTACACATCCAAATATTTTGCAATGATCAAGTGAGGGTCTCTTACCATGCCATGCTTCATAGGGTGTCATGCCATCAAGAGACTTAGATCGTAACCTGTTTATGAGGTAAGTGGTAGTAGAAACACTCTCTGCCCATAGATAGTTAGGTAACTTCTTCTCATTAAGCATAGATCTAGTTGTCCCAACAATTAACCTATTTCTTCTCTCGGCTACCCCATTCTATTCAGGAGAATACCTTGTGGTTAGTTCTCTTTTGATGCCTCTGTCCTGCAAGAAGTTTTCAAATTCATTGGAGAAGTACTCACCTCCTCCATCTGACCTTAGCCTCTTCAAATTCCTTCCTGTCTGATTTTCAACTACTTGTTTGTTATTGACTTTGGAGTTGTCCTCTCCAATCATTAAGTACAAAAGAATCAACAAAGCATCTTTATTTTGTCAATCCTGGGAATATTCATAAGACCACAACCCCTTCTAGATGATAGATTCATAGAAATAAGAGAAAGATGGCTGAAATTCTGAGAAAATTGAAAATGAAGAGGAAATATCTAGGGTTTACCTTATCTAGAGCAAATCTCCACCATTTTCTACAATCTTGGTGTCTATTCCATGCTATTTTCTCAGCAGAACAAGATTATGAAATCAAAATTGAAAAATATCACCTGTATCACACAATCGAGACAATCGCGATTCTGTACCAACTGACGATTTTCACCTTTCTGCATCATTCTTCAATCATTCTTCACTCAATACATCAGTAATCATCTCTCTTCATACACCTTACTCAGTATTACACAAATGAAACTCACAAATCTCCATGATTAGACAAGAAATGAGCTCACACATCAAAGAAACCACACAAAACAGGAGAAAACACGATTTTTAGCAGAAACTCTCTCTATTCACTTGATAGCATGTACAAATGATTAATCAACTAACCAACCTCCTCAAACTAGAGAAAATTGACTTATATACATTATCAAGTGTCCCTTTTCACACTTGAAATTTGGTCTTTTTCTCTAATTTTCTAAAAATATGCTATCTAAGAGTTTCTTAAAATTCTATAAAAATTACATAAGATCCTTTGTTACATAAGGAAGACTCTTCCTTATTTTTACAACAATTGCATAAATATTTTACAAGTTTTTTGGCTTTTTACAACTATTTTACATCAAAATATTCTTCAAAAATGTAGCTTCCAACATCCTTCACCTCCTAAACCTTTTGGCTCTTGACAAAAGACTTTCCTACTTCACCTTCCCTGCAATCTTTGCTTCACTTTTTTTTTCTTTGATATACTTGTGACACCAAATCATGGCTCTTTCTTTCAGTGACATTCAGATTATTGACCATTTCGAACAATGCTTTTCTCCACTGTATTGCAGCTTTTGGTTTATCAATGACATCCTTTTTCAAGTATTCTGTATAAGCAGCTTCATAGGCAGTAAGTCTGGATTTTGTAACAATTGATAAATTCCCGAAAATTTCTGACTCTCTTTCAAAAAACCCATAGTCAAAAGCATCTTCAAAAATTTGCAAAAAATGACTACCCAAAAATATTATCCTGCTGTAGTAGGCCATTAAACAAATTCTGTCAGGTGTCTCACTCAAATCAAATAATAAGGCATCTGTTGGAGAGTTGAAACCAATGTAGTTTAATACTCTAACATCTATATCTGTGTAAGTTTCTATACATGCCAAAATTAATCTCATTATTCTGATAAGTAATATGCAAGCAAGATCATTCACATCTTTGTATGTAGCAATTACTGACTCAGCTGTATCCACCATGTATCTTTTGGTAGGCCATGTACCTGCTTTTGGTCCTGCTATTTTTGGAAAATTTAGCCATTTGGTGGGGATTTGACCTTCTTTTCTCCTTTCCCAAAAAACAGTCCATTCTCTTCTTCTAGCAACTGGGCAATAAGATGGATTGATTTTCAAATGAAGAGGTGCCTCTTTCCAGATTTTCCTACATTCTTTGTTGGCATCCAACCATTTGTTTCTCCATTTGGGATTGGCTCTTTCAAACAGTTCTTTAGTGAAATTGATGTCTTCTTCATACTCAAGGTATTTGTTTGGAGGTAGCCCAACTCTGGCCAATTGATAATTCTTTATACTCTCCAAAATCATACAAAACGTTATTCCTAATCCATCTGCAGCCCAATGATGCTGGTCTGGATTAATTCCCTTATTCAGAGCAAAAGTGACTATTTGGTCTTCATAAACATCATGCATCTTCCTTATAAATTCCATCCTTGATTCTCTATTTGTCAATAATTTCTGAACAAATTCTTCAAAATATTCTTCTTCCGGTTTCTTGGCTGCTGGTTCATTGATCTCTTGTTTTCTATCATCATTCCCTGCTTCATATTCTCTTGTATCTGTGTTCTCTGCATGTACTTCATCTTGAACTTGTGGCTGTTCCACCTTCTTTTGTAATTCCTCTATAGTCATCATTAAACTCCTATTTTCAACTGCCCAAACTTCTCTTTCTTTTATCCACTCATTTCTTTCTTTCTCCATCTTTGACTGCCACTCACTTCTTTCCTTTTCTACCTCCATATGCAATTGGTGATAACCTCTCATTGATGTAGCAGCATGGGTGTTAGCCTGTTTTTCCATTTCTTTGGCCTCCTTTAATTCTGTTTGAAGTCTTTGAATTTCTTTGTGCAGCTCTTCCTTTTCTTCCTCTGTCAGCTGAGCAGTTTTACCTTCATCTTTTAGCTGACCTTCTTCTAACAACAATTTATTTATCTCTTCATGTGCTCTGGTCAGGATTTGATATGATGTCTGTAAAGTTCTGTATCTTCCTCCAATCGTTTTCAATTCCATCTCTATTTTAGCATTCTGATCTGATAATTTTGCACTCTTCTCCTCCAGATACTGGATTCTATTTTGTTTTTGAACTTCAACTTCTTCCAAGACAATGATTCTATTGATATATTCTTCATTTTTCTCCTGCATCAACCTTAATTGCTCTGACATTTGCTCTTTTTCCTTCTTGTGCTCTTTGATAATCAGACTTCCTTTCTCAAATTCAGACTCAGCCACCATACCAGATATGATCATGTTTTTGTTGGATGGTCTGAACTGTTCAATGTTACTCATGATGATTTGACAAGCAGATCTTATGTTTTTGGGTATTCTCTCCATCCCTACCTCCATTTCTATCTGTCTAACTTCAATTTGCTTGTCTTCATCATTCTTTTCTGCTACTTCTTCATCCTCTATATCGTTGATTTCTTGTTCTTCATGGCTGTGATCATCCTCCTCTGTCTCCTGTTTTGTAGCATCTTCTTCAGAATCTAATGCTTGAGTTCTTTCATTCTTTTGCTCTGAGGAATCTGAAGTCATCTTCATTTCTGGTGATTTCCTTTCTTCCATCACCTGTTGCTTCTCTTTAAGGAACTGCCCTTCCTTATTTTGTATCTCTTTCTCCTGTATCAAGGTCTCTTGAATTATATTTGAGTCTTTTTCAACAGGGTTTATTTGACCCTTCCTGAATTGCTCTTCGAGTCCCTGTTTTTCCTGAACTGAAACTGATTCAGTTTCTTCCACAGATGTCACCTGATCATTACCTATTTGTTCCTTATGTCCTTCTTCCTCTTCATCAATATCCATGAGATCCATTTCTCCTTCTTGTTCCTGATCTTTCTTGGTTGTGAATTCTTCATTATTCTTGAATTCCTGAAGCACTTCTTTTATACTCTCCACAATCTCCTTTTCCATCACACCTGCTGTAAGTTCTTGATCATTCTTTTCCACTTCTATCTTCTTTGTTTCCTGATCCTTATTTGCATCCTTCTGCTTTATATCGGGACTGCCTTTCTGTACCTCCTTTGCTATCTCCTCTATGCTTTCATTCAATTTGAAATAAGTTTGTGATGGCTTTGTCCATATTGGCTTCATCCCTATATGCACCAACCCACAACTGACTTCCTCTCTTATTTGACCTTCCTCTTCTGTCATTACTGCCTTACCTTTTATCAGCTTTCTCTCTTCTTCAAGACTTAGCTGTTGGACTACTTCTTCCTGAATCTGCTTTTCTTGAGACTTATTTCTTAAGTCTTCAGGTGTCTTTTGTTTCTCTATGGCCTGTGTAACCACATTGGGAGTACTGGGTATAGATAAGTTCAAAATTTTTAACAGGAAGCTTTCAATATCACTCTCAGAATCAGATGAGAAGTGTGAAGTCCCTCCCATTTCAGGTTCTGTGGGCCTTGATGCTTCTTCCATAGTGGTTGGCTTCTGTGTTTCTTCAATGATTACTTCTTCCCTCTCTTTGGTGATCATAATTTCCACTATGGATTTGCCCTTCCCTTCCTTGGTCAATTTCTTCTTTTGGACTGGTTTCCTTGGCACCTTCTTTTTCACTACAACAGTGGTTCTAGTCTCTGGAGGTCCTTGCAATTCCTTGAAGTAGGCCAACAACTCCACTTCTTTCCTGACAAACACTTCCTCAGTTTCAGCTGTCATCATTTGATCATGGAGTGCTTCATAGTGCTCCACCTCCTCCTGAATCCAGTTTGTAGCTTTGCATGAGTAGTCTTCCAGCATTTTCTGATACTGTGCCTCATACATAGCTCTTTTGTTATTCCCTTGAGTTAAGTATGTGTATAGTTGCTCCTTGCTTGTTTGTGGAGGATGAGGATCACCAGAGGATTGAACCTATTTTTGGGCTGCCTCATGTTCCTCTTTTGTAACTTCTTCTTGTTCCAGTTCCACTTTCCTGGGATCCAATTTTCTCTTCTTTACTGGAATCACTTCCTCAGTGATTATTTTTCTTTTCATTCCTGTTCCCCTCATGCGAGTTTGTCCTTCTGTTTCCCTTTCAATCAATTTCCTTGGAGGGCTTTTAACTCCTATCATAAGACTTCTGAAATACTGTGCTTCTGAAGCAAGCTTCAATTGTTCTTCCATTCCCAGAACATGATAAATAATCCTCGTTAAATTTGTGCTCCATTCATAAATTTCTTCTGCTCCCAATGCTTTGCTGCTTCTTTCAACCGTTCATGGATGTATGGTGTCACATCCATTACCCCAAAAGGCTTAGTCCTGTCCTTATTATTGAACATTAGCAAAGTGACTGACTTATGTGGCATTGTGTATCTGGGCAGCTTAGGGAAACAAAAGTATTGTAGGAACATTCTGGTTGCATATTCCTCATTCTCTTTTCCTTTGAAATCAGTGAATTTTGAGTACCCTGTATAAGTCTCCTTATTCTTTTTTACAAAACTGGGATCAAGTTTGGTCCCCATTGGAAAAAACTGCAAAGCAGCTCTGATATGCTCTGCTTTGATAGTGGTTCGCACCTCCTGATTGTCTTTATTCTTCACTTTGCATCTGAAGTAGGCATCATTTCCTTTTCCAACTTCCTCCAAACTACTCATCACTTGTGCTACTCTTTCAAAATCAATAAAGAAAATGGGTTCTTCCAGTAGTTTGTGCAATCCCACAGCCTTCCATCTCTTCATGTTAACAGTAGTTCTTTGAAACCTGTAGAATTCTTGGCACAACATAGTGTACTTATATCCTCCAACTCCCACTGTAAATATATGTTGACCTATTACTCCCAAAATCTCTTTGAGTTCTTTTACCACTTTTTTAGCTTCTGGGATTTCTGGTTCTTCATCTGACTCTAAGTCCACCTGTTCCACCACTGTCTCACTATCTAGAAACCAGTGTCCTCTCGACAAAGTAACCGAATCAGCTTTGAAGTCATGAATTTGCAATTCCTTTGCATTCACCATCCTGTATTTGTAACACACAAAAGAAAAGAAAACACTCCACCCACATGAGTCACAAGAATTCAAAAGTATTGTTTTATTTCGGAATGTCACTGTCATGAAAATGAAAAAAGGTTATGAAAATGAAAAAAGAAAAGTTCCGAACAATTTTTGCTTCTTCAAAAGACTCAATTAAAGTGATCATTACAGGTGTAGCAAGATGTCTAATGTGCTCTCTTCAATTGTCCTTCTCTTGTTTGACATTTCTCTTTCAAAAAGAGGATGTTTCTTGAAGAAAAAGATGGAAAAAATGATCAATGAAAAATTCAAAAAGTAGAAATCAAAAGATGATCATAAAAGTTGGAACAAATAGTATAAATACAACTATTCAATAATAATTTACTTCCCTCCTCCCTATATCTTGCTTCATGCTTTATAAATTCAAAAGAAAAGAAAATACACAATTTTTCTCAATCAATTTTTTTTTCTCAATTTTCTCTCTTTTTTTTTAAATATTTTGAGAAAATCTAAAGGTAGGTCAAATATTGATGATCTCTCTTCCATTGACACAACTCTGATTTTTTTATCCAATAATGTTTAACTCTAGTTGTCCTTGTGTCATACAAACATCCATGCTTTATAGACAAACATTTTGTAGCATTTTTCGGTCTCCATATCCATTTTGTTCTGACTTCCTGTTTTGATGAGCAAGATCTGTGTATGCCTTCTTTCCATATCTCCCTTGTTCTGATATTTTGATGTTTCAGATTATGCAATAACTGTCTTCTTCTTTATGTCTCACCATCCTTCTTTACTCTTGTAATGTCTTGCTGGTTTTGATTATTTGAAGCTTGATCATTTTGTATTGATAATGTGTCCCTGTCCTTCATTGAGAAAATGAATCCTTCCATATCTGGGTCATGAACATCCTGATGAACTTTCTGTTCTTCATTACTCAGAAAATATATTAAAAAACTTTTGTTATTTATAGTCAAATTAAGCTTCCTCTTTTCAAAGTTCATAATGCCTTTACCTTGTTTGAGCCAGGGTTGTCCCAAAATCAACTTTTCAGACATCAAATGATCTGGCCATTCTTCACAATCTATTTCCATATACTCATCATTAAATTTAACTTTAATAAAAAGTGAAGACATACTCTAAATCATTTTTCCTTCTAAGGTTTTGATCAAGATTCTGCTTTCAGTCCTTTTTATGCTAAATTTGTTTACCAAGGCTGAACTGATCAAATTCACTTGAGCTCCTGAATCTACCACAACCCTTATGTTTTCATTTTGATAATCCATTACTATCACAGGCAAATGTTCCTTTTGTTTTAGAGTGTTTTCACATAAGCACACTTCCTTAAGCTCTTTCATTTTTCTTATTCTCTCCTTTGCTTCTTGTTGAGCCTCTTTTCTGATGTTCTCTTCTTCTTTTTTCCTATTTTGAGCCTGTTGCAGTCTTCTCCATTCCTCAGTAGTTAATGGACAATCATACCTCTTAACTCTACATCCACTTATGAAATTTGGCATGATCTCTCCATCAATGTTAGCTAATTGAATGGCTCCACTATTGCTTATCTGATGTATGATGTATGGCCCATGACCTTTTTTCTGAAACTTTTTCTGATGTTCCTTGACTGTGTAAGCCAGAACCAGGTCTCCTTCTTGTAGATCTTTTTCTTTTATATGCACATCATGGTAGGCTTTTTGTCTTTTCTTGTCTGTATATATACTCATCACTGCTTGGAGTCAAGAAGCTCCCAGTTTCTCCAAATCTATGACCCTCTCAAATAATTCATGTCCTATCCAATTGTATTGACTACCCACCTTCAATGTTGGAATAAGAAATTCCATGGGTAGTACTGCATTTTGTCCATATACCAAATTAAATGGAGTAGTTCCTAATGCAGTTTTGTATGCCACTCTATAAGCCCATAGAACATGATTAAGTTGACAATCCCAATCATTTTTGTTTGTGTTGACTAATTTGGACAATACAGTACAAAGTACTTTATTAGTACTTTCTGCTAATCCATTAGCTTGTGGGTGATATGGGGCTGACTTTCTATGACTAATCATGAAGTATTTGGTTATGTTTTCTATGATCTGGTTCAAAAAATGAGTTCCCCTATCACTTACTAATTCAATTGGAAGTCCAAATCTAGTGATAATGTTTTCATACAAAAACTTAGCGGTGGTATGAGCATCATTTCTTTTAGTAGCTTTGGCCTCAGCCCATTTTGTCAGATAATCAGTAGCCACTAATATGTATTCTGCATGAGATTGTCTAGCTGGAGGATGTATAGGTCCAATAAAGTCCAATCCCCATTTGCTAAAAGCTCTGGCTGAAATTAATGGAATTAATGGCATGTTATCTCTTTTATTTGGTTGACTCACCCTTTGACAGATGTTACATCTTTTTACATAAGTTCTTGCATCAGGGAATAGTGTTGGCCACCAAAAGCCAGAATATAAAATGAGTTTGGCTGTTCTATCACTTGAAAAATGTCCTCTTGCCACTCCAGAGTGTGCCATTTCCAACATCTCCAAATACTTCTCTTCAGGAACACAAATTCTTAGGTATCCATCCACCCCTCTCTTGTATAATTGTTCTCCTATGAGTTGATATTCTTCAGAGATTACTTGTAGATTTTTTGATTCTGCACCAGCTATAACTTTTTTCCCTTTCTCCTTTCTCTTCAATTCTTCAACAATGTTTTCACTCCATTCATGATTTTTCTGAAACCAATATAGAGTTATTAATTCTGAATTCTGCCAGGCTTGACATTTCTTACATTTAGCAACATATCTTTCCACATCTTGAGTCTTATTTGGCCAATGTACTCCCATCTTATTAAGATTGCTTAGAGTGACTACTCTAGAAGCATGAGTACAAGGGTTCCAACAATGAGCTCTTCTCACATATTCATGTTGCTCCTCTTCTGGAGTACAATATTCCAGTATACCTGACTGATTGAGGTGATACAAGTGCCCAGCTAGCAACATGAAATTCCTGCTTTGTAACACCAGATGTGTGTTATTTCCTAATGTCCTACTAGGTCCCATGGTTAACAAAGGAACTAATGACAAGGACCATTTAGGAACACTTTCTACTTTGAACAGGTATGTATCTGGCAGGTCATCATCTAAAGGTGAACTAGGTTCTTTGGACTGGATTCTAGACAAATGATCTGCTCTCAAATGTGTTTTTCCTTGTCTAACCACCACCTCAAATTCAAATTCCATTAGTAAAAGAAACCATCCGACTACTCTTCCTGTATGACATGGTTTATTTACTAAATAAAGTAGAGCTTGGTGATCCACAAAGAATTTAAACTTGTTGGCAAATAGGTAATGTCTGTATTTTTTCACAGCAAATATCATTCCCAACCCTTCTCTCTCAGTGGTTGTATAGTTTTTCTCTGCTATGTTCAGTTGCCTACTAGCATATGCTACTGGGAAATCTAATTGGCTTCCTTCTATAGGTTGTGCCAACACACATCCAAAAGCATAATTTGAAGCATCCACATGCACGTGAAAAATTTTGTCCCACTGAGGTGTTTTTAGAATTGGGGCTGTTATCAAACAAGCTTTTAATGTTTCAAAGGCATGGTCACATTCTTTGGTCCACTCAAACTTTGTAATTTAGGGCATATAAGGGTTTAGCTATATCAGCAAATTTGTGTACAAATTTCCTATAGTACCCACAATGTCCCATAAAAGTTTGGAGTTCCTTCACATTTGTTGGTTTTGGAAGCTCTATTATAGCTTTTATCTTCTTCTCATCAGTAGAAATTCCATTTTTTGAAACTATGTGACCCAACATTCTTCCTTGTCTTACAAAGAATACACACTTTTCTGGGTTTAAACATACCCTGTATGTTCTGCATTTCCTGAATATTTTTTCTAAATCTTGCAAATGATCCTGTCTTTTTAAGGAAAAAGTGCACAGATCATCCACATAGATTTCCATCACATTTCTCAGGAATTCTTTGAAGATATGACACATCAACCTTTGGAAAGTTGCTGGGGCATTTGTCAATCCAAAGGGCATAACCCTAAAGGCATAAATCCCCCATTCTGTGGAGAAGGCAGTATTATGTTGTTCCTCCAGAGCTATAGGTACTTGATTATATCCTAAAAAACCATCTAGAAAACTATAAACTTCCTTCCCTGCAACTCTCTCTAGAAGGTGATCTGTTATTGGCAATGGATAACTATCCCTTATAGTTGCTGCATTCACTTTCTTCAAGTTAATGCATACCCTAAGTTTTCCATTCTTTTTTGGTAGCACAACTATAGGTGATATCCATTCAGTATACTCAATTTCATAAATGAAGTTAGCAGCCAACAACTTGTCAATCTCTTCCTTTATTTTAGCAGAGTATTTATCATTGAATGTATAATGTCTCTGTTTGCTAGGTTTTGCATCCGGTGTCATAGGAATCTTATGCTCACAGATTTTTGGATCAATTCCTTTCAAATCTTTGTAGCTATAAGCAAACACATCCCTATAGTTTTTGGCCAGGCTCCCTAATGCTTCTTCTTCTTGTGTGGTCATATCATCAGCTACTACTATCTGTCGCTCTTCTCCATCTTCCTGAGTGATCAAAATCTTCTTGGTTTGTTCTTCATTGTCATAAGCCTCTCCTTTCTTCTTCTCTCTCTTTGGTTTCATTTTTAGAAGTAGTCTGTCTTCTACTTCATAAGTTTTGAAATTTGCTGGTACATCAAAGTATTGATCCTTGTTTATTTCCTTCTCTTTCTTCTCAGCTTCCTGGTCTTTTTCTATTTCTTTGTGTGTATGTTCCTTATATTTGCCTGAGATTTTATCTTTGATTGCATCTTCAGCTTTTACTACTTCCAAATATTGTGTTTCTCCTTTTTGTAATATCATTTCTTGATCCTGATCTTCTTCTGTTTTTGATACCCTTATCATATGTATACCAATGTGAAAAACATCAAACCCTTCTTCATTTTGAAACTCCACTCCTACATACTCTTCACTGGCTAGATCCATGGTAGCCAAAATTTGGTTCCAACCATAGGGCTCAAACTCTTCATCTTTGAATTGTGTGGCACATAATCCTCATCTTGTACTTTTCTTCCTTCCACACAATCTTCTCTTTTCAGTCTCCTCTTTCTATTGGTGAGGTTCCTTATTACGTTGCACTTCCATATTGCTGATTCACTTTCTTCCTGATCCTCTACCTCTGATTCTTCACTTTCTTCTTGATTTTGATGTATTTTATACCATTCTTGAGGAGATATGTCACAGTAATGCCCATTTCTTAAGTTCACTCTTGTTATTCTTCCTTTGCTCTGGAGATATAAACAATCATTACCCCAATCTTGTACAATTTGCATTTGTCTCATGAATGGTCTTCCTAGGATGATTTCATATGAAGTGGATTGTGGAAATTCCACTATGGCAAAGGTATGTTCTATTTCTATTCCACATATGTCCACAATCACTCTTTCCCATATTCCTAGGGGTTTTTCTATGTGTCCATCTGCAAGTTGCAATCTCATTTTAGTGGGTAATAATTCATTTCTTCCCCATTTTTCCCAAGTTTGTTTGGTCATGATGGCTACTCCTGATCCACTATCCAGAATAGCTTTGGCCTGGTTTTTCCCAAACTGTATTTTTAGGGTTGAGTTTCCCTCTTCTCCTTCACAATACCCTCCTATTTTATCTATGGGAATATACCATAATTCCTCCCATTCTTGTAATTGTGGATGAAGATTTCCAGTTATTGTTTCCGCTTTCTTCATTTTGTTTTGCAAATGAGGATTCTGTTTCAATAATTCTTCCCATGTTGTGTGACATGTAATGGTACATTGTTTATCTACAGTCATCTGGAATGTTATTTGTGGGTTTTCTTCTTTGTTAGCATTTTCCTTTGTTTTTGTTGTCTCAGGTTGTTCAACTGTTTTCTGAGAGTTGTCTCCTTCCCCCATTCTAAGTTGTACTTCTTGAATGATTTGTTTACACTTCTGCATTCTTTCATGTTCTAGTTCGGGCATAGGATAAGCCATTGTATGATCTGTAGGACCTGGTCCTTCTTGAATCCTTCCCTTGTATGCTTTGATTAAGGTGTCTAGACTCTGTGAACTTCCAATTTCAGACTGATTTTGTGTCTTCTGAGGAGGAGTACTTTTTGACAGTTCCTGATTGTCTTCTTCTAAATTTTTACCCATTCTTCTCTTCCTTTCCCATTTCCCTTTTTGTCTATTTTTCTTCACCTTTGATACTGAACCTTCATTTTGCTCCTTATTTGTTCCTTGTTGCTTGGCTTGTGCCCTTGTTATAACATTTACTCCAACTTGGTCAATGTCACTCAATTCCTCTTGTTCCATAATGTTAATTGTTTTTAGAGGTATGTTATTAGGTGTGTTCTGTTGTTTTTGGGGACTTTTTGGACAATCTTTTATCAAATGTTCTCTGCCACAATCCTTACAGTATGCTCCCTCTATTCTTAATGTAGGAGGTTGTGGACAGTCTCTAATGAAATGTTCTCCCCCACACCTATAACAAGTTATCTTTGGTCCCCTTTTGAATTGAGGTTTTTGATTGGACATGTAATTGTTGGTTATATACATGAATGTTGCTGTATCCATTTCAATTTTTCCATTTCCCAAGTCTAGGGCTTTTAACTCAGGTTCTCTCATTTCATATTCTTCCCAATCTTCTTGATATCCTTCACTCCATTGATATTCTTCCTTATATGGTGATCTTAATCTTGAATTTCCCTCCTCTATTGGTGTGTATTTGATTGGTACCACATTAGTTGGTGTAGGAGGTTGTTGCCCAAGCACAGGTCTTGGTTGTTCTGTATATCCTGATTCCCTTTGAGTCACATAATCTCTTTCCTTGATGGGTTGTTTATTATAGAAACATTCCTCCCTGGTATGGTTTGTCCATTTTCTCTCTAGTGTACAGTACTTAATTGTTTTCCTATCTTGTAAGTGTGGTGGCTTTTGATATGGGCATTGTTGTGCCAAATGATTTTCTCCACAGTTGTAACATTTTTTATTTGTGTTTATCCTAGAGTTTATCAAATTAGTTTTAGTGCTTACCTCTAGGGCTTTAGCAATGGCGTGAGCCAACTCTTCTGCTGGAGGAATTTTGTCTTCATACGATTTGGGTTGGTCAAATGCTAACAGATCTTGACCTCTGTTGTCTTCCAAATCTATTGCTTCTTTTACACAAGCTCCTAAGTCAAGACATCTTCTATAGTACACTAGGGTTCTCACTTGGGCACTTCTTAAACCCTCAATGAATAAGGACACTTGTCTTGCCATGGAAGGTACTTCCTCTCTTGGACATCTGTCAATGTATTGTTTAAATCTTCTAGCTGCCTCTCTGACATTTTCATCCTTTTGTTACTTAAAGCTATGTATCGGTGTGGCTGTACTATGTTTTATTCCGGTCTTAGAGAATTCCCCAATGAAAGCTTCTAAGAAAGATTCAATATCTAGGTACATTTCCTTTCTCAAGGGAATGAACCAGGATAAGGCTGGTCCTGTTAGAGTTAGACCAAATGCCTCAAATTGAACTTTGTAGTCTTCTACCTCCTCAGCTCTAATTAATTGCCTAAATTTTGCAGCATGAGCATGAGGATCTGAATATCCTTCATATTGGTTCTTCATACATTTGGCTACTTAATATGGTCTAAGCATTCTACCCTAAGGTTGCCAATGATGTCTTCTTCTAAGTGGAAATTCATTATATCCTTCTGGTTCCTTGTCAAAGGGATTTGGGGAAACATGTGTTCTCCTCCCATGTTGTTATTCAGTGCTAGTGTAGTTTTCATTTGGTCTAGGTAAATTTGTTTGTTCCATGTTATGTTCCCAAGGTCCTTTGTCAGCACATTGCCCTAAGTCATTTGAATTTTCTGGGTCTTGGGAGAAGATATACACACATCCTTGCCTATCCTCATACCTACCATCTTTGAACTGAGCTACAGGTGTTATGTTTAAGGGAACTTCTAAGTTTCTCAATCTAATGAGAAACTTATGCATTCCATCTTGATATATATAGGTGCCAAACCTATTTGTGTACATGTATTTGAGGATATTTCTGTAGTCCCCAATTTCAATGGGTTCATTTGTTTCATTTAAATTTTCCATGTTGTTTTCTTGCCCTAAACTTCTTTCTTGCTCTTTCCCTACTACTGGCTCTATCTCCTTCCTTGTTAAATCTTGTTGAGAAAGTGAATTTAGTTTGTTCCCAGACCTAAGGATCATTCAGCTAATTTTCACAGTTTTAAACTCAAAATCGTGTTTGTCACGATTTTCTACCTAGGGTAGTGATTTTTCCACGATTTTGTGTTTAAAATCGTGTTTTTCACGATTTTCTATCCAAATAGTGGGTTTTTACAATTTTCTGACTAGCTTTGTGTTTTCCACGATTTTGTGTTTAAAATCGTGTTTTTCACGATTTTTTGACTATTTTTGTGTTTTTCACAATTTTCTAGTCAGAATCGTGTTTTCCACGATTTTGTGTTAAAAATCGTGTTTTTCACGATTTTCTGACTATTTTTGTGTTTTTCATGATTTTCTAGTCAGAATCGTGTTTTCCACGATTTTGTGTTAAAAATCGTGTTTTTCACGATTTTTTGACTATTTTTGTGTTTTTCACGATTTTCTAGTCAGAATCGTGTTTTCCATGATTTTGTGTTGAAAATCGTGTTTTTCACGAGTTTGTGATCAAAATCGTGTTTTTCACGATTTTGTGCTCAGAATCGTGTTTTTCACGATTTTGTGTTCAGAATCCTGTCTTTCATGATTCTGTGCTCAAAATTGTGTTTTTCAAGATTTTGTGTTCAGAATCGTGTTTTTCACGATCCTGTGCTCAAAATCGTGTTCTTCACGATTTTGTGCTCAAAATCCTGTTCTTCACGATTTTGTGCTCAAAATCCTGTTCTTCACGATTTTGTGCTCAAAATCGTGTTTAACACGATTTTGTTCCTAGACAATCGTGATTGCTCACAAATTGTAAATAACACGATTTTCTGATGAAAATCGTGTTCTGGGAATCGCGATGTTGTTCTTAGTTCAAAAAATCGCGATTTTGTGTTTGATTACAGAATCGCGATTTTGATCAATTTTTGTGGAAATTTTTAGATATTGTTTTTTTTTTTACTTTTGATTTCACCTATAGAATCGCCATGACTTTTTTCTAACATGCAATGAAGGAAACCTTCAAAATTTCTATATTTTCCTACTGAAACTCAAAAATTTCAGAATCGCGATTCCGTGTTTTTCCTAATATTCCTAGTTATTTGCACTTTCAAATCATGAAACTTTAAGAAAATGGAAAAAATTGATATTGACACCCTTTACCTTGCTTGCTAGGTCCAAAAAGCTCTCAAAATGCTTGTTTGCAGAAAATCGTGATTTTTTCCTTGCTCTTTCTCTCTCTCACTCACTCAAATGAATTTTTCTAGCAATTCCAGATTTTTATAGTGTCCAGAAAATCGCGATTTTGTATGATTTCCACAATTCTTCACTTTTCCACTTGTCCAAACTTTACTTCCCCAATCTTGATGACATCGTTTGCAACTTTCTTATCTCAAAGTACCCAAATATGCTAGAAATTCCAAAAATTTTCCCTTACAGAAAATCGCGATTTTTTGCAGAAAATTGTGTTTTTTCTGTAGATCTTATCTTGTGCAATTTTGAGTATTCTTTCTTCTTGCTTTCTTTCAATATCTTCTCTCCTTTGTAATTTATCCAATTCCTGTACTGTTGCACCAAAATCACAACCTTTCCCAGAAAGTCGCGATTTTGTGCAAAAAATCATGTTTTTCTATACTTCTGATTTTCTGCCAATTTGAGTAGTCTTCTCTTCTTATTTCCCTTGAATACCCTTCAACAACTTCAATTCATCCATCACCTGAAATGTTGCCTTAAAATCAACACATTTTCAGAAAATCATGATTCTGTGCAGAGAATCGTATTTTCTAATTTTTTGGTTTTCTGACTATTTTTTGCTCTTTTTTCACTTGTTCCCTATTAACCTTGTCAACAACACTTCACTTTAACTTCCTAACAAGAAAAGAAATTTGTTTGATTGTTTTTTATGAATTTTATGAAAGAAAAAATTAGTATTTTTGCCCTAAAATAAAGGTGAACACTTTACTTAGGGTTTCTGGTTTTGGTGATCTACTGATCCTATGTTTCTTGATTGGTTATGATTTCTTATGGCTTTAGCTATCACAAAAGTGCATGAGAAAATTTTTTCCAATGAAAATGTGTTATGGAATGCAAGCAATTTTTGTAAAGATAAACTCAATCACATATTTCTTTTCAAAATGCAGATCAACTCAAGATTGATGATCAGATTTGGTTAACAACTGAATCCTTTATACTTACATCTAGCTACTTTAACTGACTTTTCCTTAGTGCCACCATGTTATCTTCCCAAGGTCAACAATGGTGCCTAGTACTTAGTCAAAAAGAACTCTAAAAAATGCAAGAATAGACTCATGTTACCTCATCTTTAGCTTTCTTGGCTCAAATCTTCCACACACCTGCACTTTTACTTCAACAATGTAATGAGCAACTATCAATTTACAAAAATTTCAGCACTTCCACTTCTAAAAGATGATCTATTGCTTTCTTTTCCCAAAAGACAAACAAAAGACATCTACCTTTTCATGTTCACATTTCTTGATTGATTAGTTTTACCTTTTCCTTGTGTTTGTTACCATCATCAACAGAAGATCCAGCAAGGTCCAACTTCAATGAAGCTTTTGAAATGTTCCGCGGCAACGGCACCAAAAAATGTTTGTTATTGACTTTGGAGTTGTCCTCTCCAATCATTAAGTACAAAAGAATCAACAAAGCATCTTTATTTTGTCAATCCTAGGAATATTCATAAGACCACAGCCCCTTCTAGATGATAGATTCATAGAAATAAGAGAAAGATGGCTGGAATTCTGAGAAAACTGAAAAATGAAGAGGAAATATCTAGGGTTTACCTTATCTAGAGCAAATCTCCACCATTTTCTACAATCTTGGTGTCTATTCCTGCTATTTTCTCAGTAGAACAAGATTATGAAATCAAAATTGAAAAATATCACCTGTATCACACAGATGAGACAATCGCGATTCTATACCAACAGACGATTTTCACCTTTCTGCATCATTCTTCAATCATTCTTCACTCAATACATCAGTAATCATCTCTCTTCATACACCTTACTCAGTATTACACAAATGAAACTCACAAATCTCCATGATTAGACAAGAAATGAGCTCACACATCAAAGAAACCACACAAAACAGGAGAAAACACGATTTTCAGCAGAAACTCTCTCTATTCACTTGATAGCATGTACAAATGATTAATCAACTAACCAACCTCCTCAAACTAGAGAAAATTGACTTATATACATTTTCAAGTGTCCCTTTTCACACTTGAAATTTGGTCTTTTTCTCTAATTTTCTAAAAATATGTTATCTAAGAGTTTCTAAAAATTCTATAAAAATTACATAAGATCCTTTGTTACATAAGGAAGACTCTTCCTTATTTTTACAACAATTGCATAAATATTTTACAAGTTTTTTGGCTTTTTACAACTATTTTACATCAAAATATTCTTCAAAAATGTATCTTCCAACACTAGTGCAAGATATTTTTTAAATCAATTAAACACCTCATCCTTGTGCTTCATAAAGGACAATATAGTCCATCTGTTATAATCAACAATAAAAGACACATAGTACCTTGAACCTGAGACTGAGGGGTCTTTGCTAGGTCCCCATACATCTGTGTGGACAAGCTCTAGATAGTCTTCATGCATGTATCCTTTCCTTGAGAAAGGTAATCTCTGTGACTTCCCAAATTGACAAGCACCACACTTGTAAATCATATGTTGCTTGGATACATTAGGTATTCCAAGCACACATTGGTCCCTGCACATTTGCTTCAAGGTTCTTTCTCCTATATGTCCTAATCTTTTGTGCCAAATCTCAAGCTCTGAAAGTGTTTGATCCTTATAACTGTATAGTGCAATATTCTTTGTGTCTTCTAACTCAAAAGTGAAAAGTCTACCTGACTTTTCTCCTTTAGCAATCCTCTTGAACCCATGTCTTGGGTCCTCCACGAATGCTCCACATTGATTGAATCTAACCTGAAAAACCTTTCTCCATAATCTGACCAACACTCATCAAATTTTTGGTAATGGTTGGTACATAGAGTACCCTGCTCAACAAATTCTGATTTCCATCACAAGTCTTAACATTTCCAACTTTAACTACTGAATGCTTTGTATCATCACCTGTTTGGACTTGATATTCACCTTTTGGTTCCTCAAGATCAGAGAGTAGTGCCACATTGCCAGCCACATGATTTGAAGACCCTGAGTCAATGTAAAATAGGTGATCATCATTTGTACCTGACTTTGAAGTGATGTTCATGATCAGAAGAGAGTCATCCTGCTCCTCTGTGTAGTTGTTGTAGTCCTTTCTGGTTTTGAACCCTCCTTGGTAGTTGCCATTGTAATTATTGTTGTAATTGTTGTTGTAATTGTTGTTGTGGCCTTAGTGATGGTTGAACCTACCTCTTGACTGTGAGTATCCACCTCTTTGGTATCCTCTTCCTCTTTGATTTTTGTCATTCCTGAAACACTCATCTGTAGTATGATTTGATAAACCACAAATGTTGCATGGTGATGAGTTATAGGGTCTCCCCCTACCTTGCTTACCTCCTCTGCCCCTTCCTCTTGGAGATCTACCTCTCCCTGCATAGTTGGCTTGGGAGGTAGAGCCTTCATCTTCCACCTTCTTGATCTTGCCTTTATCCTTATATTTCTTATCAGTGTATAGGGCAGAAGAATTATTACTTTGGATGTATTTCCATTCTTGGTGAGCTTTGCTTCATGTGTAAATAGTTGTCCCATGAGAGTTGTAAGATCTGGAGTGTGCATGTCCATGTAGAGATCCATGGAAGTAGTGAAGCTTTCCCATTTGTCATCAGCCTTGATCCCATTGATCACATGCCTCACGATCTGTTCTTCTTCAATCTCTTCTCCTATGCTTGCTAACTAATCTGCTACATCTTTAATCTTGGTTACAAATTATGAAACAACTTGCTTAGGTTACTTCCTTAATGTTGTGAATTCAATCCACAGTTGATTTTTTCTAGCCCTTGTATTGGAGGAAAAATATGATGACAAGGTTTCCCAAGTTTCTTGGGATGTCTTACAATTTCTGATATGTGGAAAAAGAAAGTCAGAGAGTTGAGTAAGTAAGACCTTGCCAATGCATCCTTAGCACACCATAGTGTTGAGCTTTTCTTGTTCTTCCTTGGTTGGCAATCCTCTTGCTTTGAATGAGGGTAATTCCTCATCTCCTGAGATGTATCCATAGAGACTCCTTCCTTGTAAGTAGTTCTTCATCCTTAGAGACCAAGCTTGATAGTTGTTCCTGTCCAATTTATCAATAAATGAAGGAAAACTTGTAAGACAATAGTTACGCAATATAACACAGGAGCAATAGCAGAGAAGATAACAGATATAGGAGAATCTCAACAATTTTCTACTAGCAGCAAGTACAAAGATGATGGTGTTGTCCACCCGTGCGCTCTCAAGGTAGAGCTTAAATGCTGATCTAGACAACTCTAGATAGGGAGATACAAGGTAGAGGTATGCTGGCTCAACTCAGTGTCTTAGGTAGTGCAGAAGTCATGTATATATAGGATCATGGGTGGCCTGGCATGGACGGCTATACATGGGCGGTAGAGCGTGGGCGGCCACCGCCCGCGTAATTGCTATACACGGCTTAGACTGGTTGAACCGACCTAACAAATATAAATGATTTCTGACTCCGACAGGGAATATTCCATGGAATATTCCCTTTACCGTCGCGTCAGGGGTGCTACCCCCGGACCCCCACCAGGGGGCCCGCTGGCCCCCTGGGACCCCCTAGCCAGGGGCCCGCTGGCCCCCTTGGACCCCCCAGCCGGGGCTGCTCACCGCTACCCCGGACCCCACAATTGGGGACCCTGGTAACTCCCTTTCCTTATAATACCTTACATGGTCCAATATGACCTTCATCCAACATTCAAGTTGGGATTCCCATCAATTGGGTAATGCACGCTTGGCTTCTCCTTATAAAGGGGGCCTTACAAAATGTGCATACAATCATGAGGGGTAGACATTGATCATATACTAACACCCCCCCTCAATGTTTACCGATGATAAATCAAGTAGGTCTCGGTCCTATGCCCATCTGTTGAAGATGCTTGTTGAGCTGCTCTCTTCCAAGTGCTTTAGTGAATATGTCAGCACAATTTGCCTCTGTTGGGCATTATTCTAGCTCCATAATTTCATCTTCAATTAGCTCACGAATGTAATGGTACTGTACTTCTATGTGCTTGGTGCGAGCATGAAATACTGGGTTCTTTGCAATAGCCATACAACTTTGATTATCACACTTGAGTACAGTTGGCATATTTGATGGAAAGCCTAGATCTGCAAGAATTCTCCTTAACCAGACTGCCTCACAAGAAGCAAAACAAGCTGCTTTGTACTCTGCTTCAGTGGAGGAGAGTGCGAGAGCTAGTTGCTTCCTACTTACCCAAGAAAATATTCCTGAACCAAGTGAGAAACAATATCCAGAAACTGATTTTCTAGAATCACAATCTCCAGCCCAATCTGAATCACAATATCCTTGGAGTGTATCACCTGTGGTATACAAAATACCAAAATCCAAGGTTCCTGCAATGTACCTTAGAATTCGCAATCCAGCATTCCAGTGACTCTCCTTAGGTTTGTTGGAAAACCTGCTTAACACTCTAACAGCATAGCAAATGTCTGGTCTAGTGTTGCACAGAAAAATAAGACTTCCAACGAGCTTCCTATACTTCTTAGCATCTACATCAGGCATGTTATCATCCATAGATAGCTTATGATTTACCTCCATAGGTGTGCTAGTTGGTTTGCAGTCCATCATTCCAAATGCCTTGAGAATTTCTTTGGAATATTTTTGTTGTGAGATGAAAATGCCATCCTTCCTTTGCCATACTTCAATTCCCAGACAAAAATGGAGTAGACCTAAGTCTGTCATTTCAAACTCAGTTCCCAAGCTGATCCGAGTTTGATTAATGAGTTCCTGATGATCTCCTGTAATGATCAAATCATCTACATATAAAATGACAACAACTAGCTTGCTATCCCTTTTTGTTACATACAAGTTAGCATCAGAAGTACTTCTTTCAAAACCCATATTTTTGAAAAAATGATCTATTCGTTGGTACCAAGCTCGTGGAGCTTGCTTAAGTCCATACAAAGCTTTCTTCAACCTGCAAACTTTATTTTCTGAATTGGGCACCTCAAAACCTGGTGGTTGAGATACATATACCTCCTCCTTGAGGTGACCATTCAAAAATGCAGATTTGACATCCATCTGGAAAATAGGCTAGGACTTTTGTGCAGCTACTGCAAGTACCGTCCGAATAGTTGTCATGCGTGCTGTTGGTGCAAAAGTTTCTTGAACATCAAATCCTTGAATCTGTGAAAAACCCTGTGCAACTAATCGTGCCTTATACTTTTCTAATGTTCCATCAGCTTTATACTTAGCTTTCCAAATCCATTTAGTACCTATTACCTTCTTCTTTGGCGGCAAGTCGACTAGATCCCATGTATCATTTTTTAGTATACTATCATACTCAGACTGCATTGCCGCTCTCCAACCTGGATCATCAATGGCTTCTTCAATGGTGGTAGGTTCCTTTATCGAACCCATGATATCTGCCATTAGAGCCATATTAACAATGTGTTCTGAGGCTCTTCTTTGCTCCTCTATTCTCTTTGTGCAACTAATCGTGCCTTATACTTTTCTAATGTTCCATCAGCTTTATACTTAGCTTTCCAAATCCATTTAGTACCTATTACCTTCTTCTTTGGCGGCAAGTCGACTAGATCCCATGTATCATTTTTTAGTATACTATCATACTCAGACTGCATTGCCGCTCTCCAACCTGGATCATCAATGGCTTCTTCAATGGTGGTAGGTTCCTTTATCGAACCCATGATATCTGCCATTAGAGCCATATTAACAATGTGTTCTGAGGCTCTTCTTTGCTCCTCTATTCTCTTTGATCTTCGTAATCCATCCGATGATGATTCTGGTACATCTACATGTGGATTGTGATCATCAAAGAGCTGTTGTGCCCACTTCGGTAGTGGCTTACGCTGTGCAGCTACAACTGGTTGGCTTTTTATTGAGGAAATTTCTCCATCAGATGTTTCCTCCTCCTCAACTTTAACCTGTCTTTTGATAGGCACAAGGTGAGATATTTCTCCGTTTGATGAGATAGTAGATTTACCTTTATCTTCTACTAAGTGTGGTCGTTCATCAAACACCACATCTCGGCTGACAAAAATCTTCCTTGCCTCAGGATCCCATAACCTGTATGCTTTAGACTCTTCACTATATCCTAGGAAGACACACTTTTTGCTTTTTGAATCCAACTTTGATCTTGTTGAATCAGGAATATGTGCATAACAGAAACAACCAAAAATTCTGAAATGCAAAACTGAAGGCTTTTTACCAGAATATGCTTCTTGAGGAGTCATCCCCTTCAGTGCTTTTGTGTAGCTTCGATTGAGGATGTAGACTGCTGTATTGACTGCTTCTGCCCAGAATGAATCAGGCATGTCTTGAGCCTTCAACATACAACGAGCCATTTCAACTACTGTCCTGTTCCTGCGCTCAACAACGCCATTTTGTTGGGGTGTACGAGCTGTGGTAAGTTGCCTTTTCACACCATGCTCCTTACAGTAATTGTTGAATTCTGTTGACAAGAATTCACCTCCTCTATCTGTTCTAAATTTCTTCAGTTTCCTTCCTGATTCATTTTCTACATACTTATGCCACGTTTTAAAATTTTCAAAAGCATCAGCCTTCTCTCGAATGAAATAAACCCACATCTTTCTACTATAATCGTCGACTAACAGCAAGAAGTAGAAAGATCCTCCTAAAGCAGGTGTAGACATTTTACTGCAGAGATCAGCATGTACCAACTCTAGAGGAGCTTGAGATCGATTGCTGGTCTCTCTTGGAAACGCCTTTCGTTGTTGCTTGCCCATCATACAAGCTTCACAAGGTTCCTGCAACTCTGAAAATGCAGGCAAATGAGCAACCATCCCTGTTCGTTGCATCTCCTTCAAAACTGCAAATCCGAGATGCCCAAATCGTTGGTGCCATAACCTGCTTACATCTTTATCTTCTGTAGCAGTTAAAGCACTTAACTCATACAAGTTATCCCGTCGTATGCCTTTACCTACAACATTACCTGATGAATCCATGATTTCCGCACCACTCTTATTGAAGTGAACTTCGAGTCCACGATCTCTTATTGCAGAAACTGACAACAAATTTCTTTTGAGTGTAGGTACATAGAGAACATCGGATAACTTTTTCTCAACACCTGGAGAAGTGATAAAAGAGATGGTTCCAGTTCCTTCAGCTGGACACTTGGAGTCATTTCCCACCACTACATTGATGGATTCCCGCAGAGGCACTAGGGAACTATACCAATCCTTTTTACTAGTCATATGGCGAGAAGCTCCACTATCTAAAATCCATGGCTCATCAACACGAGCTTGAGCAAATGAACATACCTCTTCAATAGCTACCCAAAGTTCTAGCTCTGTGTTGTTTGCAGACTCTTTGTTCTTCCATGATGATTTTACAGTCCCATTCCGTTCATCAGCTTGCTTCTTTCTGCAATCCTTGATGGCATGGACTTTCTTTTCACAATAGAAGCAACTTCCAGTGAACATTTTCTTCTTTGGCTTCTTCTTTGATCCCTCTGAAGAGCCTTTACCTTTTGCATTTGCTGAGAATGCAGCATCAGTTGTACTTTGCCGATTCTTCAGCCGCATCTCTTCTTCTAAAAGCATGGCACAAAACTCTTCAAATGTAAGAGGAGTTGGCCTTACCTGAGTGTTAAGGGCTGTTACTAATCCACCATACTTTGCTGGAAGAACACGTACAGATCTTCGAGCCAGCTCTTCTGGTGTTATAACAACACCAACTGCAGCCAATTGATCTTGAAGATGCTTTATCCGTTTGATAAAATCTTCAGCCTTTTCAGAATCAGAATGCTTTTCATTTGCCAACTGATTTTCTAAATTCTGTATCCTAGTGTGGTTCTTGGTCTCATATTGTCGAGCCAATATGCCCCAAGCCTCATGTGCTTTAGTAGTATGTTGAACTAAAGTAAGCACAGAATCACTTACACTAGTGACAATCGCACATAATGCATCAACATTCCGCCTCTTCCAAGCTCGTAGAAGATCTGGATTTGGCTGAATCATCAATCTTGAATTTGCTGGATCTTCAACTGGTATAGGCTCTGGATCCAATCCCATCGGTCCCATGACAGTGTCAAGTAATTCATAGGAGTCCAAAATTTACAGAAATTTTGAACTTCCAGAGTGTATAGTTGGTTCCATCCAGCTTCCCTTCAGTGAATGCAGGTGGACGAATTCGAATAGGTGCAGCATTAACATTAGCTGAAGCACCAAGACTAGTGTTCGACGATGAAGCCATCATGTAATCACTCGAATAATCTACTGATATTCTAGTCTCCTAGTAGTCTAAAATAATGATACTTCTCAAGCTATTCGAACCTTACAGCTCTGATACCATGTAAGACAATAGTTACGCAATATAACACAGGAGCAATAGCAGAGAAGATAACAGATATAGGAGAATCTCAACAATTTTCTACTAGCAGCAAGTACAAAGATGATGGCGTTGTCCACCCGTGCGCTCTCAAGGTAGAGCTTAAATGGTGATCTAGACAACTCTAGATA
>CM035420.1:34523809-34526309 GCA_020310875.1 Ceratopteris richardii | reverse complement strand
CATTGATCTTGAATTCCTTCATCATTTGACCTTTGATGTGTCTAATTCCTTGAACATCATTTCCTGTAATAATGATGTCATCAACATAGACACACAAGTATATTACCTCTGAATTGTTCTTCTTTATAAACAATGAAGTATCTGCTTTACTCATCACAAATCCTTGATCCAAGAGATAGGTTGTCAACCTATAGTTCCATGCTCTAGGTGCCTGCTTCAATCCATACAGAGCTTTCTTCAATTTGCAAACATGATTTACCTTATTGGGATCCTCATAGCCAGGTGGTTGTGACATGTAGACCTCTTCAGATATCCATCCATTCAAGAATGCATTCTTCACATCCAATTGGTACATGTTCCAATTCTTGGATGCAGCTACACTCACCATAATTCTGATAGTTGGCATCTTTGCCACAGGAGAAAATGTCTCCTCATAATCAATGCCTTGGGTTTGTGCAAAACCCTTGGCTACCAACCTAGCTTTGTACCTGCTTATTGTACCATCTGAGTTCCTTTTGAGTTTGTAGATCCATCTGGATCCTATCACCTTCATGGAGTCCTTCTTGGGTACCAAGTCCCAAGTATCACTCCCCTTGAGAGCCTCCATTTCTTCATCCATTGCTTCCTTCCATTCTGGTTTAGTAATAGCTTCCTCAAATGTACCTGGTTCTTCACTTAAGATATCCTTTGCAAGATATACAGAGTGCTTGGTTACAAGTGAAGTATCATAACCATACCTAATAGGTTTCTTCTTTTCCCTTGAAGATCTCCTCATAGCTTGAGTTGAGGATTCTGGATTGTCTTCAAGTTGCTTCATCTTCATCTTCCCTTTTGATTTCCAAGCTTTGAATTCTTCAATGTTGATGGTGTCTTCATCATCTGAGCTTGTGTCTTCATTCTGAGTTGGTTCTTGCCTGACAAGCTTTGGAAAGTCTTCTTCTATATCATAAGGTAAACTCACTTTCCTGCACTCATTATCATACCATGAATCATTTTCATCAAAGATGACATCTCTGCTTACCTTGAAGCCTTTGTTTGAGGGGTTATAGAACCTGTATCCTTTCTGATTCAAATCATAACCAATAAAGATACACTTTTCAGCCTTAGGGTCTAGCTTTCCCCTTACCTGTGAGGGAATATGCACATATGCAACACACCCAAAGATTTTGCAATGATCCAGAGAAGGTCTCTTATCATGCCAAGCCTCATAGGGTGTCATTCCATCAAGTGTCTTTGATGGCAACCTGTTGATTAAGTATGTGGCAGTAGATACACTCTCTGCCCAAAGATAGTTTGGTAGTTTCTTCTCATTGAGCATAGACCTAGCTGTCTCCACAATGAGTCTATTTCTTCTTTCAGCTACCCCATTTTGTTCAGGAGAGTACCTAGTGGTAATCTCCCTCTTGATGCCTCTTTCCTGCAAGAAGTCTTCAAAGTCATTGGAGAAGTATTCTCCACCACCATCAGACCTTAACCTCTTCAAATGTCTACCTGTTTGATTCTCTACTAATGCAAGATACCTTTTGAAGCAATTAAATACTTCATCTTTATGTTTCATGAAGTACAAGACAGTCCATCTGCTATAATCATCTATAAAAGATACATAGTACCTTCATCCAGATATGGATGGCTCCTTGCTTGGTCCCCAAACATCTGTATGCACCAATTCCAAGTAATCTTCATGCATAAATCCTTTCTTAGTATATGGCAACCTGTGTGACTTACCAAATTGACAAGCCCCACACTTGTATATCATGTGTTGCTTGGATACATTAGGTATCCCAAGCACACATTGATCTCTGCTCATCTGCTTTATGGTTCTCTCTCCAATGTGACCCAATCTCTTGTGCCACATCTCCAATTCTGATAGGGTTTGGTCCCTGTAGTTGTACAAGGCAATATTTTTAGTATCCTCAAGTTCAAAGGTAAACAATCTACCTGACTTCTCTCCCTTGGCTATCCTTCTGAATCCATGTCTTGGATCCTCCACATATGCACCATGTTGAGTGAACCTGACCTGTAGACCTTTTTCAACAATCTGACCTACACTCATCAGATTCTTGGTGATTGTTGGAACATACAATACTCTGCTTAGCAAATTCTGATTACCATCACTTGTTTTGACATTACCTACTTTAACCACTGAATGCTTAGAGTCATCACCTGTCTGCACTTGGTGCTTACCTTTAGGTTCTTCCAAATCAGAGAGTAAGGCAACATTCCCAGCTACATGGTTAGAGCAACCTGAATCAATATAGAACAAATGATCATCATTGATACCTGATTTAGATGTCATGTTCATAATCAACAAGGAATCATCTTGATCCTCTGCATAATTGTTGTAATCCTTTCTCTTCCTGTATCCTCCTTGATAATTGCCATTGTGATTGTAGCTATTGTTGTAGTTATTGTTGTAATTATTGTTGTAGCCATGGTAGCCTTGAGATTGATTGAACCTGCCTCTGCCTTGGGAGTATCCTCCTCTTTGGTGACCTCTTCC
>CM035420.1:34516309-34518809 GCA_020310875.1 Ceratopteris richardii | reverse complement strand
CTAACTCTGTATATAGAAGCTTCAACCATATAGCTTCTTGAGTAGCATTTGCAAGTCCTCTATACTCTGCTTCAGTGGATGACAATGCCACTGTAGGTTGCTTCTTAGCTGACCAAGAGATAGGCTTATCTCCTGCAAAACAAATGTATCCTGAGGTGCTCCTCCTATCATCCTTGCATCCTGCCCAATCTGCATCTGAGTAAACCTTTATGTCAATATCTGATGTATAAGGAAAATACAAACCATGACTTTGAGTTCCTTTGAGGTACTTCAAGATCTTCTTGGCTGCCTCTAGATGAGGTACTCTAGGTTTGTGCATGAATTGACTAAGCACACTTACACCATATGCTATGTCAATTCTTGTCAAGGTAGCATAGTTCAAACTACCCACCATACTTTGGTATCCTGTAATGTCTTTGATTTCTTCTCCTTCATGAGCACTTAACTTTTGGTTAACCTCCATTGGAGTAGTAGATACCTTCGCATCCTGCAAACCAAACTTCTTGACCATATCCTGTACATACTTCTTTTGAGTAATGTATATACCTGAGTTTGTGTAGATCAATTCAAGACCTAGAAAATATTTTAGTAGTCCAAGATCATTAATCTTGAATTCTTTCATCATCTGTCCTTTGATGTGTCTAATCCCATTGATATCATTCCCTGTAATGATAATGTCATCAACATAGACACATAAGTAAATTACCTCTGTACTACTTCTCTTTATGAATAGAGAAGTATCTGCCTTGCTCATCACAAATCCTTGGTCTTGAAGGTAGGTGGTCAATCTGTAGTTCCATGCTCTAGGTGCCTGCTTTAACCCATACAGAGCTTTCTTTAATTTACAGACATAATGTACCTTTCTTGGATCTTCATAGCCAGGTGGTTGTGACATGTAGACTTCTTCAGATATCCATCCATTTAGGAATGCATTCTTCACATCCAATTGGTACATGTTCCAATTCTTGGATGCAGCTACACTCACCAAAACTCTGATAGTTGGCATCTTGGCCACAGGAGAAAATGTCTCCTCATAATCAATGCCTTGGGTTTGTGCAAAACCCTTGGCTACCAACCTAGCTTTGTACCTGTTAATTGTTCCATCTGAATTCTTCTTCAATTTGTAGATCCATCTGGATCCTATTACCTTCATAGTATCCTTCTTGGGTACCAAGTCCCAAGTATCACTCTCTTGGAGGGCTTCTATCTCCTCATCCATGGCTTCTCTCCATTCTGGCTTTGTAATTGCTTCTTCATAGGTACCTGGTTCTTCATTCAACAAGTCTTTTGCAAGATATACAGAATGTTTAGTTACAAGTGATGTGTCATACCCAAATCTGATAGGTTTCTTCTTCTCTCTCTGAGATCTTCTCATAGCTTGAGTAGAAGTTTCTGCCTTGTCCTCCAATTGCTTCATCTTCATCTTTCCTTTGGATTTCCAAGCCTTGAACTCTTCAAGGTTGATGGTATCATCATCTGAGCTTGAATCTTCTTGCTGAGTTGGCTCTTCCTTGGTAAGCTTTGGAAAATCTTCCTCCATGTCATAGGGTAGACTCACTTTCCTGCATTCATTCTCATACCATGAGTCATTCTCATCAAATATGACATCTCTGCTTACCTTGAAGCCTTTGTTTGTGGGGTTGTAGAATCTGTATCCCTTTTGGTTCAAATCATAACCAATGAAGATACATTTCTCTGCCTTTGGGTCTAGCTTTCCTCTTACCTGTGAAGGAATATGCACATATGCTATACAACCAAAGATTTTGCAATGATCCAGAGAGGGTCTCTTACCATGCCATGCTTCATATGGAGTCATGCCATCAAGTGATTTGGATGGCAACCTGTTGATGAGGTAAGTGGCAGTGGACACACTCTCTGCCCATAGGTAATTTGGCAACCTTTTTTCATTGAGCATAGACCTAGCTGTTTCCACTATAAGTCTATTCCTTCTTTCTGCTACCCCATTTTGTTCAGGTGAATATCTGGTAGTGATCTCTCTCTTGATGTCTCTTTCCTGCAAGAAATCTTCAAACTCATTGGAGAAATACTCTCCTCCACCATCTGATCTTAGCCTCTTCATGCTCCTACCTGTTTGATTCTCAACAAGTGCAAGATACTTCTTGAAACAATTAAACACTTCATCTTTATGCTTCATAAAGTATAAAATGGTCCACCTGCTATAGTCATCAATAAAAGACACATAATATCTTGAACCAGAAATGGAAGGGTCCTTGCTAGGTCCCCAAACATCTGTGTGTACCAAGTCTAGGTAGTCTTTATGCATGAAACCTTTTCTTGAGTAGGGTAATCTGTGAGACTTACCAAATTGACATGATCCACATTTGTAGATCATGTGTTGCTTGGATACATTAGGTATCCCAAGCACACATTGATCCCTGCACATTTGCTTAAGAGTCCTTTCACCTATGTGCCCTAATCTCTTATGCCATATCTCTAACTCTGAAAGTGTCTGATCCTTGTAATTATACAAAGCAATGTT
>CM035420.1:34508809-34511309 GCA_020310875.1 Ceratopteris richardii | reverse complement strand
TCTATACTCTGCTTCAGTGGATGATAATGCCACTGTAGGTTGCTTCTTAGCTGACCAAGAGATAGGCTTATCTCCTGCAAAACAAATGTATCCTGAGGTGCTCCTCCTATCATCCTTGCATCCTGCCCAATCTGCATCTGAGTAAACCTTTATGTCAATATCTGATGTATAAGGAAAATACAAACCATGACTTTGAGTTCCTTTGAGGTACTTCAAGATCTTCTTGGCTGCCTCTAGATGAGGTACTCTAGGTTTGTGCATGAATTGACTAAGCACACTTACACCATATGCTATGTCAATTCTTGTCAAGGTAGCATAGTTCAAACTACCCACCATACTTTGGTATCCTGTAATGTCTTTGATTTCTTCTCCTTCATGAGCACTTAACTTTTGGTTAACCTCCATTGGAGTAGTAGATACCTTGGCATCCTGCAAACCAAACTTCTTGACCATATCTTGTACATACTTCTTTTGAGTAATGTATATACCTGAGTTTGTGTAGATCAATTCAAGACCTAGAAAATATTTTAGTAGTCCAAGATCATTAATCTTGAATTCTTTCATCATCTGTCCTTTGATGTGTCTAATCCCATTGATATCATTCCCTGTAATGATAATGTCATCAACATAGACACATAAGTAAATTACCTCTGTACTACTTCTCTTTATGAATAGAGAAGTATCTGCCTTGCTCATCACAAATCCTTGGTCTTGAAGGTAGGTGGTCAATCTGTAGTTCCATGCTCTAGGTGCCTGCTTTAACCCATACAGAGCTTTCTTTAATTTACAGACATAATGTACCTTTCTTGGATCTTCATAGCCAGGTGGTTGTGACATGTAGACTTCTTCAGATATCCATCCATTTAGGAATGCATTCTTCACATCCAATTGGTACATGTTCCAATTCTTGGATGCAGCTACACTCACCAAAACTCTGATAGTTGGCATCTTGGCCACAGGAGAAAATGTCTCCTCATAATCAATGCCTTGGGTTTGTGCAAAACCCTTGGCTACCAACCTAGCTTTGTACCTGTTAATTGTTCCATCTGAATTCTTCTTCAATTTGTAGATCCATCTGGATCCTATTACCTTCATAGTATCCTTCTTGGGTACCAAGTCCCAAGTATCACTCTCTTGGAGGGCTTCTATCTCCTCATCCATTGCTTCTCTCCATTCTGGCTTTGCAATTGCTTCTTCATAGGTACCTGGTTCTTCATTCAACAAGTCTTTTGCAAGATATACAGAATGTTTAGTTACAAGTGATGTGTCATACCCAAATCTGATAGGTTTCTTCTTCTCTCTCTGAGATCTTCTCATAGCCTGAGTAGAAGTTTCTGCCTTGTCCTCCAATTGCTTCATCTTCATCTTTCCTTTGGATTTCCATGCTTTGAACTCTTCAAGGTTTATGGTATCATCATCTGAGCTTGAGTCTTCTTGCTGAGTTGGCTCTTCCTTGGTAAGCTTTGGAAAATCTTCCTCCATGTCATAGGGTAGACTCACTTTCCTGCATTCATTCTCATACCATGAGTCATTCTCATCAAATATGACATCTCTGCTTACCTTGAACCCTTTGTTTGTGGGGTTGTAAAATCTGTATCCTTTTTGGTTCAAATCATAACCAATGAAGATACATTTCTCTGCCTTTGGATCTAGCTTTCCTCTTACCTGTGAAGGAATGTGTACATATGCTACACAACCAAAGATTTTACAATGATCTAGAGAGGGTCTCTTACCATGCCATGCTTCATATGGTGTCATGCCATCAAGTGATTTGGATGGCAACCTATTGATGAGGTAAGTGGCAGTGGACACACTCTCTGCCCATAGGTAATTTGGCAACTTTTTCTCATTGAGCATAGACCTAGCTGTTTCCACTATAAGTCTATTCCTTCTTTCTGCTACCCCATTTTGTTCTGGTGAGTACCTTGTGGTGATCTCTCTCTTGATGCCTCTTTCCTGCAAGAAATCTTCAAACTCATTGGAGAAGTATTCTCCTCCACCATCTGACCTTAGCCTCTTCAAGCTTCTACCTGTTTGATTCTCAACAAGTGCAAGATACCTTTTGAAACAATTAAACACTTCATCTTTATGCTTCATAAAGTACAAAATGGTCCATCTGCTATAGTCATCAATGCAGGACACATAATACCTTGAACCAGAAATGGAAGGGTCCTTGCTAGGTCCCCAAACATCTGTGTGTACCAAGTCTAGGTAGTCTTCATGCATGAAACCTTTTCTTGAGTAGGGTAATCTGTGAGACTTACCAAATTGACATGATCCACATTTGTAAATCATGTGTTGCTTGGATACATTAGGTATCCCAAGCACACACTGATCCCTGCACATTTGCTTGATAGTCCTTTCACCTATGTGCCCTAGTCTTTTATGCCATATCTCTAACTCTGAGAGTGTCTGATCCTTATAATTATACAAAGCAATATTTTTTGTATCTTCTAGCTCAAATGTAAATAATCTACCTGATTTCTCCCCTTTGGCTATC
>CM035420.1:34488809-34493809 GCA_020310875.1 Ceratopteris richardii | reverse complement strand
AAAATGAGTTCTTCTCACTTTCTCATTGTCTTCCTCCTTCTTCTTCTCTCATCGCGTCAGTTAATACTAACTAACTTATATAGATTTTCTCATTCCCGTGATTTTTAAAAAACTTCTAGAACTAAAGTGAACTAACTTTACAAGTATGATACACTTGTGAATTTGTCCCTTCACATAGGCATGGGGTTTTTCTTTCTAAGATTTGACCTTCAAATATATGTCTAATTAGTGAGTGTTTCTCCAACAGCTCCCCCTCAATCACTAATTGGCATTCCCTGTTTCTTCATATCATCTTCTTTTCTTTTACTCCTGCCATGCTTTTGAATCTGCTGGTCTTCACACCATCCAAGCTCTTTGTCATTATGTCTGCTAATTGATCTTTAGTAGAAATGTACTCCACTTCAATCTCCTTCTCCATTACCTTTTCTCTGAGAAAATGATATTGTATCTCTATGTGCTTTGTTCTTGCATGAAATACTGGATTTGCTGCAAGATAAAGTGAACTCATATTATCTCCATGTATTGTAGGTGTACCTTGATCAATGCCTAAGCTCTTGAACAATGTCTGCATCCATATGACTTCCTTAGCTGCTTCCACAAGTCCTTTGTACTCTGCTTCAGTTGATGATAATGCTACTGTATGTTGTTTCTTGGAACACCAACTTACAAGCTTATCACCAATGTATATCATGTAACCATGAGTTGATCTCCTGTCATCTTGATTACCTGCCCAGTTTGAGTCACTGTAGGCTCTCAACTTCAAATCTGATGTAAAAGGATAATATAATCCTTCCTTTATAGTTCCTTTGATATATCTGAGAACTCTTTGACCTGCAATCCAATGTGGGTCCTTTGGACAATGCATGAATTGTGACAAAACTCCCACTGCATAACTAAGATCAGGTCTTGTTAGTGTAGCATAAATCAAACTACCCACAAGAGATTGATACTTCCTCATATCTTTGTAGTCTGCACCATCATATTTACTGAGCTTGTGATTAACTTCAAGTGGAGTTGAAGCTTCTCTGCAATTTTCCATATCAAACTTCTTCAACAAGTTCAGAAGATACCTTTCTTGTGACACATATATGCCATGATCTGTATAAGTAACTTCCATTCCAAGAAAGTATGATAACTTTCCTAGGTCACTGATCTTAAACTCTTTCTCAAGTAATCTCTTTACCTCCTTGATTCCTTCATCTGAAGTACCTGTGATTATAATATCATCTACATAAATACAAATGTAGATTGTACCTTCCTCTGTTCTTTTGATAAGTAGACTTGAATCTGCTTTTGAACTTTGATATCCAAGATCATTGAGATACTTCACCAGTCTATAGTTCCAAGCTCTTGGAGCTTGCTTCAATCCATACAATGCTCTTCTCAACCTGCAAACAAAATTTGGATACCTGGAATCTATAAACCCTTGAGGTTGTTCCATGTATACCTCATCTGATATGTATCCATTCAAGAATGCATTTTTTATATCCAATTGACTTAGGGTCCATCCTTTTGAAGCTGCAATAGCAATGATTGTCCTTATAGTTGACATCTTAGCTACGGGACTGAATGTCTCATCATAATCTATGCCATAGGTCTGGGCATAGCCTTTCACCACCAATCTAGCTTTGTATCTGGCTATACTTCCATCTGCAAGCTTCTTGACTTTATAAACCCATTTATTTCCAATAACTTTCTTACCATTTGGTTTAGGAACAAGTTCCCATGTCTTGTTCTCCTCCAGTGCATTGAACTCTTCCTTCATTGCTTCTTCCCATTGCTTTTTACCTTTAGCTTCATCATAGTTCTGAGGTTCTTCATCATCTTTGACCATATATGCATAGTTCTTCTGAGTTATGTAAGAAGTATCATAAGAATACCTTTCTCGTTGTCTTCTAGTCCTGCTTGACCTTCTTGGTTCACATTCTTCATATGTGTCTGGATACACTTCTTCATCAAATATAGGAGCTTCTTCATTTCTTCTTGTTAATCCACTTGTGGATGTACTTGCTTGCATATAGTCTTCATCTCTATTCACCTGCACAATTGATTTTCCTTTCTCACATCTTCTTACCTCTTCTTCAAATTCTTCAGCTGTATGACTTTGATCTGCATACCAACTTTTCTGTTCATCAAATGTAACATCTCTAGAAACAATAAATTGTTTGGTTAGAGGATTCCACAATCTGTAACCCATCTGCTTTTCATCATAACCAATGAACACATATTTTTCTGCCTTTGGTTCAAGTTTATGCCTAAGTTGTGATGGCACATAAGCATATGCAATTGATCCAAACACTCTACAATGATCTAGTGTTGGTTTCTTACCCCACCAAGCTTCATATGGAGTCATTCCATTCAGAGCTGCACATGGTAATCTATTCACAAGATATGTAGCTGTATTTACAGCCTCAGCCCAAAGATAATTTGGACAGTTCTTCTCCTTTAGCATAGCTCTAGCAAACTCAACCAAAGTCCTGTTCCTTCTTTCTGCTACACCATTTTGTTGTGGTGTATACCTGCAAGTTATTTCTCTCTTAATACCTGCATTCCAAAGATAATCATTGAACTCTTGGGAGAAGTATTCTCCCCCTCCATCAGACCTCAGTCTCTTAAGCTTTTGACCTGTGACTCTCTCTGCATATGCATGAAAATGCTTGAAAGCTCCAAACACTTCTGATCTTTCCTTCAAAACATATAATGTTATCCATCTTGTAGCATCATCAATGAAAAGAACATAATACCTTGAGCCACTGATAGATCCTTCTTTTGTTGGTCCCCATACATCTGTATGAATGAGCTCAAGTACTCCATCATGTTTGAAACCTTTCTTTTGAAATGGTAACCTGTGTGCTTTACCCATTTGACATGCTTCACATTTATAAACCATATGTTGACTTTGCACATTTGGTAATCCTAGTACAGACTGATTAGCAACCATAGCTTTAATTCCTCTTTCATTGAAATGACCTAATCTCTTATGCCAGAGATCAAGTTCTGTAATCACTGCTTCACCATGTGTGAGCAAAGCTTGACCAATGTTCCCTTGCACTCTTAAAGTAAAGAGTCTACCTTCTTTCTTACCAGAGACAATCTGATTATATCCATTCTCTGGATCTTCCACAAATACTCCTTCATTTGTAAACCTGACTTGAAAACCTTTTTCAACTATCTGTCCCACACTAATCAAGTTTTTAGGTATTGTAGGAACATACAAAACATTGGTTAGCAAATCTGCTCCACTCTTGCATTTCACTTTTCCAATTGAATGTACACTATGTCTTGTATTATCACCAGTTTGAACTGTGTGACTAGAAATGCCTTTTTCCAATTCTGACATCAATTCTATGTTTCCTGACAAATGATTAGAACATCCAGAGTCAATGTAAAATACCTTTAGATCTTCTTTATCTGATGTGCTGATTGAATTCATCATCAATGATGTATGACTTTCATTCTGTGTGTCATTTGCATAGTTGTAGTAGGTGGTGTTGTAGGATTGATTCTGTCCCCAACTTCTTCCTCCACCTCTACCATAGCCTCCTCTTTGACTTTGTCTACCTCTTTGAAAATTACTTTGATATCTTCCACCTCGACCTCTGCTATTGTTGTTTTGATTCTGATTTGATCCTTGTTGATTGTGCCAACAGTCATGAGCCAAATGATTACTCAATCCACAGATCCAGCAAGCCTTTTTGTTGTTATTTTGATTACCTCTTCCTCTTCCAAAACCTCTTGCTCTTCCTCTGCCAGTGCCTTTACCTCTTGCATAATAAGCTTGAGAATTAGACTCCTCTTCATCCTTTGCTTTACCTTTATCTCCTTTCTTCTTATTCTTCATGTACATTGCAGAACTTTGACCTTTATCTCCATCTCCCTTCAAGTCTTGCTCATATGTGAGCATCAAACCAAGCAACTGGTTCAAATCTGGAACATAATGATTTAATGAAAGTTCTGTTGATAAGACAAAAGGTTTCCACCTTTCATCCCCTCTCAAGCCTGCAAGTAGTTGAGCAATCAATCTGTGATCTTCAACATCTTCATCTATGGATCCAAGACTATCTGCTAGATCCTTCATCTTAGTGACATAATCACTAATGGTTTGACTTGGCTTCTTCTTGAATGTTGTAAACTCTGACCATAGACTTGCTTTCCGTGCTTTAGTAGTGCTTTGGAAATGATATTCCAATGCATTCCATATATCTTCTGATGATTCCAATCCTCTGATGTGTGGTAGCAAATGATCTGAGATTGTATTGTAGATGTAGGCTTTTGCACTTGCATCCTTCTTCTGCCAATGCTTTAAAGCATCAAGTTCTTCTTTCTTTGGTCGACTTTCATCTTCAAATACTGGCTTCTCTTCTTCACCTGTTACATATACCATGAGATCCTTACTCATAAGTAAGGCTTCCATTCTCATTACCCATGCGGGGTAATTATCTCTGTCCAGTTTGTCAATGGAGATATGATCTGCCATAGTTCTTTCCTTCTGCTGCAACCTGTGAGCTTAAAGGATAAAGGATAATACCTTTTGAAGTTCTTTGTGTATGAGGATACTTCGAAAGTAATCTTTTGATGCCTTGTGTCTTCAAATGCTTCACCTTTCAAACTTTAATGGAAAACTTTACAAAACTTCTCGTACCTTTGTCGTCTTCTGCTCTCGAGAATCTTTCTGCTCTGATACCACTTGTTGATGTATAAAACACCACAAGAAATGAATTAATGTGACACTAGAACACCTCTATGGTCACCATTAACTCATTGCCACTCCAAACTTTGAGAAATGATAGCTTAAAGTGAGAACTTTGCTTCTACAGAAATTCCTAGTCACCGAAATGACATACCTTCTGTATTTTGCTAATTTCTCCTAGCTCAAGTATTATTTCTTGATGAAACTTTTTACGCTGAAACTAGAAGAGTAGAGCTTTCCAACAAGCTATCATATGCATCAAACGGAGCTCTAGAACTCACGTTATGGCCCTCACAAGATGACCCTGTAT
>CM035420.1:34467017-34472017 GCA_020310875.1 Ceratopteris richardii | reverse complement strand
CATTCAAGCACCTGATCTAACAACTCTGATTGGACAACTCTTTACACATGAAGCCAAGATCACAAAGAATGGAGAGCAATCAAAAGGTAACAATCCCTCTGCCCTATATACAGATAAGAAGTCTAAAGATAAGGGTAAAAGCAAGAAGGTTGATGATGAAGGATCCACCTCCCAAGCAAACTATGCAGGGAGAGGTAGATCATCTAGAGGTAGGGGCAGAGGAGGTAAGTCAGGTAGGGGGAGACCCTATAATCAATCTCCATGCAATATTTGTGGCTTGTCTAATCATACTACAGATGAATGCTACAAAAACTACAAGAACCAAAGAGGAAGAGGTCACCAAAGAGGAGGATACTCCCAAGGCAGAGGCAGGTTCAATCAATCTCAAGGCTACCATGGCTACAACAATAATTACAACAACAACTACAACAATAGCTACAACCACAATGGCAATTATCAAGGAGGATACAGGAACAGAAAGGATTACAACAATTATGCAGAAGATCAAGATGATTCCTTGTTGATTATGAACATGACATCTAAATCAGGTATCAATGATGATCATTTGTTCTATATTGACTCAGGTTGCTCTAACCATGTAGCTGGGAATGTTGCCTTACTCTCTGATTTGGAAGAACCTAAAGGCAAGCATCAAGTGCAGACAGGTGATGACACTAAACACTCAGTGGTTAAAGTAGGTAATGTCAAAACAAGTGATGGCAATCAGAATTTGCTAAGCAGAGTATTATATGTTCCAACAATCACCAAGAATCTGATGAGTGTAGGTCAGATTGTTGAAAAAGGTCTACAGGTCAGGTTCACTCAACATGGTGCATTTGTGGAGGATCCAAGACATGGATTCAGAAGGATAGCCAAGGGAGAGAAGTCAGGTAGACTATTTACCTTTGAACTTGAGGATACTAAAAATATTGCCTTGTACAACTATAGGGACCAAACCCTATCAGAATTGGAGATGTGGCACAAGAGATTGGGTCACATTGGAGAGAGAACCATAAAGCAGATGAGCAGAGATCAATGTGTGCTTGGGATACCTAATGTATCCAAGCAACACATGATATACAAGTGTGGGGCTTGTCAATTTGGTAAGTCACACAGGTTGCCATATACCAAGAAAGGATTTATGCATGAAGACTACTTGGAATTGGTGCATACAGATGTGTGGGGACCAAGCAAGGAGCCATCCATATCTGGATCAAGGTACTATGTATCTTTTATAGATGATTATAGCAGATGGACTGTCTTGTACTTCATGAAACATAAAGATGAAGTATTTAATTGCTTCAAAAGGTATCTTGCACTAGTAGAGAATCAAACAGGTAGACATTTGAAGAGGTTAAGGTCTGATGGTGGTGGAGAATACTTCTCCAATGACTTTGAAGAGTTCTTGCAGGAAAGAGGCATCAAGAGGGAGATTACCACAAGGTACTCACCTGAACAAAATGGGGTAGCTGAAAGAAGAAATAGACTCATTGTGGAGACAGCTAGGTCTATGCTTAATGAGAAAAAACTACCAAATTATCTTTGGGCAGAGAGTGTATCTACTGCCACATACTTAATCAACAGGTTGCCATCAAAGACACTTGATGGAATGACACCCTATGAGGCTTGGCATGGTAAGAGACCATCTCTGGATCATTGCAAGATTTTTGGGTGTGTTGCATATGTGCATATTCCCTCACAGGTAAGGGGAAAGCTAGACCCTAAGGCTGAGAAGTGTATCTTTATTGGTTATGATTTGAATCAGAAAGGATACAGGTTCTATAACCCCTCAAACAAAGGCTTCAAGGTAAGCAGAGATGTCATCTTTGATGAAAATGATTCATGGTATGATAATGAGTGCAGGAAAGTGAGTTTACCTTATGATATGGAAGAAGACTTTCCAAAGCTTGTCAGACAAGAACCAACTCAGAATGAGGATACAAGTTCAGATGATGAAGACACCATCAACATTGAAGAATTCAAAGCTTGGAAATCCAAAGGGAAGATGAAGATGAAGCAACTTGAAGACAATCCAGAATCCTCAACTCAAGCTATGAGGAGATCTTCAAGGGAAAAGAAGAAACCTATTAGGTATGGTTATGATACTTCACTTGTAACCAAGCACTCTGTATATCTTGCAAAGGATATCTTAAGTGAAGAACCAGGTACATTTGAGGAAGCCATTACTAAACCAGAATGGAAGGAAGCAATGGATGAAGAAATGGAGGCTCTCAAGGAGAGTGATACTTGGGACTTGGTACCCAAGAAGGACTCCATGAAGGTCATAGGATCCAGATGGATCTACAAACTCAAAAGGAACTCAGATGGTACAATAAGCAGGTACAAAGCTAGGTTGGTAGCCAAGGGTTTTGCACAAACCCAAGGCATTGATTATGAGGAGACATTTTCTCCTGTGGCAAAGATGCCAACTATCAGAATTATGGTGAGTGTAGCTGCATCCAAAAATTGGAACATGTACCAATTGGATGTGAAGAATGCATTCTTGAATGGATGGATATCTAAAGAGGTCTACATGTCACAACCACCTGGCTATGAGGATCCTAATAAGGTAAATCATGTTTGCAAATTGAAGAAAGCTCTGTATGGATTGAAGCAGGCACCTAGAGCATGGAACTACAGGTTGACAACCTATCTCTTGGATCAAGGATTTGTGATGAGTAAAGCAGATACTTCATTGTTTATAAAGAAGAACAATTCAGAGGTAATATACTTGTGTGTCTATGTTGATGATATCATTATTACAGGAAATGATGTTCAAGGAATTAGACACATCAAAGGTCAAATGATGAAGGAATTCAAGATCAATGATCTTGGATTATTGAAGTACTTCCTAGGACTTGAATTGGTCTACACAAATTCAGGTATATTCATTACTCAGAAGAAGTACATACAGGACATGGTCAAGAAGTTTAATTTGCAGGAAGCTAAAGTCTCAAACATTCCTATGGAGGTCAATCACAAACTCAGTGCACATGAAGGAGAAGAACTCAAGGATATCACAGGTTACCAAAGTTTGGTAGGTAGTCTTAATTATGCTACCTTAACTAGGATTGATATCTCATATGGTGTTAGTGTACTTAGCCAATTTATGCATAAGCCAAGAGTACCACATTTGGAGGCAGCCAAGAAGATAGTAAAGTACCTAAAGGGAACACAAAATCATGGTTTGTATTATCCATATTCATCAGACATTGATATCAAGGTATACTCAGATGCAGATTGGGCAGGTTGCAAGGATGACAGGAGGAGTACATCTGGTTACATATGCTTTGCAGGTGATAAACCAATTTCTTGGTCATCCAAGAAACAACCCTCAGTGGCTCTATCATCTACTGAGGCAGAGTACAGAGGGCTAGCCAATGCCACTCAAGAATCAATATGGTTGAAGCTACTATACTCAGAATTGGGCCTATATACAAGGCCACCTATCATATTTGGTGATAACACAAGTTCACTTCATCTAGCTGCTAATCCTGTGTATCATGCTAGGACAAAACACATAGAGGTGCATTACCACTATGTGAGGGAGAAACTACTTAGCAAGGAAATCCAATTGTCTTATGTGTCCACTAATATTCAATGTGTAGATTTGCTTACAAAAGCTCTGGATGGGAGCAAGCTATGCAAGTTTAAATCCATGATTGGATTACAGGATATCATTGAAGACTAAATATGAAGACTCAAGCAAGTGTTTGGCTTGAGGGGGAGCTGTTGGTGCAAACAAGCCTTAACACTTGGACTTGTTTTGTGCCTTGAAGACTCAACATGAAGATTGCACAAAGATCACTTAGCTTTGGATATCAACATTGAAGTTTATTGCAAAAGTTTGGATTACTTCATTTCAAGAAAGAGCATAGGAACACATGCCTATGCTTAGTTACTTATTACTTTATGTAAAGGTCAAAGTGACTTCTTGTAATTGTACCTACCTTCAAAAGTCATGGAATTTGAAAAGCATGAATGGAGAGAATATCTCCAAGAGATTAGTTGAGAGATTTGAGGGAGCCTACTTTTGAATTTTGAAATTCAAATTCCTTCAAAACATCTATAAAAGTCAATGTAAAAGTCGCGGGTTTAAGTTACACTCTTCCCGAGGCTAATCCAATCTAATTTGTGAGTGTGTGAGAGCTACTACCTAGCCTACACCTCAGAGTACCATTGTGCATTACATCTCTTGCCAATGGGAATGTACATTTGATAGTATCAATACATATACTCATAGTTCTTTACTCTGTGTTTTCTCTGAGTGACTACCTCCAAGTCTGTCAACTTCAACAAAGCATATCTCAAGATCCACTGAACCAAATTTGATGATCCAGGGCTCATTGGAACCAGCTCAAAGCATTCTACAACACTACAAAGTTTCAAGTCAATCTATTCAGCCAATTGGGAGAAATCGCTGTCGAAGTGATCACTGGTATATTTCTGTGTGATTCCTAAAAAGTCGGGGGTGTCCCTGAGTTTGCTAAACATCATGCTCAGTATATAGTTTATCATTTGGAGTGATTTAACTTGCTAATGGTAGCATGTTAAGTTAATTTAATACTCCCAGAAGGAATTAGACCAATTGTAAGTGTGCTGGACACACTGAGCTTAAGACTGAGCAGGTGTCATTACAGGAATAGCAAGTTTTTTGGACTTATGAAGGTTCAAACTTATCTGTTTTGATTTGATCATTACTCAATCACTTTGTAAAGCACATATATAGTTTCTTGGTGTCATTTGGAAGCTCAAGGAGTCTCCTAACCACATCTGAAGAAAAGAAAGGGCAGGTGTGAAGCAGGTCTAGCAGCACCACCTTGATCTTCTGATTGTACCCAGCCATCACATCCAACATCTATCTGTCTATCTATCTATCCGTCTATCTATCTATCGGTCTATCTGTCTATCTGTCTATCTGTCTATCTATCTATCTATCTATCTATCTATCTATCTATCTATCTATCTATCTATCTATCTATCTATCTATCTATCTATCT
>CM035420.1:34432017-34447017 GCA_020310875.1 Ceratopteris richardii | reverse complement strand
AGGAAGAGGCAGATTTAACCAACATCAAAGCTACAATGGGTACAACAACCAATACAACAACAATTACAACAACAACCACAATGGAAGCTACCAAGGTGGATTCAGAAATAGAAGAGACTACAACAACTACACAGAGGAGCAAGATGACTCCTTATTGATCATGAATATGACCTCAAAGATAGGTACAAATGATGATCATTTATTTTACATTGACTCAGGATGTTCTAACCATGTAGCTGGCAATGTGGCATTGCTTTCTGATTTGGAAGAGCCCAAGGGCAAACATCAGGTACAAACAGGTGATGACACTAAGCACTCTGTTGTCAAAATTGGAAATGTGAAGACATGTGATGGTAATCAGAACCTACTAAGCAGGGTACTCTATGTACCAACAATAACTAAGAATTTGATGAGTGTTGGTCAGATTGTGGAGAAAGGTTTGCAGGTCAGATTCACACAACATGGAGCATATGTGGAGGACCCAAAACAAGGATTCAGGAGGATAGCCAAAGGGGAGAAATGAGGTAGATTATTTACATTTGAGCTAGAAGATACAAAAAATATTGCTTTGTATAATTATAAGGATCAGACACTCTCAGAGTTAGAGATATGGCATAAAAGACTAGGGCACATAGGTGAAAGGACTATCAAGCAAATGTGCAGGGATCAGTGTGTGCTTGGGATACCTAATGTATCCAAGCAACACATGATTTACAAATGTGGATCATGTCAATTTGGTAAGTCTCACAGATTACCCTACTCAAGAAAAGGTTTCATGCATGAAGACTACCTAGACTTGGTACACACAGATGTTTGGGGACCTAGCAAGGACCCTTCCATTTCTGGTTCAAGGTATTATGTGTCCTTCATTGATGACTATAGCAGATGGACCATTTTGTACTTTATGAAGCATAAAGATGAAGTGTTTAATTGTTTCAAAAGGTATCTTGCACTTGTTGAGAATCAAACAGGTAGAAGCTTGAAGAGGCTAAGGTCAGATGGTGGAGGAGAATACTTCTCCAATGAGTTTGAAGATTTCTTGCAGGAAAGAGGCATCAAGAGAGAGATCACCACAAGGTACTCACCAGAACAAAATGGGGTAGCAGAAAGAAGGAATAGACTTATAGTGGAAACAGCTAGGTCTATGCTCAATGAGAAAAAGTTGCCAAATTACCTATGGGCAGAGAGTGTGTCCACTGCCACTTACCTCATCAATAGGTTGCCATCCAAATCACTTGATGGCATGACACCATATGAAGCATGGCATGGTAAGAGACCCTCTCTAGATCATTGTAAAATCTTTGGTTGTGTAGCATATGTACACATTCCTTCACAGGTAAGAGGAAAGCTAGATCCAAAGGCAGAGAAATGTATCTTCATTGGTTATGATTTGAACCAAAAAGGATACAGATTTTACAACCCCACAAACAAAGGGTTCAAGGTAAGCAGAGATGTCATATTTGATGAGAATGACTCATGGTATGAGAATGAATGCAGGAAAGTGAGTCTACCCTATGACATGGAGGAAGATTTTCCAAAGCTTACCAAGGAAGAGCCAACTCAGCAAGAAGACTCAAGCTCAGATGATGATACCATAAACCTTGAAGAGTTCAAAGCATGGAAATCCAAAGGAAAGATGAAGATGAAGCAATTGGAGGACAAGGCAGAAACTTCTACTCAGGCTATGAGAAGATCTCAGAGAGAGAAGAAGAAACCTATCAGATTTGGGTATGACACATCACTTGTAACTAAACATTCTGTATATCTTGCAAAAGACTTGTTGAATGAAGAACCAGGTACCTATGAAGAAGCAATTGCAAAGCCAGAATGGAGAGAAGCAATGGATGAGGAGATAGAAGCCCTCCAAGAGAGTGATACTTGGGACTTGGTACCCAAGAAGGATACTATGAAGGTAATAGGATCCAGATGGATCTACAAATTGAAGAAGAATTCAGATGGAACAATTAACAGGTACAAAGCTAGGTTGGTAGCCAAGGGTTTTGCACAAACCCAAGGCATTGATTATGAGGAGACATTTTCTCCTGTGGCCAAGATGCCAACTATTAGAGTTTTGGTGAGTGTAGCTGCATCCAAGAATTGGAACATGTACCAATTGGATGTGAAGAATGCATTCCTAAATGGATGGATATCTGAAGAAGTCTACATGTCACAACCACCTGGCTATGAAGATCCAAGAAAGGTACATTATGTTTGTAAATTGAAGAAGGCTCTGTATGGTTTGAAGCAGGCACCTAGAGCATGGAACTACAGATTGACCACCTACCTCCAAGACCAAGGATTTGTGATGAGCAAAGCAGACACTTCTCTATTCATAAAGAGAAGTAGTACAGAGGTAATCTACTTATGTGTCTATGTTGATGACATTATCATTACAGGGAATGATGTAAATGGGATTAGACACATCAAGGGTCAGATGATGAAAGAATTCAAGATTAGTGATCTTGGATTACTAAAATATTTTCTAGGTCTTGAATTGATCTACACAAACTCAGGTATATACATTACTCAAAAGAAGTATGTACAGGATATGGTCAAGAAGTTTGGTTTGCAGGATGCTAAGGTATCTACTACTCCAATGGAGGTTAACCAAAAGCTAAGTGCTCATGAAGGAGAAGAAATCAAAGACATTACAGGATATCAAAGTATAGTGGGTAGTTTGAACTATGCTACCTTGACAAGAATTGACATAGCATATGGAGTAAGTGTGCTTAGTCAATTCATGCACAAACCTAGAGTACCTCACCTAGAGGCAGCAAAGAAGATCTTGAAATACCTCAAGGGAACTCAAAGTCATGGTTTGTATTTTCCTTACACATCAGACATTGATATTAAAGTCTATTCAGATGCAGATTGGGCAGGATGCAAGGATGATAGGAGGAGCACCTCAGGGTATATTTGTTTTGCAGGAGATAAGCCTATCTCTTGGTCAGCTAAGAAGCAACCTACAGTGGCATTATCATCCACTGAAGCAGAGTATAGAGGACTTGCAAATGCTACTCAAGAAGCTATCTGGTTGAAGCTTCTATATACAGAGTTAGGTCTATTCACAAGACCACCTATCATATTTGGAGATAACACTAGCTCTCTTCACCTTGCAGCAAATCCAATTTATCATGCCAGAACCAAACACATAGAGGTTCATTACCACTATGTGAGAGAGAAATTGTTAAGTAAAGAGATTCAATTGACATATGTTTCTACTAATATGCAATGTGCAGATTTACTTACAAAGGCATTGGATGGAAACAAGCTATGCAGATTCAAATCTATGATTGGATTGCAGGAAGTAATTGAAGAATGAAGAAGAAGACTTAAGCCAAAGTGTTTGGCTTGAGGGGGAGCTGTTGGTGCAAACAAGCCTACACACATTGGCTTGAACCCTTGGACTTATGGAAGACTAGAATGGATAAAGGTTTATCAAGGCTTAAATCAAAAACAAGGCTCATGTGAACATATGCTTATATGTTCTTACTTGTTTATCCCTTGTAAAAGTCTAAGTGACTTGTCATTTGGATGTAATCACTTTAAGTCACTTACCTACCACTAGAGTCGTGGATTTTTGGATGTTGAGATTGAGAGAATATCTCCCTACTTTTAGAGGAGAGATTCAAGGGAGCCTAAGTTTGAAATTCAAATTCAAATGAAGATCAAACTCCTATAAATGATGGAGTGAAAAAGTCGCGGGTAACACTCTCACTCTAGCTCACTCCCCGAGGCATTTTTTCCTTGTAACTCATTGTGTGTGAGGGCTACTCTATACCCAACATCACACTACCTCATTTAGCTCTGCTTGGCAAGCTAATGAGATTGTACAAACACATATATCAATAGAAGTATACATTCATCATCTCTGTTTTTGTCTGAGTCACCTACTCCAAGTCTGTCAACTTCAAAGAGGCATTGCTCTGGATCTACTGAACCAAATCAAGAGTTCTATAGCTCATTGGAACCAGCTCAAAGTCTACTACAAGCATACAAAATTTCAAAGGATTCCATTCAGCCATTTGGGAGAAAATCGAATCGAGGTGCACACTGGTATTTGTCTGCAGAGTTCCTGAAAAGTCGGGGGTAGATATAATTTTGCTAAACTTATTTCTCAGTGCATACTTTATCAATTGAAGTGATTCCACTTGTGATTGGTAGCTTACTAAGGTACATTAATACTCCCAAAAGGAATTGTGCCAATTTTAAGTGTGCTGGACACACTGAGTAAAAGTCTGAGCAGGTATCATTACAGGAATAGAAGGTTTTGCTCAATTAGTGAAGTACCAAGTTATCTGTTTTGATTTGGTCATTACCCAAATCATTTCCAAAGCACATATATGGTTTCTTTATGTCATTAGGAAGCTAAACTTGTGTACTAAGCATATCTGGAAAGAAAAGAGGGCAGGTGTGAAGCAGGTTTTGCAGCACCAACTGATTTCCTGAGTGCATCCATCCATCACTCTCAACAATATTCACAGGATGAATGATATGTACACATATGTACATTAGTGAAGACATAGATTACTTATACTTATGTTTAGTCATAAACTTGTACATATTTGCCTATAAATACTTTGGAAAAATGTCGGGGCAATAGAGGAGAGCATATGAGAGAATAGATGAGTGAGTATAGAAGTCAAGAAAGGTGAAGATAGATGTCATGAGACATGTGAAATGTTAGTTGAGTTTCCTCTCATCACTTAACTGTAATTTTCTGAGTAATCGAAGAAAAGTTGCGCGCGAATTTTCTGCGTGTTTTCCATCTGTGGTGAATGATTTGTGAAATCCTTTTGAGGATATCTAAGTCTATAGTTAATCAATCTATGGCTTAAGTTTTAGTGTCTAATTGTAAACAGGCTAGGAGAATTGTTAATAGGAACATTCATATGTGATGAATGTTCACAGTTCTCTGAAATAGGCGCATTTTCGATGGTCAATGTTTTGATCATTTCTCAGTGCACAATTTAAAGTTTTGCATGAGTGAGGGCTTAGTCTTTAAGTTGGAAGATAAGCTGCTCATGGCTAGAAGCATTTGCTTAAACGGGTTCTATTCAAGGAGAACCAAGTCTTAGAAGTTGCAGGTGTAAAATCGAATGTTCTGAATAACAGTTTCAGACATAGGTAACTTGTGAAGTTGATTTCTCAAGTTATACTAAAGCTTTTGGAATAATTCCATTTGGAGGAGGTGCGCAATCTCTAGGCGACACTCCATACAAATTTTCATCAAAAACTTTACATGTTTGATACGTCAATGTGAAGAAATTGTGCAGCAGACTTTCCTGTGTTTCATCTTCTTCACAGATTTTTCAATCCTTTGATATTTAGTCATTGATCCTCTAAATTAGTGGAAGTTTTGACTTACTCTTGGTATAGAGGTGATCTAATCACAAGAGTAGGTTGTTCTATTGGAGATTAACACTCTCCATCAGTGGTATCAGAGCAGGAGACATCAGAATCAAGGAAAGGAGGATCCCGACTGCTGCAGATTCAAGAAATTCAACACTTGAAGGACTAAGAAGTGAAAGCTTGAAGTCAAAGCCTGAGGAGAAGACCATTCGACATCAAGAAAGACAAAAGGAGTCTAATTCGAAGCAAAGGTACATATATCATTCATAAAGCTTGAAGATTTCAATACACAGGTGGACACAAGATGGGAGATTCTCTACAGATAGAGAAATTGGATAGGGAAAACTATCCTGCATGGTCAATGAGGATGGAAGCTCATCTTATGAGCAAAGATTTGATAGCTTACATCACAGGAGAAGAAGAGAAGCCACAGTTCAGAGATCCTAGTGTTCCAACTAGGGAGGAACTAGCAGATTTGAAAAATTGGATGAAGAAAGATGATCAAGCTAGGAGCATTATCTATATGGCAGTCAATGATTATTTATTACCTCATATTAGAGGTCTTGAAAGTGCAACTGACATTTGGAGTGCTTTGGAGGAGCATTTCCAAAATACTACAAAGTCAAGGAAGGCTTCCTTATGGGCAGAGTTTACCACCTTCAAGAAGAAGGCTTCTCAGTCCATCTCAGACTATGTGACAAGAATGAAAGATATTGCAGATGCTTTAGGAGCTGTTGATGAAGACATTGAGGAAGACAAGTTGGTAAGGCAAATCCTTACAGGATTGAGAGGTGATCACAAATGGAAGCCATTCATTTTGTCTACAGAATTATCACTTGATCATTTTACTCCTGATTTAAATCAGTTGCTAGGTCATATGCTAACATTTGAGCAGGATGTTAAAGGAGAAGGTGACAAGAGTGCAGGTCATGCAATGTACTCAAAGGACAAGAAGAAGAATAGCGAAGGAAAGCAACAAGCAAATGAAGATGAAGGGACAACTAGTCAAGCCAACTTCCTAAGAGGAAGAGGAGGTGGCAAAGGTAGAGGAAGAGGCAGGAACAACAAAGATGGAGGCAAAGCTTGCTGGATTTGTGGTAAGACAAATCACTTAGCTAATGATTGTTGGCACAATAATCAGAGTAATAATGGATATAGTCAAAACTATAATGCAAGAGGAAGAGGTGGCAGAAATCAAAGAGGTAATTTCAGAGGTAGAGGTAGTAGGGGTTACTTTGGAAGAAATGCAGGTAGAGGATTCCAAAGTCAACAATATAACAATACCTACTACAATTATGCTTCAGATCAAAAGGAGGATTCAACATTGATAATGAATGCAACTTGTGAAAGGTAGAGTGAAGATCAAAGAGTCTTCTATATTGACTCAGGATGTAGCAATCACCTGAGTGGTAACATATCATTGATGACTGATTTGGAGAATAAGGTTTCTAATCATGTTGTTCAAACAGGTGACAACACAAAGCACAATGTGAAGTCAATTGGATCAGTGAAGGCTAAGGATGGTAGTACCTTATTGAGTAAGGTTCTGTATGTTCCTACAATTCCTAAGAATTTGATAAGTGTAGGACAAATTGTTGAAAAGGGATATGAAGTAAGGTTCACTAATGATGGAGTATATGTTGAAGACCCTAGTCAAGGGTATAAACAGATTGTTTCAGGGAAAAAAGAAGGAAGATTATTTACATTGAAGAGTCAAGGCAATATTGGTCATGCTATGTTCACATATGGAGGACATAAGATCTCTGAGTTAGATCTTTGGCACAAGAGGCTTGGACATTTCAATGAAAGAGGTGTTAAAGACATGATTAACAATGGTTCAGTGCTTGGATTGCCTAATGTTGCAGGTCAACATATGACATACAAATGTGAGGCATGTCAATTAGGTAAAGCTCATAAGCATTCCTATTCCAAGCATGGTTTTATGTACTCAGAGAAGCTTGAATTGGTACACACAGATGTGTGGGGACCATCAAAAGATTTCAGTATAAATGGGTCAAGGTATTATGTAATTTATGTTGATGATGCTACTAGATGGATCACTATTTATGTGATCAAAGATAAATCAGAAGTGTTTAATACATTTAAACACTATCATGCATATGCAGAAAGAATTACAGGTCATAAATTGAAGAGACTAAGGTCAGATGGAGGGGGAGAGTATTTCTCTAATGAGTTCAGTGATTACTTGTGGAATGCAGGTATAAAAAGAGAAGTTACTTGCAGGTACTCTCCTCAACAAAATGGTGTAGCAGAAAGGAGGAATAGGACTCTTGTTGAGTTTGCAAGATCCATGATGAAGGAGAAAAATTGCCCTAATTATTTGTGGGCTGAGGCTGTAAATACAGCTACTTATTTGGTCAATAGGTTACCATGTAAAGCCTTGCAGGGTATGACACCATATGAGGCATGGTGGGGTAAGAGACCTACCTTGGATCATTGCAGAGTTTTTGGATGTGTGGCATATGCATATGTGCCATCACAATTAAGACACAAATTGGAACCTAAAGCTGAAAAATATGTTTTCATTGGTTATGATGACAAGCAGATGGGTTATAGATTGTGGAGTCCATCTACAAAGCAATTCATGGTTTCTAAAGATGTTACATTTGATGAACAAAGTACTTTATATGCAGGTACAATCAATATCAATACAGGTGATGAAGAAGAAGTGAGTCAAAGAAAAGGTAAATCAAAAGTTCAGATATTTGATGAGCAAGAGAATAATGAAGTACAGGTTGAAGAGGAAGAGACACCAAGATTTGATCCTGAGTGTGAAGAGCCAGAAACTTCAAGGAGTGGAGAACTCAGAAGGTCATCAAGAAATAGGTGGCAACCTACAAGGTATAGTTATGATACTTCATTTTTGGCTACAAAAGATTATGCTTACATGATGAAGATAGATGAAGACCCTTCTACATATGAAGAGGCAAAAGGTAAGGAAAAATGGGAGAATGCTATGCAGGAAGAATATGATGCATTGATGGAAAATCAAACATGGGATTTGGTTCCTAAACCAAATAGCCAGAAAATTATTGGATGCAAATGGGTCTATAAGACCAAGAGGTTTGCAGATGGAAGTGTGTCTAGATACAAAGCTAGACTTGTTGTCAAAGGGTTTGCTCAAACATATGGTATTGATTATGATGTGACTTATAGTCTTGTGGCAAAGATGACAACCATCAGAACACTCATAGATATTGCTGCATGTAAAGGTTGGAAGTTATGTCAACTTGATGTGAAAAATGCTTTTTTGAATGGTTATATTTCAGATGATGTGTTCATGGAGCAACCTCAAGGGTTCAGAGATAAAAGGTATCCAGATCATGTGTGCAAGCTCAAGAGAGCTTTGTATGGCTTAAAGCAGGCCCCAAGGGCATGGAATTATAGACTTGTAAAGTTCTTGAAAGAACTTGGATTTCAGGTGTCTAAAGCAGATAGTAGCTTGCTTGTTAAAGCAAGTGATAATGGTTTCATATACATGTGCATATATGTTGATGATATAATCCTTACAGGTACAGATGAGGAAGGAATACAAAGATTAAAGAAGCAGATGGAAAAGGAGTTCAAGATAAGTGACTTGGGAGACTTGTCATACTTCTTGGGCATGGAAATTACATACACTCAACATGGAGTATTTGTGACTCAAGAAAGGTATTTGAAGAACTTGTTAATCAAGGTTAAAATGAATGATTGCAGGGTAGCACTTACACCAATGGAGGTGAATCACAAATTGAGTAAATTTGGAGGTGAAGAATTCAAGGACATGAGACAATATCAGAGTTTAGTTGGTAGTCTTATCTATGCTACTTTAACTAGACCTGATTTATCATATGCAGTAGGGGTTTTGTCTCAATTTATGCATTGCCCAAGGAAAGAACATTGGATTGCAGGACAAAGAGTGTTGAGGTACATTAAGGGTACACTCAAAGAAGGTTTGTATTATGGATTTACATCAGATACAAATATCAAAATTTATAGTGATGCAGATTGGGCAGGTAATCCAGATGATAGAAGGTCAACCTATGGATACATGTGTTATGTGGGAGATAAACTAATCTCATGGTGTTCCAAGAAGCAACATACAGTTGCTTTGTCTTCTACAGAAGCTGAGTATAAAGGCATGGTTGAAGCTGCAAAAGAAGTGATTTGGCTCAAGACCTTGATGAAGAGTTTTGACATTGTGCATGGGACACCAATTATATATGGAGATAACATGAGTTCATTATATTTAGCTGCTAATCCTGTTTTTCATGCCAGGACCAAACACATTGAGATACAGTATCACTTTCTAAGAGAGAAAGTGATGGATAAGGAGATTGAAGTCATACATACTTCAACAAAAGATCAGATAGCTGATATGCTTACAAAAAGCTTGGATGGACCAAAGTTACAAAAGTTCAAAGATATGGCAGGTATAAAGTGATGGAGAGTGTTAATCTCCAAAAGAATAAGTTAACCTTGAAGTTAGATCACCTCTTTATCAAGGTTAACCTTAGACTCCACCAAACTTAGAGATCATTCACCAAATTATCAGAAATATTGAAAGTTCTGAAAAATTCAACTTCTCAGAAAAGTCTGCTGCAGATTTGTCACTCATTGACTAATCAATCCTGTAAAGTTTTTGATAAAACTTTGCACAACACTTCGCCTTAAGATTGCGCAACTTTGCCAAGTTAAATCTCTCAAAAAGATTAAGTACACACTGAGAAATGTGTGAAACACTTTACCTATGTCTGAAAGTGCTTCTCTGCAATGGCGACTTTGACACCTGCAACTTCTTAGCACTGGTTCTCCCAACTCTGAACCCGTTTGATCAAGATCTTCTAGCCATAGATGGCTTACCTTCCAACTTAGATTTTGAGCCCTCACTTGTGTAAAACTTTACACTATGGACTGAGCACTGGCCATTTCTTTGAAGATGAAATGTGCGCCAGATTTCTCGACTCTCAGAACATCTTCACATATGAATGTTCCTAAGCAAAATTCTCACAACCTGATTGAAATTAATCTCTCAAATTCTAGCCATAGATAGGTTAGCTATGGACTTAGATACGTGCAAAAGGATTCTTCAAAAGATTAAGCACAGAAGGAGAATGGGAGAGAAGATCGACGCGCAGAATTCTACAACATTTTCTTCTTCATTACTTTTCATACATATGGTTGATGATACACACAATGTTCATCACCTCTTCATCTATTTTTCTCTATCTGATCTATATTACTCTCTCCTATTATGAATACGTATCTGTAGATATATATACGAGTCTAACTCGTCATCTTTTTCAAAATACATTGAACTATTTACAAGAGTAATATGCAAAAGAAACATTTCTGATTCCCTTTTCTTCCTCTGAAAGTAATCTTCATTCTTCCATATGTCTTCTCACTTTAATCTTCATAAAATCACTATTGATGATTGTTCTGCTCCAACAGCTCCCCCTCAATCTTCAATTGTGATTACCTGTATCTTCTTTATTCCTGCCATATCTTTAAACCTCTGCAATTTAGGTCCATCCAAACTTTTAGTCATCATATCTGCAAGTTGATCTTTTGTAGGGGTGTGTATGACTTCAATTTCCTTCTCAATGACCTTCTCTCTCAGGAAATGATATTGTATTTCAATATGCTTAGTTCTAGCATGAAATACAGGATTAGCTGCCAAGTATAATGAACTCATATTGTCTCCACAAATAATAGGAGTACTCTGAATCACATCAAAAACTTTCAAAAGTGTCTTTAGCCATATTACCTCTTTTGCAGCTTCCACCATACCTTTATATTCTGCCTCTGTAGATAACAAAGCAACTGTATGTTGCTTCTTGGAACACCATGAAATCAATTTGTCTCCTACATAGCACAAGTATCCATGTGTTGATCTTCTATCATCCACATTACCTGCCCAATCTGCATCACTATATATCTTGATTCTTGTATCTGAAGTAAACCCATAGTACAACCCTTCTTTGAGTGTACCCTTGATGTACCTAAGTACTCTTTGTCCTGCAATCCAATGTTCCTTTCTAGGACAATGCATGAATTGTGAAAGCACACCAACTGCATATGATAAGTCAGGCCTTGTCAATGTAGCATAAATCAAGCTACCAACCAAACTTTGATAGAGTTTCATATCTCTGAACTCTTCTCCTCCAAACCTAGACAATTTATGGTTCATTTCCAAAGGTGTAGGTGCAACCCTGCAATCTTCCATTTTAAACTTGGTTAGCAAATTTTTAAGATACCTTTCTTGGGTCACATATACTCCATGTTGAGTATAAGAGATCTCCATTCCCAAGAAGAATGATAGGTTCCCCAAATCACTGATTTTGAACTCTTTCTCCATCTGCTTTTTGATCATTTGTATCCCCTTATCATCTGTTCCTGTAAGTATTATGTCATCAACATAAATACACACATAAATGAATCCATCTTCACTTGCTTTGACTAGCAAGCTACTATCTGCCTTTGATGCTTGAAATCCAAGATCATTCAAGAATTTTACAAGCCTATAATTCCAAGCCCTTGGGGCTTGCTTCAACCCATACAAAGCTCTCTTGAGCTTACACACATAATTTGGACTCACTTGATCTTTGAACCCATCTGGTTGCTCCATGTAGACTTCATCTGAAATGTAACCATTCAAGAAAGCATTTTTAACATCTAATTGAGACAACTTCCAACCTTTACAAGCAGCAATTGCAATGAGTGTCCTGATGGTTGTCATTTTTGCCACAGGACTATAAGTCTCATCATAGTCCACTCCATATGTCTGTGCATACCCTTTCACAACAAGTCTAGCTTTGTACCTAGACACACTTCCATCTGCAAATCTCTTTGTTTTGTAAACCCACTTACATCCAATAATCTTCTGACTATTAAGTTTAGGAACCAAATCCCATGTTTGATTCTCTATCAATGCATCATACTCCTCTTGCATAGCATCTTCCCAATTCTTCTTCCCTTTGGCTTCTTCATATGTAGAAGGGTCTTCATCTGCTTTTATCAAATAAGCATAATCCTTAGTAGTTAAGAATGAAGTGTCATAGCTATACCTTGTAGGTTGCCATTTGTGCCTAGATGATCTCCTAACTTCTGCACTTCTTGAGGTCTCTGGTTCATCACATTCTGGATCAAACCTTGGCCTCTCTTCAACTTCAATCTGCACTTCATTACTCTCACTTTCATCAAGTAATTGAACCTTTGCTTTACCTTTTCTTTGTTCCACTACTTCTTCATCATCTGCATGTACATTATATTTACCTGCATACCAAGTACCTTGCTCATCAAATGTAACATCCTTGGATACAATAAATTGCTTTGTGGATGGACTCCACAACCTGTATCCCATTTGCTTATCATCATAACCAATGAATACATACTTCTCTGCCTTAGGCTCCAACTTATGCCTCAATTGAGATGGCACATATGCATATGCCAAGCATCCAAATATTCTGCAATGATCCAAGGTAGGTTTCTTACCCCACCAAGCTTCATATGGTGTCATACCCTGCAAAGCTTTACAAGGCAATCTATTTACCAAATATGTAGCTGTATTAACAGCCTCAGCCCACAAATAATTTGGGCAATTCTTCTCTTTCATCATGGACCTTGCAAACTCAACAAGAGTCCTATTTCTTCTTTCTGCTACCCCATTTTGTTGAGGAGATTACCTGCAAGTAACTTCTCTCTTTATACCTGCATTCCACAAATAATCATTGAACTCATTTGAAAAATACTCTCCCCCTCCATCTGACCTTAGTCTCCTCAATTTTTGACCTGTAATCCTTTCTGCATATGCATGATAGTGTTTAAATGTATTAAACACTTCTGACTTTTCCTTAATCACATAAATTGTGATCCACCTGGTAGCATCATCAACATATATGACATAATATCTTGAACCATTTATACTAAAGTCCTTTGAAGGACCCCACACATCTGTATGCACCAATTCAAGTCTTTCTGAATACATAAATCCATGCTTGGAATAGGATTGCTTATGAGCCTTACCTAATTGACATGCCTCACATCTGTATGTCATGTGTTGACCTGCAATGTTAGGCATTCCAAGCACTGAATCATTGTTAATCATTTCTTTGATACCTCTTTCATTAAAGTGTCCAAGTCTTTTGTGCCAAAGATCCAATTCTGACACCTTCTGCTCTCCATATGTGAACATAGCATGTCCAACATTTCCTTGTACCTTCAATATGAAAAGCCTTCCTTCTTTCTTTCCTGCAATAACTTGTTTATACCCTTGACTAGGGTCTTCCACATAAACTCCATCATTTGTGAACCTTACCTCATATCCTTTTTCCACAATTTGACCTACACTGATCAAATTCTTTGGAATTGTGGGAACATAAAGTACCTTACTCAGAAGAGTGCTCCCATCCTTAGCTTTGACTGAACCAATTGACTTTACCTTATGCTTTGTATTATCACCTGTCTGCACTGTATGATTAATTGCATTATGATCTAGGTCAGTCATCAAAGCAATATTTCCACTCAAATGAGTACTACATCCTGAATCAATATAGAACACTCTCATGTCCTCATGTGAGGTTTCACATGTATTCATAATGAGAGTCGAATCCTCCTTTTGATCTGATGCATAGTTGTAGTAGGTGTTATTATAAGATTGACTTTGGAAGTTTCTTCCACCACCTCTTCCAAAAGAATTCCTACCACCTCTACCTCTGAAGTTTCCTCTTTGAAATCTACCACCTCTTGCTCTTTGATTGAAGTTCTGATAATTATTATTATTCTGATTATTATGCCAACAATCATGAGATAGATGATTGGTCTTACCACATATCCAACAAGCTCTTGCACTATCTTTGTTGTTTCTTCCTCTTCCTCTACTTCTGCCATTTCCTCTTCCTCTTATGAAGTTTGCTTGATTTGATGTACCTTCTTCTTCACTTGATTGTTGCTTGCCTTTGTTGGCTTTCTTCTTGTCTTTAGAGTACATTGCATGACCTGCACTCTTATCAACATCTCCTTTGATATCATTCTCAAAAGTTAGCATATGTCCTAACAATTGATTCAAATCAGGAGTAAAGTGATCTAATGAAAGTTCTGTAGATAAAATGAAAGGCTTCCACTTCTCATCTCCTCTTAGCCCTGTGAGTATTTGTCTTACCAATTTGTCTTCTTCAATATCTTCATCAACTGCACCTAAAGAATCTGCAATGTCCTTCATCTTTGTCACATAATCAGAAATTGATTGTGAGGCCTTCTTCTTGAAGGTAGTAAATTCTGCCCATAATGAAGCCTTCCTTGATTTGGTTGTATTTTGGAAATGCTCTTCCAAAGCATTCCAAATGTCACAAGCACTCTCAAGTCCTCTAATGTGAGGAAGCAAATAGTCATTGACTGCCATGTAGATGATGCTTCTTGCTTGAGCATCCTTCTTCATCCAATTCTTTAAATCTGCAAGCTCCTCCCTAGTTGGAACACTAGGATCTCTGAATTCTGGCTTCTCTTCATCTCCTGTGATGTATCCTATCAGATCTTTGCTCATAAGGTGAGCTTCCATCCTCATAGACCATGCAGGATAGTTCTCTCTATCCAACTTTTCAATTTGGAGACTATCTCCCATCTTTACTTCACCTGTAGCTTCAAATC
>CM035420.1:34377017-34424517 GCA_020310875.1 Ceratopteris richardii | reverse complement strand
CATCGAATTTTGCACCTATTTCAGGAACTAGTGAATGTTGGAGCAGAACAATCAACAATTAGTGATTACATAAATTACAGAAGTGGAAAGATAAATGAAAGATTGAAGATCAGTTATAAGGGAAAGAGTAGATTCAGAAACTAATTTCTTTTGTACATTATCCTTGTAAATATTTCAATGTATTTGAAAAAATGACGAGTTAGACTTGTGTATATATATATAGATACGTGCTCATAGTTGAGAGAGAGAGAGAGATTTAGAAGAGATAGAGAAGACAATAGATGTAAAGAATAGAAGAATAGGAAAGAATGAGATGAACATTATGTGTGTCATCCATCAGATGTATGGAGATTTTATAAGAAGAAAACGTTTTCAGAGAATTGCGCGTCGATCTTTTCTCTAATTCTCCTTCATTGTTCAATCTTATGAGAAATCTTTTTGTACACATCTAAGTCCATAGTTAATCTATCTATGGTTAAAGTTTGAGAGTCCAATTGCAAACAGGCTGAGAGAATTTTGAATAGGAACATTCATATGTAAGAAAGTTCTGAGTGTCTTCTGAAACAGACGCAGATTCGATGATCAAAGAAATGGACAATGTTGAGTGCATAGTGTAAAGTTTTACACAAATGAGGACTCAAAATTTAAGTTGAGAGGTAAGCCATCTATGGCTAAAAGCATTTGATTAAATGGGCTATAATTTGGGAGAACCATAGCTTAGAAGTTACAGGTGTCAAAGTCGTTATTACAGAAAGGCAGTTTCAGACATACATAAATTGTTTGAGTCATTCCTCACAATCTACTCAAGCATTTGAAGTGATTTAACTTGGAGAAGGTGCGCAATCTCTAGACGACACATTCTACAAAGTTTTATCAGAAAATGTATATGAATGATCAGTCAATGAGTGATTAATGTGCAGCAGACTTTTTTTGAGAAGTGATTTTTCACAGTTAATCAATTTCTTGATAGTTTGGTGATTGTCTTTTAAAATTAACTGGAGTCTAAAGTTATTCTTGATATAGAGGTGGTCTAAAATCAAGGATAGCTTGTTATTTTGGAGATTTATATTCTCCATCAGTGAGCACTTCTTCACATATGAATGTTCCTACTCATAATTCTCACATTCTATTTACAACTAGGCTCTCAAACTTTAACCATAGACTCACTAACTATGGACTTAGACATCTACAAAAGTATTCTTGAAATGATCAAGCACAGAAGGAGAATACACAGAAAGATCGGGTGCAACAGTTTTCATTTCTGAGAAATTCTTACATCTGAGTAATGAGAGAGATTCTACTCACTTCTAAAAGTCTAATGACATCTAATTCTCCTCAAATCTTGTTCTCACATAATCTCTCTACTTTGCCCCAACATTTTTTTTGTATATATTGACAAATTTTTACAAGCTCTTGACCATACAAAAGTATATGATGAACTGACTCTAAAATAATGTACATATGTATACACATCTTTATCTCTTGGATATGCATTTCCTTCATGCTTCATGACTTGGTCTTTTCTTCAGTCCTTGACTTCAATTCTTCACGCAAAACTTCAATTGTTGATTGCCCTTCACCAACAACTCCCCCTCAACCATCAATTGAGGTTTTATCTATCTTCTTTATGCCTGCCATGTCTTTGAATCTCTGTAGCTTTGGTCCATCCAAGCTTTTGGTTAGCATATCAGCTATCTGATCTTTTGTTGAAGTATGTATGACTTCAATCTCTTTATCGATCACCTTCTCTCTTAGAAAGTGATACTAAATCTCAATGTGTTTAGACCTGGCATGAAACAGAGGGTTAGCAGCTAAATACAATGAGCTCATGTTATCTCCATGAATAGTGGGTGTACTCTGAATGATGTCAAAACTCTTCATCAGAGTCTTAAGCCATATTACTTCCTTTGCAGCTTCAACCATACCTTTGTACTCTGCTTCTGTAGATGACAAAGCAATTGTGTGTTGCTTCTTTGAACACCAAGAAATTAACTTATCTCCCACATAAAACAAGTATCCATAAGTTGATCTCCTATCATCAGGATTACCTACCCAATCTTTGTCTTACAATCCAATGTTGTTTCCTAGGACAATGAATGAATTGAGATAATACTCCAACTGCATATGACAAGTCAGGTCTAGCTAAAGTAGCGTAAATCAAACTACCAACCAAACTTTGATATAGCTTCATATCTTTGAGCTCTTCTCCTCCATATCTGCTTAACTTGTGATTCACCTCCATTGGAGTAGGTGCTATCCTGCAATCATCCATTTTAAACTTGATCAACAAGTTCTTCAAATACCTTTCTTGAGTTACATACACTCCATGTTGAGTATATGAGATCTCCATGCCCAAGAAATATGACAATTCTCCCAAATCACTCGTCTTGAATTTTTTCTCCATTTGTTTCTTTAGGTTTTGAATGCCTTTCTCATCTATACCTGTAAGAATTATATCACCAACATATATGCACATGTAAATGAATCCATCATCACTTGCTTTAACAAGAAAGCTACTATCTGCCTTTGATACTTGACATCCAATTTCTTTCAAGAACTTCACAAGTCTATAATTCCATGCCCTTGGGGCATGTTTCAAACCATATAAAGCTCTCTTGAGCTTACATGCATACTCTCGATACCTTTCATCTCTGAATCCTTGGGGTTGCTCCATGAAAACATCATCTGAAATATAACCATTCAAAAAAAGCATTCTTCACATCTAATTGACATACTTTCCAACCTTTACATGCATCAATAGCTATGAGTGTGTTGATAGTTGTCATCTTTGCCACAGGACTATAGGTCTCATCATAATCTATACCATAAGTCTGAGAAAAACCCTTAACAACAAGTCTAGCTTTATATCTAGACACACTTCCATCTGCATACCTCTTTGTCTTGTAGACCTATTTACATCCAATGATCTTCTGGCTATTTGGTTTAGGAACCAACTCGCATGTCTGATTCTCCATCAATGCATCATACTCCTCCTGCATAGCTTTCTCCCAACTCTCCTTACCTTTTGCCTCTTCATATGTGGAAGGGTCTTCATTTGCCTTTATCATATAAGCATAATCTTTGGTAGCCAAAAAATCAGTGTCATAGCTATACCTTGTAGGTTGCCACTTGTGTCTTGATGAACTTCTGAGTTCTCCACTCCTTGAGGTTTCAAGACCTTGGAACTTCTTCAACTTCAACCTGCACTTCATTGTTCTCCTCTTCATCAAATATCTGAACCTTTGATTTGATGGAGAGTGTTAATCTCCAAAAGAACAAGTTGTACTTGAACTTAGAACACCTCTATGTCAAGAACAACTTTACTCTCAGAACATCTTCACATATGAATGTTCCTAAACAAAATTCTCTCAACCTGTCTGCAGTTAACCTCTCAAACTCTAGCCATAGATCAATTAGCTATGGACTTAGATTCGTGCAAAAGGATTTCTCAAACTAATAAACACAGAAGGAGAATAGGAGAGAAGATCGACGCGCCATATCTGAAACTTTCACTTATATTTTTCTTCATACATCTGATGGATGATTTGTACAATGTACATCACTAACTCATCTCATATTCATTTCTCTATGTCTCATACGACTATAAGCATGTACTTATATATATATACAAGTCCTAACTCGTAACTACTTCAAATAAATTGAAGTATCTAAAGAACTAATATACATTTGATTAAAGGACTTTGTTATCTGATTCTTTTCTTCAATCCATGACATTGATCTTCAATCTTCTCTTTATGTCTTTACTTCTAGCCTTTGTATAATCACAATTTATTGATTGTTCTGCTCCAACAGCTCCCCCTCAATCATCAATTGTGATTATCTGTACCTTCTTTATTCCTGCCATATCTTTGAACTTCTGCAACTTTGGTCCATCTAAACTCTTTGTCATCATATCTACAAGTTGATCTTTTGTAGGAGTATGCATCACTTCAATTTCTTTATCAATGACCTTTTCTCTCAGAAAATGATACTGTATTTCAATATGTTTAGTTCTAGCATGAAATACAGGATTTGCTGCCAAATATAAAGAACTCATATTGTCTCCACAAATGATAGGAGTACTCTGAATTACATCAAAACTCTTCATAAGTGTCTTTAGCCATATTACCTCCTTTGCAGCTTCCACCATACCTTTGTATTCTGCTTCTGTAGATGATAAAGCAACTGTATGTTGCTTCTTAGAACACCATGAAATCAATTTGTCTCCCACATAGCACAAATATCCATGTGTTGATCTTCTATCATCCACATTACCTGCCCAATCTGCATCACTATATATCTTCACTCTTGTATCAGAAGTAAATCCATAGTACAATCCTTCTTTGAGTGTACCCTTGATGTACCTAAGTACTCTTTGTCCTGCAATCCAATGTTCCTTTCTAGGACAATGCATAAATTGTGAAAGCACACCAACTGCATATGACAAATCAGGCCTTGTTAATGTAGCATAAATCAAGCTACCAACCAAACTTTGATAGAGCTTCATGTCTCTGAATTCTTCTCCTCCAAATCTAGACAATTTATGGTTCACTTCCAAAGGTGTAGGTGCAACCCTGCAATCTTCCATTTGAAATTTAGTTAGCAAATTTTTAAGATACCTTTCTTGGGTCACATATACTCCATGTTGAGTATATAAAATCTCCATTCCCAAGAAGAATGACAAGTTCCCCAAGTCACTGATTTTGAACTCTTTCTCCATCTGCTTCTTGATCATTTGTATTCCTTTATCATCTGTTCCTGTAAGTATTATGTCATCAACATAAATGCAAACATAAATGAATCCATCTTCACTTGCTTTGACTAGCAAGCTACTATCTGCCTTTGATGCTTGAAATCCAAAATCCTTTAGGAATTTTACAAGCCTATAATTCCAAGCCCTTGGGGCTTGCTTCAACCCATACAAAGCTCTCTTGAGCTTACACACATAATTTGGACTCACTTGATCTTTGAACCCATCTGGTTGTTCCATGTAAACTTCATCTGAAATGTAACCATTCAAGAAAGCATTTTTAACATCTAGTTGAGATAATTTCCAACCTTTGCAAGCAGCAATTGCTATCAGAGTCCTGATGGTTTTCATTTTTGCCACAGGACTATAGGTCTCATCATAGTCCACTCCATATGTCTGTGCATACCCTTTCACAACTAGTCTTGCCTTGTACCTAGACACATTTCCATCTGCAAATCTTTTTGTTTTGTAAACCCACTTACATCCAATAATTTTCTGGCTATTGGGTTTAGGAACCAGATCCCAAGTCTGATTCTCTATCAATGCATCATACTCCTCTTGCATGGCTTCTTCCCAAATCCTCTTGCCTTTGGCTTCATCATATGTAGATGGATCTTCATCTGCTTTTACCAAATAAGCATAATCTTTAGTAGTCAAGAATGAGGTGTCATAGCTATACCTTGTGGGTTGCCATTTGTGCCTAGATGATCTCCTAACTTCTGCACTTTTTGAAGTCTCTGGTTCATCACATTTTGGATCAAACCTTGGCCTCTCTTCAACTTCAACCTGTACTTCATTATTCTCATTTTCATCAAATAATTGAATCTTTGCTTTACCTTTCCTTTGATCCACTACTTCTTCAACATCTGCATGTACATTATATTTACCTGCATACCAAGTACCTTGCTCATCAAATGTAACATCCTTGGACACAATGAAGTGCTTTGTGGATGGACTCCACAACCTGTATCCCATTTGCTTATCATCATAACCAATGAATACCTATTTTTCTGCCTTAGGCTCCAACTTATGCCTCAATTGTGATGGCACATATGCATATGCCAAGCATCCAAATATTCTGCAATGATCCAAGGTAGGTCTCTTACCCCACCAAGCTTCATATGGTGTCATATCCTTCAAAGCTTTACAAGGCAATCTATTAAACAAATATGTAGCTGTATTAACAGCCTCAGCCCACAAATAATTTGGGCAATTCTTCTCTTTCATCATGGACCTTGCAAATTCAACAAGTGTCCTATTTCTTCTTTCTGCTACCCCATTTTGTTGAGGAGAGTACCTGCAAGTAACTTCTCTCTTTATACCTGCATTCCACAAGTAATCATTGAACTCATTTGAAAAATACTCTCCCCCTCCATCTGACCTTAGTCTCTTCAATTTTTGACCTGTAATCCTTTCTGCATATGCATGATAGTGTTTAAATGTATTAAACACTTCTGACTTTTCTTTGATCACATAAATTGTGATCCACCTGGTAGCATCATCAACATATATGACATAATATCTTGAACCATTTATACTAAAGTCCTTTGAAGGATCCCACACATCTGTATGCACCAACTCAAGTCTTTCTGAATACATAAAACCATGCTTAGAATAAGGTTGCTTATGAGCCTTACCTAATTGACATGCCTCACATCTGTATGTCATGTGTTGACCTGCAATGTTAGGCAATCCAAGCACTGATTCATTGTTAATCATTTCTTTGATACCTCTCTCATTGAAATGTCCAAGTCTCTTATGCCAAAGATCCAATTCAGATACTTTCTGCTCTCCATATGTGAACATAGCATGTCCAACATTTCCTTGTACCTTCAATGTGAAGAGCCTTCATTCCTTCTTTCCTGTAACAACCTGTTTATACCCTTGACTAGGGTCTTCAACATAGACTCCATCATTGGTAAACCTTACCTCATATCCTTTTTCCACAATTTGACCTACACTGATCAAATTCTTTGGAATTGTGGGAACATAAAGAACCTTACTCAGAAGTGTGCTCCCATCTTTGGCTTTGACTGAACCAATTGACTTTACCTTATGCTTTGTATTATCACCTGTCTGAACTGTATGATTAATTGCATTATGATCTAGATCAGTCATCAAAGCAATATTTCCACTTAAATGATTACTACATCTTGAATCAATATAGAACACTCTCATGTCCTCATTTGAGGTTTCACATGTTGCATTCATAATGAGAGTCGAATCCTCCTTCTCATCTGATGCATAGTTGTAGTAGGTGTTATTATAGGATTGATTTTGGAAGCTTCTTCCTCCACCTCTTCCAAAAGAATTCCTACCACCTCTACCTCTGAAGTTTCCTCTCTGAAATCTACCACCTCTTGCTCTTTGATTAAAGTTCTGATTAAAATTACCATTGTTTTGATTATTGTGCCAACAATCATGAGATAGATGATTGGTCTTACCACATATCCAACAAGCTCTTGCATTCTCTTTGTTGTTTCTGCCTCTTCCTCTACTTCTGCCATTTCCTCTTCCTCTTATGAAGTTTGCTTGGTTTGAAGTACCTTCTTCTTCACCTGATTGTTGCTTCCCTTTGTTAGCTTTCTTCTTGTCTTTAGAATACATTGCATGACCTGCACTCTTGTCAACATCTCCTTTGATATCATTCTCAAAAGTTAGCATATGACCTAACAATTGATTTAAATCAGGAGTGAAGTGATCTAATGAAAGTTCTGTAGACAAAATAAAAGGCTTCCATTTCTCATCTCCTCTTAGCCCTGTGAGAGTTTGTCTTACCAATTTATCTTCTTCAATATCTTCATCCACTGCACCTAAAGAATCTGCAATGTCCTTCATCTTTGTCACATAATCAGAGATTGATTGTGAGGCCTTCTTCTTGAAAGTAGTAAACTCTGCCCATAGTGAAGCCTTCCTTGATTTGGTTGTGTTTTGGAAATGCTCTTCCAAAGCATTCCAAATGTCACATGCACTTTCAAGTCCTCTAATGTGAGGAAGCAAATCATCATTGACTGCCATGTAGATTATGCTCCTTGCTTGAGCATCCTTCTTCATCCAATTCTTCATGTCTGCAAGCTCTTCTCTAGTTGGAACACTAGAGTCTCTAAGTTCTGGCTTTTCTTCCTCTCCTGTGATGTATCCCATCAGATCTTTACTCATAAGATGAGCTTCCATCCTCATTGACCATGCAGGATAGTTCTCTCTATCCAACTTCTCAATTTGGAGACTATCTCCCATTGTTTCTTTACCTGTATTGCCAAATCTTTAATCTTTATGAGAAATAAATGTACCTTGACTTCGAATCTTCCTCCTTCTGATCCTTTTGACAACTTCAATGTGTCTTCTTCCAAGCTTTCTTCAACCTTTATCCTTTTGCACCTTCGAGATGTAAAGATTTGTATTTCTGAAGCAGTCGGAGTCTTCTTCACTTCAATTTTGACACATCCTGCTCTGATACCACTGATGGAGAGTGTTAATCTCCAAAAGAACAAGTTGTACTTGAACTTAGAACACCTCTATGTCAAGAACAACTTTAGACTCCTCTCAATTTTAGAAAACCATCACCAAATTATCAGAATTTTGACTAAGTGTTAAAATTGAACTTTCCTGAAAAGTCTGTCACAGATTAGTCACTGATTGACTAATCAATCCTGTAAAGTTTTTGATAAAACTTTGTACAATGCTTCGCCTTGAGGTTGCGCAGCTGCTCCAATTTAAATTTCTCAAAATGATTAAGTATATTGTGAGAAATGTGTGAAACACTTCACCTATGTCTGAAACTGCTTCTTTGCAATGGCGACTTTGACACTTGCAACTTCTTAACACTAGTTCTCCCAAAGTAAATCCCGTTTGACCAAGATCTTTTAGCCATAGATGGCTTACCTCTCAACTTAGATTTTGAGCCCTCACTTGTGTAAAACTTTACACTGAGCATGGAGCAATGTCCATTTCTTTGACCACGAAATTTGCGCCAGCTTCAGACGACTCTCAGAACATCTTCACATATGAATGTTCCTAAACAAAATTCTCTCAACCTGTCTGCAATTAACCTCTCAAACTCTAGCCATAGATCAATTAGCTATGGACTTAGATTCGTGCAAAAGGATTTCTCAAACTAATAAACACAGAAGGAAAATAGGAGAGAAGATCGACGCGCCATATCTGAAACTTTCACTTATATTTTTCTTCATACATCTGATGGATGATTTGTACAATGCACATCACTAACTCATCTCATATTCATTTCTCTATGTCTCATACGACTATAAGCATGTACTTATATATATATACAAGTCCTAACTCGTAACTACTTCAAATAAATTGAAGTATCTAAAGAACTAATATACATTTGATTAAAGGACTTTGTTATCTGATTCTTTTCTTCAATCCATGACATTGATCTTCAATCTTCTCTTTATGTCTTTACTTCTAGCCTTTGTATAATCACAATTTATTGATTGTTCTGCTCCAACATGATTTACCTTTCTTTTGATTCACAACTTCTTCATCACTTGCATTAATATTGATTGTACCTGCATACCAAGTACCTTGCTCATCAAATGTAATATCCTTTGATACAAGGAATTATTTTTTGGATGGACTCCACAACCTAAATCCCATCTGCTTTTCATCATAACCAATGAATACATACTTTTCACCTTTAGGTTCTAGTTTGTGCCTCAATTGGGATGGCACATATGCATATGCCAAACATCCAAATACTTTGCAATGATCTAGAGTAGGTCTTGTTAGACGGCCGCCGGAGTGGGACAGACGTAATGACTGCCTGATATAACGGAATTGTCAAAATTCGCGCTAAAAGTTGGTACGCGCATCTTGTAAAAGATATATAAAGCAATTTAAGGAGAATGGCGAGGAGAGACGCCTTTTTTTGAAATTGTCAGAGTTTTGTTTACATAGTTGTGAAGTTCTGAGTATTGTTAGTGTTAATTTCTATTCTGTCGGCATCGTCTGCTTATAATGAAGTTTACTGTAGCGAATGTTAAGTGACGTATTGTGTGTCTGAGTACTGTTTTTGTATCGTAATACTGTGTGCTCTTCGGTCGTTAAAGAACCCTGAGTCACTCTGAGTAACTATATTACTGCATGAGTTGATGCGACAACTTCATGCACTGTGGAGAATGTTCTGTTTGTTTTACTAAGTTCTTTGCATTCGGTAATGAAGACGAACTATTGCTTTCGGTAAACATAAATTTTAGTTGAAGATCTCTGGAAAGTATTGTGACGAGTGAATCTATCTGATTCACTCTGCTTGATCTATTACATAATTGTGAATCTGAAGAAGAGACAACTGCTCTGTTCCAATAGTATATTGATCTGGAGAATTTCGGTACGTAGGAGTATAGGAACCAAGTATTGTCTAGTTACTGTCGATAACTGAGCTAAGACGAGTAGTCACGTTTTGATGTTGTAACGAAGATTTGGGAAATTAGTACAGGGCCTCTGTTTAACAGACCCCTACCACTCCCAAGAACCCACCTTGGAATGTTAATGATACTGAAAGTTTAACACAGTTTACAGTGAATCACTGCTTTACGTTTAATATTTGTTCAGTAACGATTTCGGCTAGTTAGAAGCACATTGTACGTATAAAACAATTTACCAATTTAACACTTGGCGCCGTCTGTGGGAAGGTGGCATCAAGATTGCCAGTCATCTGTCAGAATCAGATTATTGTTTGATTGGCAGTAGCAATAGAACCAGATTGTTGCAAACTGTTCCGTTAGTAATACTACATGATTAGTACGGAAAATGATACATGCCCATTACTCGATCAGGTGAAAAGTATCCCAAGAACCATCAGTCTGGAGTACTAAAGACAACTCTGGGAGGTAGAAGTACAGCTAGGTCTGACCCAGTTGTCAAGGAAGTTAAGAACGTTAAAACCGATTCCGGTCATATTCCGGTAGAACGTGTTACGCCTCTGGTACATTCCGGTACCATTTTGGCACAGTCTGTCGAAGATACAGTAATTCCAGAACCTACCAAGACGCAGTTGGAATCTAGTCTAACACTCTTGGAAAAAGATTTAGATTCATCTACGATTAGAAACACTCTAGGCAAAGAAATCAGCGAAGGCGAAAAAATACCGCATTCGGGCACAATTTCGGATCATTCCGGTGATATTTCGGTAAGAGAATCACAGTTATTCGGTGACAATTTAGCATTTTTTGCTGAATCTTCAGCCCAACTGCCGTGCTTAGAAGCGAGTTCTCATACACTGGACTTCAAGGAGGAAGGAAGGCTTTTCGAAACAGAAATTCGCAGCATATTAAGCAAGCTCATTGTACCGGAAAGTGCGCCATCCGACGATACAGATTCCGGTAGTTCAGATATTCAGGCCAGAGATACAGAAGGAAGGTATAATACACTCACGATGAACGGACAACAACAACAACAACAGTTATGTCAACCCAGGCCACCTCCAACGGGAGTGACATACACGAAGTTTGGTGGATTTCCAGGAGATGATCCGGATGCTCACGTACGCACTTTCGAGATAAGCTACGCCGTTCTCAACCATCCACCGGATCCAGCCTACAAAGCCATTGTCTTCCAATCTACACTTGTCAATGAAGCAGCCAGGTGGCTTACAGAATACGATATTAATCATTTCGGCACTTACGAAGCAGTACGAGATGCTTTTCTGCAGTGAATCAGGCTAAAAAAGAATCCAACCGAAATTTTTGATTATCTGCTGAATAACAGACAGAGGGCGAATCAAACCGTATAGGAATATGCTACTCTTTTCAGAACACACTTAAGGCAGCTACCACCGGCTCATGCTAACTTACCAGATGATGTTATTACTCAGTGGTTCATCAATAGCTTGGTTCCTCAACTTGAGCAAATCATGATCATAAGATGTGTCGGAGCTATGACACTTGATGCAGTCATCGCAATGACTCTGCAACTGGAAAACAAAGTCGGCGGATTTACAGAAGATCTAGAGTGGGTAAAAACAAACAAACATGTTGCCGAAGATATGACCAAACAAGTATACTGCACCACATGCAAAAATTCAGGACATACCAGTGCCAATTGCGCACTTAATCAGACATTCTGCACTATCTGTAACATTGCTGGATACACCACCGAAAACTGCGCATACAACCCTAGAGTACAGGGAACAACAACTGTCAATGCAATTATCCAAGAACAAGGGCAGCCAGCCAACCACTATGTGCCTCCATAACTGAGAAACAACCAACAGCAAGGATATCGGAATTACCGGGGACAGAGGAACAACAACTATAATGCACACCATTGGCAGAAAGGACCACCACTGGAAAATCCCAATTTACCACCACCACGCTGCCACTTTTGTGGTGAATTTGGACATATTAGGAGATTTTGTAAGGATGCAGCTGAGTATGATCAAAGGAAAAAGGAACCTCAAAATCCAATGGCCAACATGGTAAAAATCACACCAGTGGAGACACAGGCTGCTGCAGTCCAAACCCGTTCCGGTAAACAACTGCAACCGGCAGTAGAAATATTTGAACCAGGGATACGTGAACAACACAGAATGTACAACAAGGCTAGTCAATGGACCACAGCAGAATCATCAGTCTTTCCAGATCCTATTCCGGTAACCCAATCTTCGTTAACAAAGGAAGGAACACAACCAAGGGAGTTAGCAGCAGGAACATCATCAGCAGCAGATACATTGCCCACTGTAGACACCTCTACATCAGCAGAGGCATCAACTTCAACATCAGTAGAGCCTGTCAACCAATCTCAACAGGCCTGGGAAATCTTATCTAAGGCATCTATCACTCTGCCTCTGGGCCAACTACTGGCATTAGTACCTGGAATTCGTCAAAAGTTCCAACAACAATTTAGTCCGGTACCTTCTTGTATTCCGGCAACAGCAGCAGTTCAACCAGAACCTGATTCTACGGTCGATCATTCAGTCCCCTTGGTTACAGTATGGTATAAGAATCATAAGATTACGCAGGTATTAATTGATGGAGGCTCTGGTGTTAACATTGCGAGTGCGGCATTATGCAAAAGGTTAGGATGGACCGAAATCGAACCAATTCAATTTTTTGTCAGAATGGCAGATCAATCAAGAGTCCATCCTGTAGGACTTGTGCAGAATGTACCCATAACTTTACAAGGTACGACCTTTAAAATGACCTTTGTTATACTAGATCTGCCGGAATCCACTTTGGATTACAACCTTCTTATCGGCCGACCTTGGTTGAAGCATGCGAAGGTAATACATGATTGGTCTGCACAAGAGCTTACGTTTAAGGACAAAAATCGAAGATGTGTTGTAAAATTAGACGCCATACAGCCCTGCGAATTGCATGCTAGACCATATTTCGCAGAGCCTGTTCATATGCTAGACGGACTATCAGATGACGAAGAAGAAGAGTTCCTAAAGAACAACAATGATTTGATTTCCTTAGGAACCGTTGACCTACAAGCTGCTGTAGATAATTGGAGCCCCTCAGTCTGCTCAATGACAACTGTAACAGTAGAGGATAAGAAAGAAGATAATGCTGATGTAGACGATGCCGAATTATGACAACTTTTCAAACCAACAGACGATACAGAGAAGCCGCGACAACTTTATGTGCCAGAGGATCAATTAGTAACTCATAATCTTGGAGATGAAAACCACCCACGCCCGGTTAAGATCAAAGAAAACTTACCGGAACCATTTCAAGCAGACCTACTTCTACTACTCAGAGAATTTTCTGACGTCTTTGCGTGGGACTACCAGGACATGAAGGGTCTGGATCCGCGCATCTATCAACACAGAGTTATGCTCAAGCCGGAGGCAAGGCCGATCAGACAATCTAGTTATCAAATGAACCCGAACTACGCTGCACAGGTAAAGGAAGAATTGGATAGGCTATTGAAAGTTGGGTTCATTGTACCTATAGAGCATGCGGAGTGGATTTCGCCAATTGTCATTGTACCAAAGAAGAATAAGCAGCTCCAAATTTGTGTAGACTACCGAAAGTTGAATGCAGCTACAGTGCCAGATCCATTCCCATTACCTTTCTTGGACACCATGCTTGATAGGGTGGCAGGGCACGAAATGTATTCATTTCTAGATGGATACAGTGGATATAATCAAGTTAGGATGGCTGAGCAGGACATACCGAAGACCGCCTTCATCACCAACTGGGGTGTATTCGCATGCACTGTTATGTGGTTTGGCCTACGTAATGTCCCCAACACCTTTCAAAGATGCATGCAAGAGATATTCTCTCCTTACCTTACTTCATTTATGCAAGTTTATCTCGATGATTTTTCAGTATTTGGCAAAATGATAGTGCATCTGTTCCATTTACGGTGTTGTTTTGAAAAATGCAGGGAGTACAAGCTCTGCTTGAACCCAAACAAGTCTGTGTTTGCGGTCTCATGTGGAAAATTACTTGGTCATATTGTGTCTGCGCATGGCATTCAGGTAGATCCCGATAAGATTTCAGCAGTATTAGAAGCACCGGCACCCACCACACCTAAGGAAGTAATGCGATTTATGGGCCAAGTTAGATGGCATGGACGACACTTGAGATGGCTTGCTCATTTGGCAGTACCACTGAACAGATTAATTACCAAGACCCCACGACAATTTGAATGGACTGAGGAATGCCAGATAGCATTTGATCGATTAAAGCGTTTATTAACACAGGTTCCCATATTACAACCCCCTGATTGGGATCACCCCTTCCATGTATTTGTTGATGCTTCAGACATAGCTATCGGCAATGTTCTAATGCAACCAACCGATAAATGGTTCAGACCAGTGTATTACGCCAGTCGGAGATTAGCACCTGCTGAAAGGAATTATTCGGTAACAGAACGAGAATGTTTAGGTCTAGTATATTCGGTCAAAAAGTTCAGACATTATCTGCTGGGCCGTAAGTTTACTTTCCACACAAATCATGCTGCACTTATTTATCTAGTTTGACAACAGCATTTGGGAGGACGATTAGCACGATGGGTGTTGTTGTTGCAAGAATTTGACTATGAAGTTATACATAGGCCAGGCAACTCACACGCCTTGGCAGATTTTCTGTCTCGCCTAGATTCCGGTGAGGCTCCGGTAGGTGTAGATGACACCACTCCAGCAATTTATGCTTCTGAACCAACCTACAATGAAAGCGTCGACCTACCTATGCCAACTAATTACTACGATCAGTTATTGACTTTCCTCAATAATGGATACCTGCCATCTCAGACCTCTACGGCAATGCGCAGAAAAATTGCAGATTTTAGCCGCCCATTCCGGTTGATTGCGGGTGAACTATATTATGTGGATCATACCGGAATCCTACTTCGATGTATTCCTCCACACGAAGTAAATTCAATCATCGCCTTGGCTCACTCAATTCCGACAGGAGGACATTTTGCTGTAGATTTAACCCACCAGAAAATTCTGCAGAGTGGACTCTGGTGGCCGACTATGCACAGAGATGTGTTGCAGTTTGTTAAATCTTGTGATAATTGCCAAAGAACTGGACAGCCGTTACAGCATCATCATTTTCCTCTTCAACCTATACTGCCATTAGAACCATTCCAGAAATGGGGTTTGGATTTCATTGGTCCTATTACACCACCCTCAGTTCTCAACAACAATCGCTATATATTAACATGTACTGATTATGCAACAAGATGGGCAGAAGCATGGGCTTTACGATCAGCTACAGCTGTTGTGGTAGCAAAGTGCCTACTGACAGATGTTTTTCCAAGATTTGGTTTACCCCTCGAATTAGTGACAGATCAAGGCACTCATTTTGCTAAACACTTGATAAAGGTACTTACACAGTAATTCCAGATTACTCATAAATTTAGTTCTCCATATTATCCGCGTGCTAATGGTCTGGCCGAGAGTACCAACAAGTCTCTGCTAAATATACTTCGAAAATTGATTATGGACGCACCGAAAAGATGGGATCAACTGTTACCTACCGTGCTATGGGCATACCGAACAACTTATAAGGTAACAACAGGATTGACTCCTTTCAAATTAGCTTTTGGCATGGAAGCTATAGCACCGATGGAGATAGTGGTGCCAAGTTTAAGAGTAGCCATAACACAGAAACTACTACCGGAAGATTCTCTGACATTTCGGCTGGAGACCCTCAGAGAATTAGACGAACATAGATGGCATAGTTTTATGACTATGAGAGAAGTACAGCTAAGACAAGCCAAAACACATGATAGACACCTGAAGACTCCAGTGTTTTTGGTAGGACAGCTTGTACTTTTTTATAATGCAAAGTCAAATAGATCTGCAGGCAAATTCAAATTATGGTGGTTCGGCCCTTATAAGATCTCAGAGCAAATCGGTCCAGCAACTTTTCGATTGACTACGTTGACCGGAAATTCACTTCCAAAAGCAATCAACGGATCGAAGCTTTGGCCATATCGACAAGAGACACATCTGCGATAAGACGTTACGTAGAGTGCCACGAATGTTGATGTTCTCTTTTTAGTCATTTTCTTTCTTTTAATTTTGCATAATCAATAAATTAAGTGTAAATACCCGCATTTTGATACCTATTTATGTCAAGCCGCCCTCTCCTTTTTGCCCTTGCATGCATGCTAGAGATAGGAATTATCACCCCTATCGCGTGATTATTACTACTTTTAAGTACTCTCTACTACAGCGCCCCTACATAACCTTCTCCAGCTCGCCGAACAAACGTTATTGTGTTTTTGTGACTGTGCTCTTTGTTCTCACTGTGTTCTGTGTATTCGTGTTATGTGCTTTGTATTCGTGTGCGCCATGGAAGCATTATCCAACTATACCGCTTTCCATGACGGACTCCCTACTGATGTAGCAGAGTTCTTGCGCATCCGTGGGCTTGCCAACTTTGCTGAATTGCCTTGGCATTCAGTGGAAGCCCACCCCTTCTTCGTGCAGATAATATCTGCCATCGCCCAATCACCAACCACCGAGCGAAGATGGGTCTTCCCTTTGTTACCCTTGCGAACCGTAATTACATTTCAATCTTTCGTTGAATCATTCCGACTCGCACCGCAAGGTTGTGAAAATGGTCCACTCATACCAGTAGCCCGTATGGTACAACTTTTTCCCCGACCTTCATCCAACGAGTATGCCATTCTGTGCCGCCCTGAACCCGAAAGAATCGCACTATAGTTCTTAGTCGCCATCCTCAACCTGCAAAAATGCATTTACGGCATTTCCCACCCCTTTTACTCCGCCATCGATCAAGCCGCTCATGAACCCGTAAACTTTGCCGTTTACTTCTTCAACCGAATCCACAAAGAATGTATCGCAATAATGAAACAGGTGAATAAGAGAGCCACTCCCAGATCTAGATTGCCACATATCATCTCCTTTCTTTTTCCGACATTTCTAGCGGCACAACCACCACCTAGAGGTCCCACTCTACAACACGAAGAATCTGTGCAACTTAGAAGATGACGAAGATGAAAATGAAGAAGAAATCAACCAGCTTTTCAGAAGAAAACGAATTAGAATCAGCTCGTCCGAAAGTGAAGCGTCGAAGTCAGTCGAACAAAATAAAGAAGCCGAAAAAGAAGATGAGGACACATTCCACGACACCGCCACGTCCATGCAACATGATTCAACAGTGAAATCTTCGTCATTTGAGCAACAGGAACAGGAGAAACAAATCGAAACAGAAACAATCTCGACCGAACAAGTATCTCAGCAACAAACGAAGCAAGAAAACGAGGAGGATGGACAACAAGTAGCCAAGGAAGCTCTCGAAACATTACTTAAAGCAGTTGAGTCCGCGGGTACCGAAAACGCAGAAACGGTGCAACAGTCCACAGAAAAGGTAATTACCTCCAACCCTATCCCCCCTCCTCCCTCACCGAAACAGCCAATCAAACCCATCTCACCTGTCAACCCCACACGCACTGCTGAAACCACTCAATCTTCAACCTCATCACCCAATTACTCTCCACCGACCTCCCAACAACTTTACACCACATCATCCTCACGACCTCGACATCCTCTTCCACCACTATCCATCCAGGTATTCTCTGAGCTCGCATCAATGGGGCAATTTCTCATTAGTCTATCACAGCAACTGCCAGACCAGTTAAGAGAGGTCACAGATAACATCAAAACAGAGTTGCAGCACAAAATCGATATACTAGAAGCTGATATTAGCCCTCTACAGGAGGAATTATACGTAGTGAAAGCCGAAAACCATGCACTTCATGAATAGGTTAAACAGTTATAGACAAGAATTAGAGAACAGGAAAATATAACAATCCAACGAGATGAAGCTCTAAATGCAGTACAAGAAAAGCAAGAATTGCTGATGACTGCAGAGGCAGAAATAACTAAGATAACGCAAACACTCAAAGACGCAGAAGATGCAAAAATAGCATTAGGCAAGTTGCTGGAAGAAACAAGGGTCCAACTGCAGGAAACAGTACATAAGAGCCAAGAACAGCAAAGAGAAGGTAAGCAGATAGAAGAACAACTACGTAGAACAAAAGAATCGCTCACAGAAGTCAATAAGATACTTAAACACCAATTGAACAGGGAAGCTAAATATCAGAAGGACCTCGCAAATGCTCGAAGAGACAGAGATGATTTCAACAAAACAATAGAGTTTCAAAACCAACAGATCGAAAGGATGGATAATCAACTGACCAATCAGAAAGAAAGAATAATCAACCTGCAGACACAATTAAGTGAAATGAAAGTTTCAAGGGATGCAGCCCTATCAAATGAATTTTATTTGCAGGAAACCTTTTTGCAAACGCAGGCTAAAATTCTACTTACCAAAGCTATCGCCTTAAGCTCGGTCAGGACAGATGCACAATTAGTAGAGCCATTGATTTTAGTGCAGATGTTAGAAACCATCAAAAAGAAAATTACCCGAACCTTTAAGCTAGCCCGAAATATGTACCTAGAAGGTATCATAGAAGAACAGTGAAATTCTGACATGCATTCTCAAGGTAATGAAAAGTTCGAATAGAGTTGTTGGAACTGAAGGACTCACGAGGCAAGGAAGCTTACGAAGGGAGTCAGAGAGAAGAGAAAGTACAAGCAGACAGAGCAGTCAACGACGATCTGGCAAGTAGGCCAATATTTTTTTCAGAACACTAACGCATATAAAAGAGGTGGACACACAAGGAGAAGGAGCAAGTAGAGAGCTCTGTTGGTGCAATTCAAGCCTTAACACTTGGCTTGGAACATTAAAGGTTGATTTGGAACCTTAGAAACACATTCTACTTGAAAGAGTAATCACTTATGGTCATGTGAACTTGTGCTTACAAGTTCTTACTCATTTACCTATTGTAAAAGTCTATTATGACTTGGCATCATTTTACCCACACATGTAATCAACTACCTACTTGATTAAGTCGTGGAAGATTTGATTGATTGAGTGGTTGGATGATTGAGAGAATATCTCATTCACTTTTAGGTACAAGATTCTAGGAGATTTGAATTTCAAATCCTCACTAAAATCATATATATGTAAAGGGAAAAAGTCGCGGTTCATTCTTCACTCTCCCGAGGCATCTCTGTATCAATTAGTGAGTGTGTGAGTGCTACACCATAGCCTACACCTCTGAGTACCATTGGGCATCACATTTCATGCCAATGGGAATGTACAATCAATAGATCTAATACATACATTTACATTCATCATCTCTGTTTTGTCTGAGTGAGCATCATCAAGTCTGTCAACTTCAACTGAGCATATCTCAAGATCTACTGAACCAAATTGGATGATTCAAAGCTTGTTGGAATCAGCTCAAAGTATTCTACAACACTACAAAGTTTCAAGTAATTCCACTCAGCCATTTTGGAGAAATCGCGGACGAAGCAGCCTCTGGTATTTTTCTGAGTAGTTCCTAAAAAGTCGGGGGTGTCTCTGATTTTGCTAAAGATCATTCTCAGTGCATAGTTTATCAATTGAAGTGATTTAACTTGCTAATGGTAGCTTGTTAAGTTAATTTAATACTCCCAGAAGGAATTAATCCAATTGTAAGTGTGCTGGTCACACTGAGCTTAAGACTCAGCAGTATTTGCAAAGCACATATATGGTTTCTTGGTATCATTTGGAAGCTCAAGGGGTCCACTAATCATATCTGGATTCAAAGGAGGGCTGGTGTGAAGCAGGTTTTGCAGCATCAACTCAATCTCTTGAGTGCATCCTACATCACTCCCAACAGTGGTATCAGAGCATATAAGGTAACATGGGTGATGGTTTCCCTTCCTTCATTGACAAATTAGACAGGAACAATTACCAAGCTTGGTCTCTAAGGATGAAGACCTATCTACAAGGAAGGAGCTTGTTTGGATTCATATCAGGAGATGAGGAATTGCCCTCATTCAAAGCTAGAGGCCTACCCACCAAGGATGAACAAGAGAGACTCAACCAATGGTGTGCAAAAGATGCTTTGGCAAGGTCATATCTTCTAAACTCTATTTCTGATTTCCTTCTACCACATATAAGGAATTGCAAAACCTCCCAAGAGACTTGGGAAACCTTGTCAACTTACTTTTCATCAAGCACAAGGGCCAGAAAGAATCAACTATGGATTGAGTTTACAACTCTTAGGAAGCAATCAAAGCAATCAGTATCAGATTTTGTCACCAAAGTCAAAGATATTGCAGATCAACTTGCAAGTGTTGGAGAAGAAATTGAGGAAGAGCAAATAGTCAGACAAGTAATCAATGGTCTAAAGGCAGATGATAAGTGGGAGAGCTTTACCACAGCCATGGACTTATATATGGACATCCAAGCACCTGATTTAACAACTCTGATTGGACAACTTTTCACACATGAAGCAAAGCTTACAAAGCATGGAGAGCAATCAAAAGGTAACAATCCCTCTGCCCTATATACTGATAAGAAAGTTAGAGACAAAGGCAAAAGCAAGAAGGTTGATGAAGAAGGTACTACCTCCCAAGCAAACTATGCAGGGAGAGGTAGATCTTCAAGAGGTAGGGGCAGAGGAGGTAAGTCAGGTAGGGGGAGATCCTACAATCAATCCCCATGCAATATTTGTGGCTTGTCTAACCATACCACAGATGAGTGCTACAAAAACTACAAGAACCAAAGAGGAAGAGGTCACCAAAGAGGAGGATACTCTCAAGGAAGAGGCAGATTTAATCAACACCAAAGCAACAATGGATACAACCATCAATACAACAACAATTACAATTACAACCACAATGGCAACTATCAAAGTGGATACAGAAATAGGAAGGACTACAACAATTATGCAGAGGAGCAAGATGACTCCCTATTGATCATGAATATGACTTCTAAGTCAGGTATCAATGATGATCACTTATTCTATATTGATTCAGGTTGCTCTAATCATGTAGCTGGCAATGTTGCATTACTTTCTGATTTGGAAGAACCCAAAGGCAAACATCAGGTACAAACAGGTGATGACACTAAACATTCAGTTGTAAAAATTGGTAATGTCAAAACTAGTGATGGTAATCAGAATCTATTGAGCAGAGTCTTGTATGCCCCAACAATCACTAAGAACCTAATAAGTGTAGGTCAGATTGTTGAAAAAGGTCTACAGGTCAGATTCAATCAACATGGTGCATATGTGGAGGATCCAAGACATGGATTCAGAAGGATAGCCAAGGGAGAAAAATCAGGTAGATTGTTTACCTTTGAACATGAAGACACTAAGAGTATTGCTTTATACAACTATAAGGATCAAACACTATCAGAGTTGGAGATTTGGCACAAGAGATTAGGTCACATTGGAGAGAGGACCTTAAAGCAAATGAGTAGGGATCAATGTGTGCTTGGAATACCTAATGTATCCAAGCAACACATGATATACAAGTGTGGGGCTTGTCAATTTGGTAAGTCACACAGATTCCCATATAACAAGAAAGGTTTTATGCATGAAGATTATCTGGAATTGGTACATACAGATGTTTGGGGACCTAGCAAGGAGCCATCCATATCTGGGTCAAGGTACTATGTGTCCTTCATTGATGACTATAGCAGGTGGACTGTCTTATATTTTATGAAACATAAAGATGAAGTATTTAATTGCTTCAAGAGGTATCTTGCACTAGTTGAAAATCAAACAGGTAGACATTTGAAGAGGCTAAGATCAGATGGTGGTGGAGAATACTTCTCCAATGAATTTGAAGACTTATTTCAGGAAAGAGGCATCAAGAGGGAGATTACTACAAGGTACTCACCTGAACAAAATGGGGTAGCTGAAAGAAGGAATAGACTCATTGTAGAGACAGCTAGGTCTATGCTTAATGAAAAAAAATTGCCAAATCATCTTTGGGCAGAGAGTGTATCTACTGCCACATATTTAATTAACAGGTTGCCATCAAAAGCACTTGATGGAATGACACCCTATGAGGCTTGGCATGGTAAGAGACCATCTCTGGATCATTGCAAAATCTTTGGTTGTGTAGCATATGTGCATATACCCTCACAGGTTAGGGGAAAGCTAGACCCTAAAGCTGAAAAATGTATCTTTATTGGCTATGATTTGAATCAAAAGGGATACAGATTCTACAATCCCTCAAACAAAGGTTTCAAGGTAAGCAGAGATGTCATCTTTGATGAGAATGACTCATGGTATGAGAATGAATGCAGGAAAGTTAGTTTACCTTATGACATGGAAGAAGACTTCCCCAAGCTTATCAAGGAAGAATCAATTCAGAAAGAGGACACAAGCTCAGATGATGAAGACACCATCAATCTTGAGGAGTTCAAGGCTTGGAAATCCAAAGGGAAAATGAAGATGAAGAAGCTAGAGGATAAACCAGAATCCTCAACTCAAGCTATGAGGAGATCTCAGAGAGAAAGTAAGAAGCCTATTAGATATGGGTATGATACTTCTCTTGTAACTAAGCATTCTGTATATCTTGCAAAGGATCTCTTGAATGAAGAACCAGGTACATTTGAAGAAGCAATCACTAAACCAGAATGGAAGGAAGCTATGGATGAAGAAATGGAGGCTCTCAAGGAGAGTGACACTTGGGACTTGGTACCCAAGAAGGAATCTATGAAGGTGATAGGATCCAGATGGATCTACAAACTCAAGAGGAATTCAGATGGTACAATAAACAGGTATAAAGCTAGGTTGGTAGCCAAGGGTTTTGCCCAAACCCAAGGCATTGATTATGAGGAGACATTTTCTCCTGTGGCCAAGATGCCAACTATCAGAGTTATGGTGAGTGTAGCTGCATCCAAAAATCGGAACATGTATCAATTGGATGTGAAGAATGCATTCTTGAATGGATGGATATCTGAAGAAGTCTACATGTCACAACCACCTGGCTATGAAGATCCAAATAAGGTAAATCATGTTTGCAAATTAAAGAAGGCTCTGTATGGTTTGAAGCAGGCACCTAGAGCATGGAATTACAGGTTGACAACCTATCTCCAAGACCAAGGGTTTGTGATGAGTAAAGCAGACACCTCTCTATTCACAAAGAAAAGTAGCACAGAGGTAATATACTTATGTGTCTATGTTGATGACATCATTATTACAGGAAATGATGTTCAGGGAATTAGACACATCAAAGGACAAATGATGAAAGAATTCAAGATAAATGATCTTGGATTATTGAAGTACTTTCTAGGTCTTGAGTTGGTGTATACAAATTCAGGTATCTTTATTACTCAAAAGAAGTACATTCAGGATATGGTCAAGAAGTTTGGTTTGCAGGAAGCTAAAGTTTCAAGCACTCCTATGGAGGTCAACCATAAACTCAGTGCTCATGAAGGGGAAGAACTCCAAGATATTACAGGTTACCAAAGTATGGTAGGTAGTCTTAATTATGCTACCTTAACCAGGATTGATATAGCATATGGTGTTAGTGTGCTTAGTCAATTTATGCACAAACCAAGAGTACCTCATCTAGAGGCAGCAAAGAAGATATTGAAGTACCTAAAGGGAACACAAAATCATGGTTTGTACTTTCCCTATACATCAGATATTGACATTAAGGTATACTCAGATGCAGATTGGGCAGGTTGTAAGGATGACAGGAGAAGCACATCAGGGTATATTTGTTTTGCAGGAGATAAACCAATTTCTTGGTCATCCAAGAAACAACCCACAGTAGCTTTGTCATCTAGTGAGGCAGAGTATAGAGGGCTAGCAAATGCCACTCAAGAAGCTATCTGGTTAAAGCTTTTGTATTCAGAATTGGGCTTATTCACAAGGTCACCAATCATATTTGGTGATAACACAAGTTCTCTTCACCTTGCAGCTAATCCAATTTATCATGCTAGGACAAAACACATAGAGGTTCATTACCACTATGTGAGAGAAAAATTACTAAGCAAAGAGATTCAATTGAGTTATGTTTCTACTAACATTCAATGTGCAGATTTGCTTACTAAAGCATTGGATGGAAGTAAGCTATGCAGGTTTAAGTCCATGATTGGATTACAGGATATCATAGAAGACTAAAGATGAAGACTCAAGCAAGTGTTTGGCTTGAGGGGGAGCTGTTGGTGCAATTCAAGCCTTAACACTTGGCTTGGAACATTAAAGGTTGATTTGGAACCTTAGAAACACATTCTACTTGAAAGAGTAATCACTTATGGTCATGTGAACTTGTGCTTACAAGTTCTTACTCATTTACCTATTGTAAAAGTCTATTATGACTTGGCATCATTTGAAATTACTTTACCCACACATGTAATCAACTACCTACTTGATTAAGTCGTGGAAGATTTGATTGATTGAGTGGTTGGATGATTGAGAGAATATCTCATTCACTTTTAGGTACAAGATTCTAGGAGATTTGAATTTCAAATCCTCACTAAAATCATATATATGTAAAGGGAAAAAGTCGCGGTTCATTCTTCACTCTCCCGAGGCATCTCTGTATCAATTAGTGAGTGTGTGAGTGCTACACCATAGCCTACACCTCTGAGTACCATTGGGCATCACATTTCATGCCAATGGGAATGTACAATCAATAGATCTAATACATACATTTACATTCATCATCTCTGTTTTGTCTAAGTGAGCATCATCAAGTCTGTCAACTTCAACTGAGCATATCTCAAGATCTACTGAACCAAATTGGATGATTCAAAGCTTGTTGGAATCAGCTCAAAGTATTCTACAACATACAAAGTTTCAAGTAATTCCACTCAGCCATTTGGGAGAAATCGCGGACGAAGCAGCCTCTGGTATTTTTCTGAGTAGTTCCTAAAAAGTCAGGGGTGTCTCTGATTTTGCTAAAGATCATTCTCAGTGCATAGTTTATCAATTGAAGTGATTTAACTTGCTAATGGTAGCTTGTTAAGTTAATTTAATACTCCCAGAAGGAATTAATCCAATTGTAAGTGTGCTGGTCACACTGAGCTTAAGACTGAGCAGTATTTGCAAAGCACATATATGGTTTCTTGGTATCATTTGGAAGCTCAAGGGGTCCACTAATCATATCTGGATTCAAAGGAGGGCTGGTGTGAAGCAGGTTTTGCAGCATCAACTCAATCTCTTGAGTGCATCCTACATCACTCCCAACAAGCTCCAATAAATTTATGTCAAAATGTTAACAGAAACCCCTACAAAAATAGTGATTTTCATCACTAACAACCATTGTAAATACCATTTCATGTTTTTGTAGCTCCATTTTATGCAAGCCAAGGAGTCCTTGAGCTTGAGGAGCTTGAGAAGTACCTACATGTCAGTTTTCACATTTTTTAGACTCCGTTTTAGCCTCCAAATAGGACTTAGAACCTAATTTTTAACTAGGCCGGACACTAGGTCTGGACACGGCCAAAATCTAGTAAAAAAACTATAAATAGAGATAGAAAGCTTATTTTTGAGGTTAGCTTGTAATTGATTTGAACTTGTATGAGCTTTTTGAAAGTAATCTAAGAACTCCATTGCTTCTCACTCTTTGTCTTGCCGTGTGCGCGCGTGTGCGTGTATGTGTGTGCATGATTGTGTGCTTCTCACTCACACACTTGTGCCTTCACTTGCTCGAGGTCTTCATACCATCCTCTTGTCTTACCGGATTGACATTAAAGGAGGTGCTACTCATCACTGAGCTACACCAAATTTTGGCGCCGTTGCCAGGGATCGAGCTTTGAGGACGAGCGTGTGATGGTAAGACGTAGAGTTGACGCGTTGGAGTTGTAGGTATTTTCTTCACTTTCATCTATTTTCTTGTTTTTTCTTCACCATCTTCATCACTATCATCATCATCACCATCTCCCACCTCCATCTCCATCATCGCAAAAATTTCAGTTTTGACCATATCACCATCTCCACCTCATTTCCCTCATTCCACTTGTGAGAGAGAGCGAGAGAGCGATATTGCTTGCACTGTTTTTGCATGTTTTTTTTGAGTTTTCTTGCAGGTTCTTGCTGTGCCATCCCATCCAGCACTCTACGCAGGTACGGAAACGTACAGTCCTGTCTCCGTGTCACCGACCTCTGTCGAGCACGATCGACAGAAAATTCGATCATTTGGTAAAACAAAGTACACCACTAGCACAAGCATGATGAGCACATCTCAAATCACTTAAAAGAGTAGAAAAATTCCGTGGTTCTCTGTCAATCGCGACCGACAAACCTGTCGATCGCGACCGACAGAACCCACAACCGACTGACTGCCACGTAGGACCCTGTCAATCGCGATTCACACCATCGATCGCGATCGACAGCCACGACCGATACCTCTGTCAGTCGCAATCGACACCATCGATCGCGATCGACTGAATTTTGGCGATTGACTGAATTTCACGCGTTGCCACGTGTCCATCGCGACGGATAGGACCCCGATCGACTGAATTTACGGCGAAAATCCCGGAAAAAGTGTCGATCGTGATTGACACCATCGATCGCGATTGACAGAACTCACGACCGACTCTGTCGATCGCGATTGACACTGTCGATCGCGATTGACGTGTCGATCGCGACCGACAGGCCCCGACGGACACCTCTGTCAATCGCGATTTGCAGACCTGTCGATCGCAATTGATAGGCTTTTCGGCCAAAAATTTTAGGGTTTATTAATTCCATTTCTCGGGTGGTTGTGGACACAAAAATCACACATCTAGAGTAGTTTAGGGCCCCTACACTAGTAATTTGAGAAAAAAGCCTGATTACCTGTTAGCCTGTTTGAACCCTGTTTTAATCGTAAAACCCTGAATTGGCATAACTTTCTCATACGAAATCCAATCGCTGTGATTTTTGTTTTGTTGGAAAGCTCGTGGGGAGTACAGGATTATTAGATAGGGTATTTTGAAGTTGACCATACCCAGGGGGAACAAAATTTAGGGATCTCTAGAATTGTGTTCCATAAAGTCACCGTGCAAATTGGTGTTTGTGTTACATGAATAAAAGTGATTGGTTCTGTCTTTTGAATCTAAGCCTTGAACTAACTATGGGGCTTTTATAGGTCCATTAACAGCAATTGAGAGCATCCAAAGCAAGGGTTCTTTGCAAGCTTGAGAACCGGGTTCTTGAGTATCATAAAGCAAGGGATCAGCGAGTAAGGTTGGACTATCCTCAACTCCCTCTATCATTTCCTAGCTCAGGCTAAGTTTGAGTAGCGCTAGGAATAAGTCAGGACAACGATAGGCACGAGACAAGTCAAAGATTATCTAAGAAATCAAGTTCAAGAGATAACCTGTGTGTGACCGAGAACCTTAAAGGAAAAGAACTTAACGTGGAACGATCAACTGCAAGTGCGGAAATCAACTCAAGTATTCCTGACGAGGTGACATCAAACAAGAGTATAAACACAAAATCACCATAAAAAAAGGAATTAAGTAATTGATACAAAAGAGCTCAGCAACGAGGTTGTACTTTGGGCAAAAATTAGGCTACTTAAATAGGCATATGAACCTTAGATCAGGAGGACATCTAGTGAGAGATAGACAAAGCCTTAGGTCTTCAGAGGCTAGTGTTAATCATACTGCCAGGTCTTGGGCCCAGCAGTTGAGCCACCACTCGCATTACCCTAGCTCTGAGACTAGTGAATCAGAGATGTCTCAAGGTATGGACAGGCCTACAGGAAGTTCAGGTGTGCCATATTTGTACAGGGTGGAAGGCCCTTACAAGACACAGTTGGAGTACCTTAGGACCAACCGATTAGGCGCTAGAAGCATCTATGAGGATAACCTAGGAAGATCTGTGGTCTAGATTAAAAACCCTGACCAATCCATTGGACTAGAACACCCAGCTGTCAAGTTTTGAAAATGGGGCATACCTAGACAAAGAAGGAACCATATACATAGTCACCAGTCAACGAGAGAGGACAGACGAATTCGGAAATGTGATCCCAGACACGGCCTTAGGTGACCTAGAGCAAGGGAACCTAGGTATAGAACCTAGAACCCCTCGAGGCAAATCTGTCCTCACCAGAATTATCACTCCAGAGTGGATGCCCCAGGATAACAAGAGCATAGATCTTCTTCTAAACCGAGAGACCGATGAAGCCTTTTGGAGATATAAATCTGATAGGCCAAATGATGTAGGAGCAATCATGATCTATGAGTTCAAAGATCCTGATAGCCCAGGGAGAGTGACCTACTTAGATCAAGCTTCAGAGAGGGTCTTTGTGGTTACAGAACATGACAGGCATGCTTACACTTGGAAGGGTGAATTTCTTTTTCCTCAACCAAGGTCTCATGTGTCCTTTGGTCACCCAGGAGCTGGAACATCCTAAGCTCATGGAGCTCAAAGGGATAGAACTAGCAATAGACCCGAGGTAAGCTTTGCCAACTCTTTGGGAAGAGAAGGAACGAGAACGGAAACAAATAGAGTGGAGCCTGAGGGTCATAGAGCCCCAGGAAACCGAAGAAATGCCAATGATTTTCCTTTGCCAAGACCAAGAGAGCACACGAGGACCCTGAGACCGACCCAGCTAGTTAAGTCTATGAAAAACTGCTTTGATGGCACTCGAGACCCCTACGATCATGTAGCAGAGTTTAGGCAAGTATTGAGAGCTGAACAAGTCGAGGACCTGTTCACACAATACAATGCCTTTGGTCTAACCCTTAGGAATACCGCTCTTACATGGTTTCAGCCACTGAATGAGAGACAATTCAGGAGCATAGACCAACTTCTAGAGGCATTCATCACTGAATTCTCTAAAAGTGGCATAAGACATAACACCTCCTCTTTGATTCACAGCTTCAAGCAGACCCCGCAAGAGACCGTGAGACTTGCAGGAAGAAGATTTAGGCAATATCTTGAGAGGTGCCCTGTCCTTGAGTTACCCACATCAGCCAAACAAGTGGCTTTATTTTTGGATGGATTGCTAAGCACCAAACTGAGATCATATGTGTACTTGAAGGACCCTAGGACGATAGAAGAGTGTGTACGCATGTGCATAGATATAGAGGATAACCTAGGGGAAGAGTTAGAGCTTTCCAAGATCTACAAAGATTTAGATAGTTCTTCTAGCCTTTCTTCCACACAATCCGCATCTATTGAGGAGTTAGCAGAGAAGGTAGCTCAGAAACTAGGTGTCTCTAGCAAACAAATCCCAAGATTTTCCCCAATAAAGAGATGCTACACTTGTGGAGGGGACCATATGGCGAACGTGTGTCCCATCATGGCTCAACCCCAAGTGAATCCCAGTAGCCAATACTGCACCATAGAATGGAGATACACCAATCACACAGCACAAGATTGCCCCTACAATAAGCAAACAGTCAGGCAAACCTACCCTCAGCCCTACCCTCAACAGGGCAGGTACCAAAACCAGTATCCCCCACAGCAGTATGGTAGGCCCCAACAACCTTATCAGCAATCCTACCAAAACCAACAAAGGCCTCAGCCTGTGTTAGCTCAACAGCCCCCTGCTCCAGCTAATGTAATTCCGGTAAAGTATGCGGCTGCAGAAGAGAATTTGAATAGAGCTATAGTCCCAGTAACACCATTAATCTAAGAGAATGACCCGAGTGATCAAAGTTTTGATTCAACACATATCGATAGTCCCCAGGCTTATTACATGAAGTCTCCTGAACACGGTGAGTCCTACTATAGTGAGGAGCCGAGAGAACCTAGTTGGGAGTCAGATTATGCAAACATTTTGTATACAAACCCCAACCCTAGACCTCAACCCAGGCAAGTAAGACCTCCATTTCCAAGAGGACCATGCTACAGATGCCAGGGAGATCATCTCATTCGTGATTGTCCCTTACCTCCACCTACACAACCCCAGTCAGTGACGATCCAGGGCTATTGCCAAGATTGTGGAAAGGAGCATCTCTTACGAGATTGCCCAAAGAATCCCAACAATATGCCAAAAATCACCCCTATAAACGTTATTGGGTTAGTTGTAGACTCCACAGGGAATGTGACTTCCACTGCACCAGTGCAAGTGGTCACAAGAGCTCAAGCATTGCAGTAGAACCAAGGTTTAGGCCAGGAAAAGAGCCCAGAAGTGAGTGAAACAGAGAGCATAACCAAAAAGAGGACTAGAGCTTGGAGAGATAATCGTGAAAGAATGAAAAGGCAATGGGCAAAGAAAATGAGTGAACTTGAGGAAAGCCTAAGAGAAACGAGAGCTAGGATAACCGAACTCACATCTCAAACTCCCTCTCACACTACCCCACCACCACCATTCCCATCTTCATCCGACCCGCCACCTTCCAATCCACCCCACCTAATCCCACCACCCCCTAGAGTAGGATCAGTCCTAGCAGATCCCACTCCTGACGACCTTAACATGATGCTCAAGGCATATCAAGCCAGGATCCAAGAAGGGCCAAACGTAACTGATCATGAAAAGTGCTACCCTAGAGCAGAATTAGAGCTTGAACGAACTAAAATTTGTGCTAAGATGGTGGAATTGGCTCAAACCATGTTTGAAGCCAGTCGCCTTTTTAATATCTCTAGTTCTGCTAAGAGGCAGTTGCACTTTGATGGACTATTAGAAAGGATAGAGAGGCTAATCGCACAATCAGAAAAGGAACCGGCCTCTTGGAATAAGGGCAAGGCAAGTGAGACAGTGAGCCTACCTGCCCAGGAAGCCTATGTGCGTAACTCTACGGAGCCAGACACGTCCTCTTCTATGAATCGGTTCACACCAGAATTCTTACGAGAGATTCAAGAAGACAAATGGGCTAAGAAAGTGAAGTCCCTCCTCCCATTGAACTTGTGGATGATGCACACGACCGATTCCCACAAGACATCCCATCCATTTATGAGGAACAGGAGAGCACCCAATCTCAGGAAAGATTAGACTTTGAGTCTAATTCTTTACAAGAATTACCCCACTTCACAGGCCCATGGGAAGCTAAATCTACATGTATGAGAGCACCCACAGTCATGGTAAGGAATGAGGACTCAGTCATACCCAGGAACACAGAGGTAGTGAAAAACACTAAGGTGCAGTGAAATCTCACTTTAGAAGAGCTACTCAAAGTAAGGCCAGAGTTATGGAAACATGTAGCCAAACAAGTGCCCGAAATAGCTAAACCTCGTTCCTAGGTAGGATCTCATAGAACGGTGCCAGAGATACCCCTAGACAAGATAGGAGACATGAGTGAAGGTGAAGAGGGAAACACGTATCTTCCTATCACCCATCAAGGATACACCACCAAGGCCATTCTAGACTCAGGTGCAGGAGTGGCAATTGCTACCACATCCCTATGGAAGCGTTGGGGCAAGCCAGCACTCAGGCCCACAAGAATGAAACTCCCATCCATTTATGAGGAACAGGAGAGCACCCAATCTCAGGAAAGATTAGACTTTGAGTCTAATTCTTTACAAGAATTACCCCACTTCACAGGCCCATGGGAAGCTAAATCCACATGTATGAGAGCACCCACAGTCATGGTAAGGAATGAGGACTCAGTCATACCCAGGAACACAGAGGTAGTGAAAAACACTAAGGTGTAGTGAAATCTCACTTTAGAAGAGCTACTCAAAGTAAGGCCATAGTTATGGAAACATGTAGCCAAACAAGTGCCCGAAATAGCTAAACCTCGTTCCCAGGTAGGATCTCATAGAACGGTGCCAGAGATACCCCTAGACAAGATAGGAGACATGAGTGAAGGTGAAGAGGGAAACACGTATCTTCCTATCACCCATCAAGGATACACCACCAAGGCCATTCTAGACTCAGGTGCAGGAGTGGCAATTGCTACCACATCCCTATGGAAGCGTTGGGGCAAGCCAGCACTCAGGCCCACAAGAATGAAACTGCAGATGGCAGATGGTCACATAGAGAGACCCTTAGGGCTGCTAGAAGGAATAACCCTCACTACCTATGGTGTTGAGTTCGAGCATACGTTTGCAATCTGTGACTTTAGCAAAAATCATGCCTATGAGATGATTTTGGGAAGACCATTTATGCGACAGTTGCAAGTGGTACAGGATTGGGGAGCCAATTCCTTGTATTTGCAACACTTAGGTGTCACGACCAAAGTAAATCTCAAGGATTATTCTCATAGGGATGTACCCCCCATCCAATGGAATCCCATCCATAGAGCCAAGGATGATACGGAATCTATGCATTCCATAGGATCAGGATCCTCATGGATGCATGAAGACACCCACTTATGGATGTGTAGAGTAGCCGTAGAAGAAGAGAAAAGAGAAAAAGCCAGAGAGGTAGGTGCAAAAGAAACACATAGATCAATTCAAGACCCAGCCTATGCACCTGTAGTATTTCCAGACGAAGAATTTGAGCCTCATGACTGGGCAGAAATCTTAGCAACAATGGATGTAGCCATCAATGAGGAACAATGGACACCCCACTGTGATGAGGATGGCTATGACATTTTAGTCTTCTCCATAGAGCCAATCATGGGAGAGGCAGTTTTAGAAGAGTGCGAACCGAGCCCTGATGCATTTGAGGATGCAAGTGACTCCGATCCAGAGTCAATCATTATGGACCCACCTTTTGCATCAGATGAAGAATACTTCTATGAAGTGGAATTTCAACCCCAGAGACATGGAGAGCTTACAAATGAGGTAAGGATAGCCACCCAAGTGACCCATAAGGATGGAGGAAAGAAAAGAAAGAAGAGAGAAGTCACACCAGAAGAAGAAGAATCTTTGTTTGAGGTCCCCGAGAATTTCAAGAAGTATGAGATAGATGATAGGAGAGTCATGATAAGACTGCCTAAACGAGAGGCACAATCAGGCGAAGCCTATGATAACAAAGAAACCACGAAGAAGGAGAAGAACGATGCACATACATAGGCCATGACCTAACGGAAGAAGAACAGTATGAATTGATAGCCTTACTAAGAGAGTACAGAGATGTATTCGCTTGGAGCTACAAGGACTTGAAAGGTGTAGACCCGGACATATGCTCACACAGAATCCCCATGACCGCAGATGCGAAACCCTCGAAGCAAAAGCCATATACATATAATGATAATTATGCTGCTAAGATCAAAGAGGAGATAGATAGGATGGTAGAAGCTGGATTCATCTATGAAATTGAGCACACTGAGTGGGTATCCCCCATTGTAGTGGTGCCCAAGAAAAATGGAAAGCTACGTGTGTGCATTAACTTGAAAAAGGTTAATGCAGCCACTATTCGAGATAACTATCCACTTCCAATTACCAAGCATCTATTAGAAAGGGTAGTAGGCAAGGAAGTTTACAACTTTCTTGATGGATTTTCGGGCTACAATCAGGTAGCCATTGCTCCCGAGGACCAGCATAAGACTGCTTTTGCCACAGAATGGGGCATCTTTGCCTTTCGGGTAATGCCATTTGGGCTTACCAATGCGCCTGCAACCTTCCAGAGATTGATGTGTCATGTCTTTAAAGAGTTCCTGAGGAAGAATTTAGAGGTCTATGTTGATGATCTTTGTGCTCATTCCAACATTAGACATACACATATACCTGAACTCAGGCAAATCTTTGACAAATGTAGAGAATATCAAGTCTGCCTGAACCCAAAAAAGTGTGTTTTTATGGTCAGGCAAGGCAAGATTCTAGGACACATAGTGTCAAAGAATGGCATATCCACTGATGAAGAGAAAGTGAGAGCCATAGCGGAGCTACCTAGGCCAAAGAATGTCAAGGAAGTACAAGCTTTCATGGGGCATTGTGGTTATTACCGACGGTTTATACACATGTATACCATCATAGCAAAGCCTTTGTATGGACTTTTGACTAACTTTGAGTGGACTGATGAATGTGAAAATTCCTTCAATGAACTTAAACGACGATTATGTTCAGCCCCAATCTTGACTACACCAGATTGGAATAAACCCTTTCATGTTCACGTGGATGCATCCAACTATGCTATTGGATGTGTGCTCGCACAACCTACTAGTGAAGGAAATATGGATCTTCCCATCGCCTATGCTAGTAGACAGTTGAATGCAGCTGAACGAAACTATACCACCACTGAGAGAGAAGGATTAGGCATGGTATATGCAGTTAAGAAATTTAGACACTATTTGCTTGCAAATAAGTTTAAATTTTTTACTGACCATCAAGCACTGCTATATCTCGTGAACAAGCCATGCAATACAGGTCGATTAGTAAGATGGTTTCTCTTACTAATGGAGTATGACTTTGAAGTTGTAGTAAGGAAAGGGAAAACTCACTTGAGGGCAGACCATCTCTCTCGGCTCACATCAGGAGAAGCCCCACAAGGAGTATCAGATGATCTTCCTGATGCGTACTTGTTTAATTTGGAAGTAGTACCTCAGTGGGCTAAGCCATTAGTGCCAGTATTGACATACGGGCATAACCACCCAATAATAAACACACAGGATAGAGAGATAGTAAAAGCCCAGAAATACCAAATCATGGAAGGAAGCATGTACAAGCACATAGATCAAGGGATTTTGGCGTGTTGTGTGGAAGAAGATGAGTACGCTAAATGGTTGCAATTAGCACATGTAGGTGCGTTAGAGCAACACTACTCAAAGCAACGAACTCTACAGACACTAAGGAGGCTCGGAGTGCATTGGCCAACTATGGAAGCTGATGTCCATAAGTTGTGCAAGGAATGCCCAATCTGTTGCACTAAACCACCGGTGGAACATGCCACCCTTTATCAAGTGTCCATAGTGCCATATTGGAGTGAACCATTAGTGGCCTTTCTAAGGACGAAAACATTTCCTCCAGATATGACTTTGGCTAGGAAAAGGAGTTTAGAACAAGAAGCCCTGGATTACTCACTCATTGATGATAATCTATACAAACGTGGTAAAGATGGTTACCTCAGACTATGTGTCCATGAGAATGAATATCTCAAGATCTTGGAAACTGCTCACCAAGGTGTTTTGGCCCAGATCGGGTGATCAAAGCAATTCTGTTTGCAGAACTTTGGTGGCCGACTCTTCACATGGACGCACACACCTATGTGAAGAGGTGTGATGTCTGTCAACGAACTCAATATCCTATACACAAAGATGAGATGCCACTCAAACCTATGATGGGTGGACGAGAATTCTCTAAGTGGGGAATAGACTTTGTTGGTCCTATTAATCCCCCAGCTAAGGGCTCTCATTCTGAATATATCATTGTGGCCACGGATTATCTAACCAAGTGGGTAGAGATAAAAGCCACAACGAAGAACGATGCTCAAACGATAGCCAAATTCTTATTTGAGAATGTGTTCACCAGATACGGGCTACCTATAGAGCTAGTTAGTGATAGAGGCACTCACTTCTTGAATGAAGTTATTGAAAATCTGCTCCAAGAATTCTTGGTAGTACATAAGAAGTCTGCCCCCTACCACCCACAAGCCAATGGGCAAGCCGAAAGCACAAATACGATTCTGTGCAATGTGCTGACCAAACTAGTGAATAATAAACGCTCTGATTGGGACAAACAACTATATCATGTTGTTTGGGCATACCGAGTCGCCTATAAAACGGTACTCCAAGCCACACCCTTTCAGATAGTATTCGATCAAAATGCAGTGCTACCATTGGACTTCTTGATACCTACCTTGAAAGTAGCACAGGAGCATGAATGGACAGGTCATGAGCTCTCCTCTAGGATCTTTGACCTAGAACGATTAGGAGAAACAAGACTGAGGGCTGCCGCGGGAATATATGCAGCTAAGAAGAGGCAGAAGGCATACTTTGATGCCCATGTGAAGGATAAGGGCTTGAAAGCAGGAGATCTAGTTTTAGTCTACACGTTGAAACAACACGCAAGGAAGCTAGAGAAGAGAGGCTACGAACCAATGATCATTAATAGGATCTCAACAAGTGGAGCAGTACAACTAGCCACCTTAGAAGGCGATGTTTTCCTGAGCTACATTAGTGGATGCAGAGTCAACTTGTATCAAGAACCTCTCACGAAGGAAATGCTAAGTCGACTCAATACTGCCAAAAAACGTAAGGAAGAAGAAAAGCGTATTCGAGAAGAAGCTCAAGCAGAAGCATTGGAACGCATCCGGAGAATGAAGTTGAGAAGACAGGGTAGAGAGCAACCTAGGACAGAGGCATATGCAGATCAAGGATATCATGTGGCTATGTGTGAAGTTTCAGGTGTTAGTTCTCATAGGATAATTGATCGACGTCCTTTTATAACCTTAGAGATAGGACAAGGAAAGGGTGCAAGGACTGTAAAAGCCTTGATTGACTCAGGTGCAGCCACTAGTGCTGTTAAACTTTCTTACTGTCAAAGGTTGAAATTAACTATCAATCCTATAGAAGCCTATCTCATAGGATTGGGAGGTGTGGAAACCCCTTGCATTGGCGAGGTGGAACTTCCCCTCTATATTCAAGACGAAGTAATGACAGTCAAGGTACTAGTGTGTCAAGATGAGGACCTCACGGAGCCTCTTGTCTTGGGTCAAGACTGGATCTATGATCATGCAGTCAACATAAACCTAAGAAGTGGACTTCTTCAGGTATGGGTAAATCATAGCCGAATTACAGTTGAATTGGAAAATGTGGCACTCAAGGAACTAGGTAATGCACAAACTCCTGGTCCTTCCAGGGGCACACATGAAGTTGACAATGCTGTTCTTGTCCAAAACTGTATGATGCAGAAAGAGGATTGTCCCAACAACGGAATCAAGGATAAGACGACACTCCCTTCTTTTCCAAAGGCCAGAGGGATGCAGCAACCAAAGGTAGATCAAATACAGAAGGAGCAGAGTACTACCTATCCTGGAGGCCAAAAACACGTGCAAAGCAGAATGTCTCAGCCGTTTAAACAAGTGTGGGTGCGGAAAGGTGAACACCCTGTTGCGACCACACCAATCCCCAGGCCAAAACCTCTTATTAGTACTCAGCACCACGACACTATTAAGAAGCCTTTCATGAATTCTTCTGCGAAAGTAAAGTCTATTTGGGTACCCAAGAAGTCAATGAAGGCCAGCCCACAATCAAGACAAATTTGGGTGCCTAAGGCTTGCTTGCGGGCTCAAATAGCTACAACGAGGCCATGCCCGGTACAACATGTTTCACTCACCCGAACATCCGATGCCTATTCCTATACATCACGCACGGACACATGTTCTTCCATGAGCACAAGTAGAATCACTTGTAAATGGGCCCCTAAAAAGCCTCATTTTCAAGTAGATACCCCTATCAAACTCTCTAGAGTCTCCACACATTCTAGATCAAAACCCACTCAACGCATTTGGCAACCGAAAACATGTATTAAACCCCCCGACCCTCATTTGTAAATTCATATCCACTCACTAACTACATCACTCTTACACCACAGCCTTCCATTTAGCTCTTAGGGTTTTTCAGTCACTAACTACACACACAATCACCGAGCACTCATTGACCTACTAACCACTCACTCAAATCATGTTAATGTTGTAACGGGGACACATGAGTACTGGGTGTCCATTTGCAATGTTAACATTCATTTGTATATGCTCACAGAACCGGTGACCAATCTCTTCAGCATGGCCGAGGCAGGAACTAGCTCCCAGGTAGGCACCAGCCCGCAAATCGTGGACATCGAAAGTCTTCCCATCGAGGAGGAATTGAAGGAGCGCCCACTAGCATTGAGAGCATTACATGCCATCCCAATCTCGAATCCTCCACAGGGGCACACAATGCCGGTCAACAAAAACTCACATTGGTTCAGTGATGTGGTAGGACCCCTGGGAGAAGGCACTTACCTGTGGGAGGCAGAGATAGAGTTCAACGGGCGCTGCGGCAGATATCATTTTTTCACCAGGGAATTTGAGAAACTTCAAAATAATGAAGGTCTGAAACCGATATGGAAGAAAGCGGGATTATATGAGTACTTTAAAGCCCAACTGCCAAAGCCCAACTTTTTAAGGTGCTCGTACCTGATTAGCACCCTCACTCTGAGCAAGGACAAAAAGGGATATAGCACCTTCGTCCTCCCATCTCTCACAAGGAGCAATGAACTGAAGCGATTCAGGCTGACTATCAATTTGGTAAGGGAAGCACTTGACATGAGAGGCATGCACATTCCGGCCGACAAAGAGACTATGGTGCCCGACAATATGAAGAACAGGAATCTAACAAAGTTAAAGGATATGGTAGCAATGACACCGACAACTGCCATCCACTTGCGAATGATCATGCAGCATTTCGCATTCCCCACCCAAGAGAGGTTCACAATGCCACCCAAAAAGATATGGTTCAGTCTTTACTTAGCAGATGCCTTCGATTTGACAATCAACCTGCCTCACTGGATTCTCAACCAAATCCACTTGGATCATCAAAGGTGGTACAAAAAGCAAAAGTCTGTACTATATGGTTGTTGTGCTCTCACCAGGATTGTGTACAGGTGTTTGGCTTATGATGTGCTAGTACAGAGGGCACTAATTTGGACCAGGGTTCACGAGTTTCAACGCAGACTATCAACCGTCGGGCCTCCATCAAAGAAAATGAGAGGCACAGTTCAAATGCCCTGTGCACAAGCCCGCGGTGCGACATTAACACCGGAAACAACTCCAAGGCTGCCAAGGCGGGTGCAACCACTCACGATCAGACTACCAAGGCATAGCACTGAAGGGCCAAATCTGGTGTTCCCTCTAGTACCCACAGATCTGGAGTTTCCTCATGGCTTCACGCTCGATGAGTTAACAGATGAAGAGGTTGCCAGGATAATCGAGGCCGTTAATGCGGAAGTCGAGGTAGAGCAAGCCAATGGCCAACAAACTGCTACAGAACAACCCCAGCCAAGGCAACCCGATGTAGTTGAAGTGGAGGATGAAGAAGAAAAAGAGCAAGAAGATGAACAGGAAGGATTTTCTGACGAGGAGGCTCATGACTATGAGCAAGAAGTTCTCCAGGAACTTGAAGGAGCCCCAGCATACACGAAGGAATTGAAAAAGCTTTATGATACCATCAATAGAGTTCAAGAGCAACACAGACTGTCCCTTGCAGCAGGCAAAGCCCTCATGAACCAAATCCTTGAAGAAGAGGGTGTGGACGAGCATTACAGAGCAACCCTTGATATGATAGCCGATGCATTGGGGGTACCTGAGACGGTGCACACTGCTCTTGCACAATCGCGAAGAACGGAGCGAAGATATGGCAGACGCCCCCCTCGATCAGGAAAACAGATGAACGTATTAGTATCAGAACCCCAAGGAACATCAACAACCACGGGCACCGCGCACACCGTTTATGATACTAAGGAAGCCCACACATCAAGTGCACCTCCATCACCCCCGTTGCCACCCCCATCTCCAACCCCACCACATTCACCTCCCACCACCAGTGTAACCACTACTGTCACCGCCTATGAGTCCACTATCCATACCGAAGCCCAAACTACCAGTCAACCCACACACCCTATCTCCACCTCTCTTGTATACATGACCACTGACACAGTAATTCTAACCGCAGCCACGGAAAACCCCATTCCCCCGATCACACTTCCTAGCGGGTCATATTCACAATTGCACACACCACTGTACACATTCACCACAATCGCTGCACCCACAATTCCCATGTTCACCATCACGCCCATAACTACGTCCACTTTGGATTTCATGGACATCTCACCCACCTCCGCACCTCTCCCTCCCCCCATACGTACATCATCTCCCATTCCCCTACCACCAACTTCACCCTTCTCAAGCACAACATACACGCTCCCATTCCCTTTTCCCTTCCCCTCTGCATTCAACACAATTCCGGCATCCACCCCCGTTGATAATGTATTTAATAATATGTATCAGTGTATGTCTCAGCTACAGCAGCATTATCAGCACCTAGATGCTCAACATACAAGTTTGTTCAGGAGTCATGAAACATTGCAAGGAAGATTCATTGACTTAGAGAAAGAAAAGCGGCTATTACAACAACAGTTTAGTGCATTGCAAGAACAACATGAGCAATTAGTAGCCAATCCACCCCAGTTTGATGCAGAAGAAAAACGACAACTTGATGATCTGCTACACTCCCAGATAACAGAGAACCTCAAGCTTCGATGCAACCTGGCCCTATTAAGGAAGCACATGTCTACAGCATTGGAGGAAAATAAACAGCTACAGAAGCAGAACGAAGAAAACTTGGAAGCAGCGATGGAGGGTTCTCCTCAGGAAATTGATCTTGAGAGGTTCAAGGCCATCCCATCGGCCAATATGCAAATCGTATTGGAAACCCATGCCGATCTCCTCGAAGCCCATGCAGCATTAGAGAAAGAAAGAGACGAATTACTAAGGCAACTGGCAGCTCAACCGGAACCACCCAAAGAAGTAACAACCACAACCGACACAACTGAAGAAGTAGCAGCACTTAAAGCACAACTAGCAGAATTACAAAAGAAAGTCCTCGAGTATGAGCGCCCACCCACTCCCCTTGTAGAGCCGGAAATAGAGGATTTAGTGCCAATTGAAATTGAAGAGACCTTTGAAGACCCCTATGTTCCAATGCCTGCACCAGGGGGTAAGCAAACAGAAGAAGGTATGTACACGATTGAGATAGAGGCTCCCGAATGGATGCAGCAGTTAGAGAAAGTGGCCACAACCCATGATGACAGAGTGGCAGTTCAAATAGCTTCTATGTCACGTTTGTAAGAGATAGTCATAAAGTCAGATTACTTTCGAAACCTCTCCCATCATAGGTGGATCGGCACATCCGATGATTTGTATGTTCCATTCTGTGTGTTAATGGCGGATTACAACACTGAAATCAAGCAACAAACCTCAAGAGAACCAACCTCGGCAACAAAGTTTGCTCCAGATGACATCCCCGCAAGTGCCCAGCAAGGCAACATACATCAACCCACATGGCGGATCCGTCTGCTCGAGACATACCCGGAAATGGTCAGGACGTGGAATAATATGCCTTTGTATATCAAATACAATCCATGCTACTGCCCTATCTTTCGAAGAAGGTCATGGCCAGATTATACAAAACCTGTGCTGACAGCCAAAGGATGCAAGAAATGGCTCAACTATGTCTACTTCACACCACCTAAAGGCCAACCTACCGTAGGCTACATGATTTCGACTATCCGGCATTGGGGGGGTCAGGTTCAAAAATGTACCGGACATCATGGCCAAAATGTGTCTCAAAATTTTTGAGCTCATGCTGGTACCTTCAGGACTTTCAAGAATACTAAGGAACCTCATCTGTCAGCTCTTGGATTTAATGAAGGTAATCAGGACCTTGTCTATGACATGAGCGCCACACCATCTATTAATGTTGTATATGCATGGCATGCGCGTATAAAGTATCTACCGGCCTGCTTCAAACAGACGTTTGAAGAAATGTTTATCACGGGGTTCTGGGAATATCATTCCGAGATATTCATTCCCTGACCATCACATTTATTGCAGTTGTTTGCAGTGGAACAAGCTCTCCATTCAAAACAGTTACGTATACCACATCCAGAGGTTCCTGGGCCGGTAGATTGGGACTCTCTACTCACTGATTTGGCCAAAGGGTTGAGAATTGCAGAACATCACTTAGCACAAGACGTTGTAGAATATTACATCCAACGACCCACTCAACAAGGGTCTGTCAGGGACGACAGACGCGAGAGAGGGGGGGGGTGTTGGAACTGAAGGACTCACAAGGCAAGGAAGCTTACGAAGGGAGTCAGAGAGAAGAGAAAGTACAAGCAGACAGAGCAGTCAACGACGATCTGGCAAGTAGGCCAATATTTTTTTCAGAACACTAACGCATATAAAAGAGGTGGACACACAAGGAGAAGGAGCAAGTAGAGAGCTCCAAGAAATGTATGTCAAAATGTTAACAGAAACCCCCACAAAAATAGTGATTTTCATCACTAACAACCATTGTAAATACCATTTCATGTTTTTGTAGCTCCATTTTATGCAAGCCAAGGAGTCCTTGAGCTTGAGGAGCTTGAGAAGTACCTACCTATCAGTTTTCACATTTTTTTAGACTCCGTTTGAGCCTCCAAATAGGACTTAGAACCTAATTTTTAACTAGGCCGGACACTAGGTCTGGACGCGACCAAAACCTAGTCAAAAACTATAAATAGAGCTAGAAAGCTCATTTTTGAGGTTAGCTTGTAATTGATTTGGTAGTAGAAAATATTACATGATGAAAAAAGCAACATATATTCGTCGAGAACAATTAAAATGGTATTTGGAGAGGCTATGCTTTATAGTTAAATTTGATTTAATGTCCAGAGAAAATTTTTCACCACTAGTACATGCAGAAGGAGGTGGTAAAGTCAGCTGGGCACACTGGCTGTATAATCATTTATATACGCAGATCTTTGTCGGGGATAAGCGTAGATCCCAAACATGTAGTCGACTGTCAGTATTTTTAGCTGCTCTGTTCGAATATGTACAGTTAATCAAAGACCAAAAGGTAATATGGCCCAAGGTAATTAATCGCTGTGATCAGAAAATGAGCTGTACAGGGCGAGAACAAATAGCAGAGTACGAGAACATAGCTGAAATGACGGACAATATTTTTTCGGTAACAGATGGCGGTGAACAGCCGCATATATTGGGAACCCCTTTCAAATTGTCAACCAAAAGAAGAATGGAGCAACCATCACCACAAGTAAGTACAAAAAGATTGCAGGAAGTTTCGTACTTCCTACTGCAACAACAAGAAAGAATTCAGAATGTACAGGAACAGGTATTTGTTAATGAAAATTGTTCCAATTCATTGATGGTACAAAATAAACAATTACAAGATACTTTGGATAACAAGGACAGTATATTGAAGGAACTGAAAAATGACCAGAAACAATTAGTAATAGCATTGATCAAGACTAAAAAGTCCATTCAAGAATTTGAACAGTGGCAGATAACTGTTCAAAAGCAGATTCAAGAAGAGCTGGTGAATTTTTCCATGATGAATGCTACATTGCAGACAGAACTAGAAGTTATGCGTTCCAGAATCCAGGTTTTGCAGGAAATGGAAACTCAGCTATTAAAGGATGAAGGTATCGAATTGAATGCCACATTGATGACAGATATGGATATAGAATTAGTAAAGCAAAATTTGTATAATCATGTTCAAAAGACTTGGCAACTTTTTCGTAGAAGGTGGCTTGCAATACTTGTTCCCCAAATTGAACAAATACGGTGAGGTTTTCTGTCGAACCATGAAAGTGAGCTGGTAATCGTAATTAAGAAGCAGGACAAATAGCTGGAAGAGCAAAAGCAGAAGATTAAAGAATTGCAAGAGGAACTGTTACAGGTACAGATAGAAGTAAATCGGAAGCAGAGCTTTGAAACAGACCCTCAAACGAAACAAGGTGTCGAAGAAAATAATGTTAGTTTGCAGGTTCAATGTAACTCTGAAAAAATTTATGTAGAACTTGCGGGTTCGAGTCCACCGTGCGTGCCAGTGTTAGACGGCCGCCGGAGTGGGACAGACGTAATGACTGCCTGATATAACGGAATTGTCAAAATTCGTGCTAAAAGTTGGTACGCGCATCTTGTAAAAGATATATAAAGCAATGTAAGGAGAATGGCGAGGAGAGACGCCTTTTTCTGAAATTGTCAGAGTTTTGTTTACATTGTTGTGAAGTTCTGAGTATTGTTAGTGTTAATTTCTGTTCTGTCGGCATCGTCTGCTTATACTGAAGTTTACTGTAGCGAATGTTAAGTGACGTATTGTGTGTCTGAGTACTATTTTTGTATCGTAATACTGTGTGCTCTTCAGTCGTTAAAGAACCCTGATTCAGTCTGAGTTACTATATTACTGCATGAGTTGATGCAACAACTTGATGCACTGTGGAGAATGTTCTATTTGTTTTGCTGAGTTCTTTGCATTCGTAACGAAGACGAACTATTGCTTTCGGTAAACATAAATTTTAGTTGAAGATCTCTGGAAAGTATTGTGACGAGTGAATCTGTCTGATTCACTCTGCTTGATCTATTACATAATTGTGAATCTGAAGAAGAGACAACTGCTCAGTTCCAATAGTATATTGATCTAGAGAATTTCGGTACGTAGGAGTATAGGAACCAAGTATTGTCTAGTTACTGTCGGTAACTGAGCTAAGACGAGTAGTCACGTTTTGATGTTGTAACGAAGATTTGGGAAATTGGTATAGGGCCTCTGTTTAACAGACCCCTACCACTCCCAAGAACCCACCTTGGACTGTTAATGATACGGAAAGTTTAACACAGTTTACGGTGAATCACTGCTTTACGTTTAATATTTGTTCAGTAACGATTTCGGCTAGTCAGAAGCACATTGTACGTATAAAACAGTTTACCAATTTAACAGTCTCTTACCCCACCATGCCTCATATGGTATCATACCCTGCAAAGCTTTACATGGTAACCTATTAACCAAATAAGTAGCTGTATTTACAGCCTCAGCCCACAAGTAATTTGAGCAATTTTTCTCCTTCATCATGGATCTTGCAAACTCAACAAGAGTTCTATTTCTCCTTTCTGCTACACCATTTTTTTGAGGAGAGCACTTGCAAGTAAGTTCCCTTTTTATACCTTCATTCCACAAGTAATCACTGAACTCATTAGAGAAATACTCTCCCCCTCCATCTCACCTTAATCTCTTCAACTTTTGACCTATAATTCTCTCTGTATACACATGATAATGTTTGAATGTATTGAATACCTCTGACTTATCTTTGATCACATAAATAGTGATCCATCTAGTAGCATCATCAACATAAATCACATAATACCTTGAGCCATTGATACTAGAATCCTTCAATCCCCGCACATCTGTGTGTACCAACTCAAGCTTCTCTGAATACATAAAACCATGCTTGGAATAAGATTGCTTATGAGCCTTACCTAATTGACATGCCTCACATCTGTATGTCATATGTTGACCTGCAGTATTAGGCACTCCAAGCACTCAACCATTATTAACCATATCTTTGATACCTCTTTCATTGAAATGTCCAAGCCTTTTGTGCCAAAGATCTAGCTCGGAGATCTTATGTCCTCCATAGGTGAACAAGGCATGACCAACATTACCTTGAATCTTCAATGTGAACAATCTTCCTTCTTTTTTCCTTGAAACAATCTATTTATACCCATTGCTAGGGTCTTCCACAAACACTCGTTCATTAGTAAATCTAACTTCATAACCTTTTTCAACAATTTGACCTACACTTATGAAATTCTTAGGAATTGTAGGAACATACAAGACCTTACTCAAGAGGGTGCTACCATCCTTGGCCTTCATTGATCTAATTGACTTCACATTGTGCTTTGTATTGTCACCTGTTTGAACTACATGATTAGTTACCTCATTCTCCAAATCAGTCATCAAAGCTATGTTGCCACTCAGGTGATTACTACACCCTGATTCAATGTAGAAGACTCTTTGGTCTTCACTTTGCCTTTCACAAGTTGCATTCATTATCAATGTTGAATCCTCCTTCTGATCTGAAGCATAATTGTAGTAGGTATTGTTGTATTGTTGACTTTGGAATCCTCTACCTACATTTCTTCCAAAGTAACCTCTACTACCTCTACCTCTGAAATTACCTCTTTGATTTCTGCCACCTCTTCCTCTTGAATTAAAGTTCTAATTATATCCACCATTACTCTAAGTATTATGCAAACAATCATTAGCTAAGTGATTTGTCTTATCACAAATCTAGCAAGTTTTAACTCCATCTTTATTACTCCTGCCTCTTCCTCTACCTTTTCCACCTCCTCTTCCTCTTACGAAGTTGGCTTGGCTAGTTGTGCCTTCATCTTCATTTGCTTGTTGCTTTCCTTTGCTATTTTTCTTCTTATCCTTTGAATACATTGCTTGACCTGCACTCTTATCACTTTCACCTTTGACATCCTGTTCAAAGGTTAACATATGTCCTGGCAACTGATTTAAGTGAGGAGTAAAATGATCAAGTGATAATTAAGTAGACAAAATGAATGGCTTCCATTTGTCATCACCTCTCAAACCTGTGAGGATTTCCCTTACCAATTTATCCTCCTGAATGTCTTCATCAACTGCTCCTAATGCATCTGCAATGTCCTTCATCCTTGTTACATAACCTGAGATGGATTGAGAGACCTTCTTCTTGAACGTGGTAAATTTTGCCCACAAGGATGCCTTGACTTTGTGGTGTTTTCAAAATGCTCCTCCAAATCATTCCATATATCACTTGCACTTTCAAGACCTCTAATGTGAGCTAGCAAGTAATCATTGACTGCCATATAGATAATGCTCCTAGCTTGAGCATCTTTCTTCATCCAATTCTTCAATTCTGATAATTCCTCCCTAGTTGGAACACTAGGATCTCTAAATTGAGGCTTTTCTTCTTCACTTGTAATGTAAGCTATCAAGTATTTGCTCATAAGATGAGCTTCGATCCTCATTGACCATGCTGGATAGTTCTCTCTATCCAATTTCTCTATTTGAAGAGAATCTCCCATCCTTTCTTCTCCTGTATATTGAATTCTTCAAACTTTATGAGTAATAGATGTACCTTTACTTTGAATAATGGTCCTTTTGTCTTCCTTGATGTCGCATGATCTCCTTCTCAAGCTTTGCCCTCAAGCTTTCACCTTTTGAACCTTCAGATGTTGAATTGTTTATGACTGCAACAGTCGGGATCCTTCTTTCTTCAATTCTGATGATTCATGCTCTGATATCACTGATGGGGAGTATTAATCTCCAAAAGAATAAGCTACTCTTGAATTTAGAAAACCTCTATATCAAGAGTAACTCCAAACCTTCACCAAAATAGAGGATCAATAACCAATTATTAAACTTTTGACCAAACTGTGAAGATGATAACTCTACAGAAAGTCTACTGCTCATAACTCTCTCATTGACTTATCAAATGTGTGAATTTTTTGACAGAACTTTGCACAAGATGTCATCTATAGTTTTGTGCACCTCCTCGAAGTTAAATCATTTCAAAAGACTAGTAGATCTTGAGAAATGGACTTAACAAGTCACCTATGTCTAAAATTGTTCTTCTAAAAAGTCGATTTAGACACATGTAACTTCTAACACTTGGTTCTCTAAATCTAGAACCTGTTTATGAAAATGCTTCTAGCCACAGGTAGCTTACCTTCCAACTTAAACATTGAGTGCTTGCTTGCTCCAAACTTTACACTGTGGAAGGAGAACTAACCAAAACATTAACATAAAATTTTGTGCCCGTTTCACGAACTAGTGAACACTTCTTCACATATGAATGTTCCTATTCATAATTCTCACAGCTTGTTTAGAATTAGGCTCTCAAACTTTAACCATAGACTCACTAACTATGGACTTAGACATCTACAAAAGGATTCTTGAAATGATCAAGCACAGAAGGCGAATACACAAAAAAATCAAGCGCAACATTTTTTCATATATGAGAAATTCTTACATCTGCATAATGAGAGAGATTCTACTCACTTCTAAAAGTCTAATGACATCTAATTCTCCTCAAATCTTGTTCTCACATAATCTCTCTACTTTCCCCTGACATTTTCTTTGTATATATAGGAAA
>CM035420.1:34334517-34374517 GCA_020310875.1 Ceratopteris richardii | reverse complement strand
TGCAACAAAGACTTACAGACGATTCGCTTTCGACCACAGTTCGATGAGTTACTATATGATGAATAACATTCACAACTGTAACAAAGATCCAGAAATAACAGAGATGGACAAGAGATAGGAACCAACAGATAATAGATTACTCAGAAAACTCATAAGTTACAAATGAAGTTACAGTAATCGTTCGGACAATCACCCAGACGAACAGTCTGGTGATTCCACAACTCTTCATCTCCAACTCTCTTTCTGTCTTTCTGAGCATTGATTTATATAAGAAATTCTAACTGCTGTGTAACTACTTTTTGCGCGTGCGAATACAAGATTCGGTTTTTACATGTCCCCATCTGGCGGCCGACTAACACTGGCACGCACGGTGGACTCGAACCCGCAGGTTGTACAAAATTATTGTTCGTCTATTATTCCTTCTAAATACATATTCCTAGCTAATCGAAAAGTACGGGCTATTTTCTTCTTTAGAGTTTCTAACATCTGTTTTAGAGTTTCCGGCTCTACTAGCTGTGCATCTATTCTAACAGAGCTTAGTGCTATTGCTTTGGTGAGCAGAATCTCTGCATGTGTTTGCAAAAATGCTTCCTGTAGGTAGAATTCGTTAGATAGAGCTGCATCTCTTGAAACTTTTATTTCTGCAACTTGCTTCTACATATCGATTACTTGTTCTTTCTGATTGCTCAGTTGATTTTCTCGCCTTTCAATTTCTTGGTTTTGATACTCTATTGTTGTTGAGTAGGCATCTCTTTCTCGTTAGAGCTGTGCGATTTCTTTCTATGCTTGAGCTTCTTTTGCCAGGTAATGTTTCAGCATCCTGTTGACATCCATTAGAGCCTCACTTGTTCTATGGAGTTCCTCTCCTGTCAATTTGGCTTCCCTCTACTGTTCTTGGCTTTGCTTTACTTCCTCGGCTAGACGCGTTCTGGTTTCTTCTAGTAAATTGCCTAGCGCCATCGTTGCATCTTATTTTTCTTTGAGTAGTTTATTCAGTGTATTTATCTCTGCATCTACAACAAGCAGTAATTCTTCTTTTTCTTTTGCTGCTGCCAGGGCTTCATCTCACTGAACTGTAATTCGTTCCTGTTCTTGGATTCTGGCATGTAGCTGCTATACTTGTTCATGAAGCACATGATTTTCTGTCTTCACGGCGTGTAGTTCTTCTTGGAGGGGCGTGATATCTGCCTCCATGACTTCCAATTTATGCTGGAAATCTTCGCGAACACTTTCTGTAATCTGCTTCAGTTGTTGCGGCAGTTGTCTTGATAACTCTATTAGCATCTGACCCATCGATTCCAACTGCGAGAATACTGGGGTGGAGGGTGGTGAAGAGGGGGACGAGGTTGGGAAGACGATGCAGTAAGTAGTTGCTATGAGGTCGGAGGGGAGTAGTTGGGGGATGAGGCGGAAGAAGCTGTAGGTTCGATTGGTGGATTGGATGGGATATGAAGGATGGGGTTACGTGGAGGTTCCGGTGGTGGCGTGGGAATGGCAGGGTTAGCTTGTGTTACCTCCTTTGTGGTTTGTTGTTCAACATCTACGGTTGTAGACTCAACTGCCCTAAGCAGCTCTTCGAATACGTGTTGTGCCGTTTATTGTTCTTCTTCTTGTTGTTCTTGCTCAGTTTGCTGCTGCGATGCTTCTTCGGTAGAATTTGTTTTTGTTTCAGTCTGTTTCTCCTGTTCTGTTGCTTATATGGTGATGATTGCGCTGAGGAATCAAGCTGCATCGAAGTGGTGGTGTCATGAAAGGTGTCTTCCTCTTGTTTTTCTTCTTTTTTATCATCTCCGACTGAATTCTGTGCTTCACTCTCGGATGAGCTGATCTTGACTCTTTTCCGGTGGAAGAGTTGGTTGAGTTCTTCTGCATCTTCTTCCTCATAGTCTTCTAGCAGCTGTACCGATTCCTCATGTCTCAGAATGGTCCCTCGGGGTGGTGGTTGGGCTGCAGGGATTGCCGGAAAGAGAAATGACAAAATATGGGGCAATCTAGATCTAGGCGTACTACCCTTGTTTACTTGTTTGATTATTGCTACGCACTCCTTATGGATTCGGTGGAAGAAATAAGATGCAAAGTTTATTGGCTCACGGGCAGCTAAATCTATGGCAGAGTAAAATGGTCGGAATATGCCATAAGTGCGCTTTTGTAGGTTTAGGATTGCTACCAAGAATTTGAGTGCGGTTCTTTCGGGTTCCGATCGACATAAGATGGCGTATTCATTGGATGAATATCGGGGAAATAATTTTATCATGCAGGCAACTTGTAGGCTTGGGCCATTTTCACGACCTTGCAGTATGAGTTAGAATGACTCAAAGAAGGTTTGGAAGGTGATGACTATTCGGGAGGGTAACGATGGGAAAGCCCATCTTCGCTCGTTGGCTGGTGCTTGAGCGATGGCAGATATGATCTGTGCAAAGAAGGGGTGGGCTTCCACTGAATGCCAAGGCAGTTCAGCGAAGTTTGCAAGCTCACGGTTGCATAGGAACTCTCCTATGTCAGCAGGGAGTCCATCACGGAAAGCGGCATAATTAGCCAAAGATTCCATGGCGCAACACAGATAACAGGCTCAAAACGCAGGCACGCAGGGATTTCACAAGCATACAAGCACACAAACACAATAGCGATTTTCCGGCGAAAACAGAAAGTTTAAATAGATGCGTCGCGGTGAGGGATGATTAATCATTGTGCGGTATTGAAATGATAATTCTTTAACTTTGGTGTGCATGTGTGAGTAGCTGGCAAGGGCAGGGCGGTTGTGCACATAAATAGGTTTCAAAACGTGGATATTTACAGTACTTGTATTATTAAACATGCAAATACAAAAGAAAAGAAAAGAAAAGAACAGTGAACTCCAAAAAATGCGGCCAACCGTAAAATGTTTCAGTGCGGGTTAGAAGCGTGTTGATACGGCCGCAGCTTCGAACCGTTGATGACTTTCAGAAGAGGGTTTTCGGTCAACGTAGTCAACCAAAAAGTTGCTGGGCCAACTTGTTCTGAAATCCGGTAAGGGCCATACCATCGTAATTTGAATTTACCAGCAGACCGATTCGACTTTGCATTATAAAAAAGGACAAGTTGTCCCACCGTAAAAACCGGAGTTTTCAAGTGTCGATCATGCGTCCGAGCCTGCCTTAGTTGTACTTCCTGCATAGTTAAAAATTGTGCCATCGATGCTCATCTAGTCCTCTGAGTGTACCTATATCCGTCATATCTGTATGCGCGTGAGTAAGATCCTGACAACAGTGGTATCAGAGCTCTGCACGCGTCAATACAGATCTGTTCTTTGTTCGCGATTCTGAATTCCGATTCCATCTCCATCTCCATCTCCATCTCCGTTTTCGTATTTGTATTCGTATTCGTATTCGGTTCTTGTTTCGGTTCCAGTTTCAGTTCCGGTTCCGGTTCTTGTTCCTGTTGCTATTGTTGTTCCAGTTCCAGAACCAGAACCTACGTTTACACCTACGTTTACACCTACGTGCGTCGACTAAGGCAAAGAACTTAGGCAATAACTTAGGCAATACATTGGCAACATTGGCACCCAAGGCTCCCTTGGCGACCGTTGGCTACGCGCGAGGCAATGTTAATTTTTGAGTGGTAATAGAGAGGTTAAGAGTCCCTAAGGTAGGAGGATTTGAACCCACAACATCCTACTTTCAAGGGAAGTACTTTTACCACTCCACCATCTCTTGGAATTGTTATTCAAGTTCTCTTTCTTTGGTACTTGTGCAAGGCGCTCGCGGTGATTTCAAGGAAGGACCCAACAAAGAATCAAGTGTAACTTTCACTCTGTAGGTCGGATTGAGGCGTGTAATATACCGTTGGAAAGCTCTCGGAACGAACTTTCCAATGAGCTTGCTTGGAAGTGTGAATTCCTTCAAAATCCCTGGGTGGCACTTGATTGAGGGTTCAAGATACCAAGCAAGGCTGAGAACACGGGATCGAGACACCAAGAAGGTTCAATACACCAAGGTCGAGAGCAAGGGTCCAAGAGCACCATGGAGGATTACAGTGATTCACCTCTACCTGCGGCAACATTTGAACAACAACTAGAGCTCTTGCGGCATGAGCTTCAAGGAGCTCAGAACGAGATCTGCCAACGTGATGAAATCCTCCAAAAGATGCAAGTTGAGGAAGACAACCTTACGAGAGTAGTAAAAGCTATTGTGTCTGCCCAATCTGATGTTACTCATTCAAAGATTGGTAATAGAAACTACCAGTTTCTACGATTTGATGGCCGAAAGGATGGGCCTTTAGTACTTTCTTGGTTGTCGCAGTTTGATGATTTTTATACCGATGAAATGTATGCTGAAAGTGAAAAAGTTAAATTTGCCACTAACTATTTAGTAGGTAAAGCACAACTCTGGTGGAATGTCCTGCAGCACAGTATGGAGCGTCCAACAACTTGGAAGGCTTTTCAAGAAAACGTGAAGGATTCATTTCTTCCTCCTCAATACCATTTGCATGTTCGACGAGCATGGACGACCCTTACATGGAAGGAGGGTGATACGGTTACTACCTACACAGAGCGGTTCTGGCAAAATTTACTACTTGTATGAATGCTTGAAGATGTATCAGAGGATATCTTGCAGCAGAAATACGAAGATGGTTTGGAGGTCGGTATCCAAGCTAAGCTTCACACCCTACAACCTACAACCCTCAACGAGGCTATATCTTTTGCCTATGATGCAGAAAAAGAATTCCAGTCCATAACCAAGTCACTTCGACTCCAACAACCACGTCAACGACCATTTATGTTAAACCACATCTTCCTCTGAAGCGTAATTTTAATGCCCCATCTTACCCTAGTTTTCCTTGTCCTCCACAATCCAATTATTCTACTCCACCCGTTGCTTCATCTCTCCAACCAACCAAACCACCTACCCTTCAAACTTCAGCAGTGAATGCCCAACAGAAGCGACCACGAATCACTTGGTTGAATTGTGGTAAACCTAGACATACAAGAATAAGGTGCAGATTGCAACCTCTTCATATGAAACAGGCTACAGCTCGATTGCATAACATGGAGGTCTATAATGAAGAAATTCCTCCTGTTTGGACAGAGGAATCACTGGAGAAGGACTTAAGTACCTTGGGTAACGATATCTCTCTACACCCTCTTCTTTGCATGCAGGGTACAATAAATAACAAACTAGTTAAAATTCTACATGACGATGGTAGTTCACATGACTTCATTTCACATTTATTAGTACAAGAACTTAAATTACAAACGTTTCCTTCTTTGTATAAAGTGAAAGCTGCATTTCAAGGTAGTCGTTATAATGTAACACGAGAAGTGCAAGATGTTACGATTAGCATAGGCCCTTATGTTGATTCACGGACATTTTTAATTGCACCTTTGCAATCTTATGATGTTATACTAGGTATGCCTTTTCGTCACCATTATAACCCACGTATTGACTACCATACTCATACCTTTAAGTTTGTTTTCAAAGATCAAATCATTACTTTGTCTGCATGGCATGATTTCCAGCCATTTCCATTGATTAGTCACACTCAAGTAAAGCGTGCATTTAGGAAAGGATTCAACTCATGCATTGTTTTTGTCAATGTCATCAATGATTATACTCATACACTTCCAGATGCATATAAACCTTTCATGAGTACTTATAAGGATTGTTTTATGTCTGAATATCCCTCCGAACTACCACCATCTCGAGGATCCTTTGACCATAGCATAGACTTAGTACCTGGTAGTTCTCCTCCTCATAAAGCACCTTATAGACATGGCCCACTACATCAAAAGGAAATAGAAAATCAAGTAAAAGACCTACTACAAAAAGGACTTATAAGGCCTAGTTCTTCCCCATTTGGAGCACCAGTTCTCTTAGTAGAGAAGAAGAATAAAACTTATCGAATGTGCATTGATTATAGAGCCCTTAACAAGATCACGATCAAGAATAGATACCCTATTCCTCGAATAGATGATATCTTAGATAAGTTACGAGGAGCTCGTGTCTTTAGTAAAATTGATCTTAAATCGGGTTACCATCAGATTCGTATGACACAAAGTGATATTTTTAAGACTGCATTTAGAACTCAAAATGGCCATTATGAATTTATGGTAATGCCCTTTGGACTTACTAATGCCCCTGCAACATTTGCGCGAATGATGAACAATATTTTTCTTGATTATCAAGCTTTTGTTCTTGTATTCTTTGATGACATTCTTGTTTACAGTAAGAATGATAGTGAACATGAAAAGCATCTCGAAACAGTTTTTTATTTGTTACGAGAGAACACACTTTATGCTAATCCTAAAAAGAGTTATTTCTTTCAGCGTAAGCTAGAATATTTAGGACATATTATTTCAAATGAAGGTGTGCATGTGGATCCAAAAAAGATTAGAGTTATCATAGAATGGCCTACACCACAATCAGTCAATAATGTTCGTTCTTTTCTTGGGTTGGCTAGTTTCTATAGGAAGTTTGTACGAAATTTTTCTTATTTAGCATTACCTCTTACCTTGTTGTTGAAAAAGAAAATAAAATTTGCATGGGGACTTACCCAACAACAGTCCTTAGACAAACTTAAACATGCACTTTCACATGCACCTCTTTTACAATTACCTGATTTTTCACAACCCTTTCATGTTGTTACTGATGCTAGCGGTTTAGGAATAGGTGCTGTTCTGATGCAAAATGACCATCCCATTGCATTTGAGAGTAGAAAGCTTAAGCCCTCAGAACAGAATTATAGTACGTATGATAAAAAACTGTTAGCAGTTGTGCATGCTTTGCGAATTTGGAAACACTATCTTATGGGCTTTGAAGTATTAATCAAAACCGATCAACAGGCTATTAAACATTTATTAAATCAGCCCTTAATCTCTGATAGGCATCTTAAATGGGCATCATTCATTCAAAATTTCCAACCCATGATACAATATCAGCCAGGTAAAGCTAATGTTGTAGCGGATGCTCTTAGCCGTTTTCCTTCGAATTCCGTTGTTTTGAATAATATTTCTGCCATTCAAATTCATTCTTTTCAAGACATGGTTTCTACTTATGCATCTGATTTGTATTTTTCACGTGCATGGCATGACTTCAATAATGCTGCATCTTTATCTGCTGAACATTATACATTTCATAATGGTTTTCTTTATTTTCAACATAGATTATGCATAACCCAAGCTTTTAAAGATTTTGTCATTAAAGAAATGCATGAACCATCTTACATGGGTCATAGAGGCATACAGAACACTATTTCTGCTTGCAAAGATTTCTTCTTTTGGCCACACATGGAAAAAGACATTGCACATTATGTTTCTAAATGCATTGCATGTCAGCGTGTCAAACGTCATCATGGTAAACCATTTGGATTATTAATGCCACTTCCTATTCCAAATGAACCATGGGAACAAATCTCTATGGATTTTATCACAGGTCTTCCTATCACTTCATCACATAATGATATGATTTGGACAATAGTTGATAGGTTTAGTAATATGCATATTTCATTCCATGTAGAAAAACTTTGACTGCACCTCAAGCTGCAAAATTATTCATTAAATGCATTTTTCCACATCATGGATTTCCTAAAGTAATGTTATCTGATCATGATGTTAGGTTTTGTAATCATTTTTGGGTTGCCTTATTTCAACATTTTGGTTCTAAAATAGATTTTAGCTCTGCATTTCATCCTGAAAGTAATGGACAGAGTGAGGCTACAAATAGTACTATTCTTGATTTATTGCGTTGTTATTCATTAGATAATCCTAATAACTGGGATGAAAAGTTGCCATTACTTCAATTTGCTTACAATAACACTTCTCACACCACTACTGGTCGTGCACCTTTTGAAATAGTTTTTGGTAAAAAGCTTCCCACTCCCATGTCCCTCACCCAAACCGACATTCCGATGGCAGATTCTATTGCTCAAGTTCACGTTTCTATACTTCATGATGTTCACGAGCACATTAGGAAAAGTCAAGAGCGATATACACATACTATCAATACTAAACAATTAGCCAAAGAATTTAAGGAAAATGATTTTGTATGGTTGCGTATCATTAAAAGACGTCTCAAAAATGTTTTGCAGCATCCTAAAATTAAACTTGCACCACGCTATTATGGACCGTTTCGCATTATAGAAAAAATTAATGATAATTCATTTCGATTAGATATTCCATCCCATTGGACCATTCATAATTCTTTTCATATTAGTTTACTTAAACCCTTTAAAGGAACTTTACCACTTACTCCACTTCTTGATGACCCTCCTTTAATTGAAGAACAATCTGAAATCTTAGTTCCTGAGAAAATCATTGATCATGATGTCACTACTACACGCACAGGTACTCAATATCATCGATATTTGGTTAAGTACAAAAATCACTCTATTGAAGAATGTCAATGGATACATAAAACACAATTAACACCTCATTATGACCACTTAATTTTTGCATATCAAACACATTAATGTACCAGCTCCATGAACATTTCCATGCATGTATTTTTACATGGCACATGCCTATTTTCTTTATTCAGTGATGAAACATGTGACTGGCCATCCATGTTTATTCTTTTATCACCTGAAGTCAGTTGCTTGTTCAACTGAGGGGCATGTTATACCTTATGGAATATGCTGAACAATGCATTGTTGGATTGTAACATGGAATATGTTAGCCAATGCATTGTTAGATTGAAATATGGAATAGCCAATGCATTGTGGGATTGTAACATGGAATATGTTAGCCAATGCATTGTTGGATTGTAACAGTAACATGGAATATGTTGAACACTGCATTGTTATTGTGAGAGTTTTAACTTATTTTATCAACTGAGGTCAGTTGCTTGTCAATTGAGAGGCATGTTGTATATTATTGAACAATGCATTGCTAAAGTGTTATATTATTAATATATTAATATGTTTTTGATATATTTGATATAGCAGCTGAAGGTTCGTGAGGAGCGTGAAAGGGCGGACATCAATAATCCGAATAATTATTATTTATTTTGTAAACAAACCCGCGTAGAAGGTTCTATTGTTAGAAAAGTAATGGTTAGAATAAGGGTCGTTGTAGACCGTAGTTTCTATTATTGAAAGCAATGGCTTTCTGTAAAAGTTATCAACTTTTAGTTTCACGCCTGCTTTTCGAAGCCGCCCTCTTGTAACCACTCTTTTCGACATAATCAAAATTCCTATAAATACATGTACTCTATGGACTATCGAAACAGAGTGCATGGGGGGAGAGTGCACCCAATACTGTGTTCTGTCTCGTCTCTTGTTGCGTCTATTTTCTGTGTGTTTTTCTGTATCCGTCATATCTGTATGCACGTGAGTAAGATCCTGACAACAATTGGAACCTGTGTTAATGAACACTTCAGACGATCAAATGTTGTCTGACATTCTTGAGTCCACTCAAACTGTCGGGGCGTCTTGGTAATTAATCTGTTCAGTGGTATCGCCAAGTGAGCAAGCCATCGTAAGTGTTGTCCATGCCATCTTACTTGGCCCATGAAGCGCATTACTTCTTTCGGTGTAGTGGGCACCAGAGCTTCTAATACTTCCGTTATTTTGTCTGGATCCACTTGTATACCTTGTGCAGATACAATGTGGCCAAGTAGCTTGCCACATGAAACCGCAAACACGGATTTGTTTGGGTTTAAACAGAGTCTGTATTCTCTGCATTTCTGAAAGCAGCACCGTAAATGGAACAGGTGTGCTATCATCTTACTGAAAATTGAAAAATCATCAAGATAGACTTGCATAAAAGAGGTAAGATAAGGAGAAAATATTTCTTGCATACACCTTTGGAATGTACTTGGGGCATTTCTTAATCCAAACCACATAACTGTACAAGCAAATACACCCCATTTGGTAATGAAGGCAATCTTTGGTATATCCTGTTCAGCCATTCTAACTTGATTATATCCACTGTACCCATCTAGGAATGAATACATTTCATGTCCTGCTACTCTATCAACCATTGTGTCAAGAAAAGGGCTCGGAAAAGGATCATGCACTGTGGCTGCGTTCAGTTTCTGATAATCTACACATATTCATAATTGTTTATTCTTTTTCGGGACAATAACAATTTGTGAGATCCATTCAGCATGTTCTATTGGTACAATAAATCCGACTTTAAGTAGCCTATCAAGTTCTGCCTTTACCTATGAGGCATAGTTTGGGTTCATCCGGTAGCTGGGTTGTTTGTTCGGTTTGGCTTCCAGCTTCAGCATGACTTTGTTCTGATAGATGCGCGGGTCCAATCCTTTCCTATCTTTGTAATCCCATGCAAAGACGTTGGAGAATTCTCGGAGTAGCTGGACTAAACCTGCTTGAAATGTTTCCGGTAAGTTTTGCTTTATCTTCACAGGACGCGGATGATCTTCATCACCTAAATTATAAGTGATCAACTGATCTTCTAGAACATAAAATTGTCGGGGCTTCTCTGTATCGTCAGCTGGCTTAAAACATTGTTGCAATTGCACGTTATCTATAGCAGTAGTATCTTCCTTCTTATCTTCTTCTCTTACAGTTATTACCGTACAAACTGCAGGGTTCCAATTATCTGCAACAGATTGTAGATCAATGGTTCCTAGGGAGATCAAATCAATGTTGTTCTTCAGAAACTCTTCTTCTTCATCATCTGACAATCCATCTAGCATATGGACTGGTTCTGCAAAATACGGTCTAGCGTGTAACTCGCAAGGTTGTATGGAATCTAATTTTACAGCATATTTACAATTTGCATCCTTGAAAGTGAGTTGCTGTGCAGACCAATCCTGTATCACCTTAGCGTGCTTCAGCCAAGGTCGGCCGAAAAGGAGATTGTAATCAAGAGTGGATTCCGGTAATTCTACTATGACAAAGGTCATCTTAAATGTGGTACCTTGTAAAGTTATGGGTACATTTCGTACAAGTCCTACGGGATGGACCCTTGACTAGTCGGCCATTCTGACAAAAAACTGAAGTGGTTCGATGTTGGTCCAACCTAACTTTTTACATAGTGAAGCAGTCGCAATGTTGACACCAGATCCTCCATCAATTAGTACCTGTGTGATTTTATGATTTTTATACCATATCGTATTTAAACGAACTAAACAATCGACCGTAGAGTTAGGTTCCGGTTGCACTGTTGCCGTTGCTGGAATACAAGAAGGCACAGGGCTGAACTGCTGTTGGAATTATTGCCGAACTCTCGGTACTAATGCAAGTAGTTGGCCCAGAGATAGAGTGATAGATGCTTTGGATAAGATTTCCCAGGCCTGTTGTGTTTGGTTTGCATGTTCCACCGGTTTTGAAGTTGATGCGTCTGTTGAAGATGATGGGCCTGCTACAGAATTGGAATCCTGTTGTTGTGTTCCTTCTTCAGTTATTGGATTCTGGGTCACCGAAATAGGTTCTGGGAAGACTCGAGGTTCTGTGGTTGCCCATTGACTGGCCTTGTTGTACACCCTTTGTTGTTCGCGTATACCTCGTTCAAATAATTCTACTGCTGGCTGCAGTTGTTTACCGGAGCGAGTCTGAATTGCTGCCGCTTGCATTTCCACTGGTGTGATTTGTACCATATTAGCCATTGTATTTTGACGTTCCTTCTTCCTCTGATCATATTTGTTGGTGCATACCAATCACCAATTGAAGGCTTGGAAGATCAAATGATGAAGGAAGAATCAATTCCTAAAGTGTGGAAGAAGATTACAATCAGAAGACAAGAGAGGTGTACACATATGTACATTAGCATAGTCATAGATGACTTAGATCATTTTGTTCAGAAAGAATTATGTACAAATTATCTATAAATACCTTGAGAAAAGTCGGGGCATGTATGAGAGCATATGTGACAATAGTTAGAAGTCAAGAATTAAGGAGGTAGAAGCTATGAGATAGAGGAAAGTGAATTTGTGTTAGCTCTCATCACTCAGTTGTAATTTTCTGAGTTAATGAAGAAATATTGCGCCCGATCTTTTCGTGTCTGCTCCTTCTGTGTTTGATCATTTGTGAAATCCTTTTGAGGATATCTAAGTTGTTAGTTAATGAGCCTGTGACCTGAATTTCAGAGTCCAATTGTAAACAGGCTAGGAGAATTGTGAGTAGGAACATTCATATGTATTGAATGTCTACAGTTCTCTGAAACAGGCGCAAATTTCGAGTTTAATCTTTTGATCAGTGCTCACTCCATAGTTTAAAGTTTTGTGCAAGTAAGCACTTAATCTTTAAGTTGGAAGGTGATCTACTCGTGGCTAAAAGCATTTGGCGAAACGGGTTAGATATTGTGAGAACCAAAGTTAAGAAGTTAGGAGTGTCTGAATCGACTTCTCAGAAGTACAGTTTCTGACATAGGTAACTTGAGAAGTTCATTTCTCAAGCTACACTTAATCTTTTGAAGAGATTCAACTTGGAATGGATGCGCAATCTCTAGGAGATGATTCGTACAAAGTTTCATCAAAAACTTTACAGAGTTGATAGGTCAATGTGAAGAAATACTGCAGCAGACTTTTCTGTGTATCATCCTCTTCACAGAATTGTTAATTTTTTGATAGCTAGTAATTGATCTTTTAAATGTGTGAAAGGTTTTGACTTATTCTTGGTATAGAGGTGCTCTAATCACAAGAATAGGTTGTTCTTTTGGAGATTAACACTCTCCATCAGTGGTATCAGAGCAGGAGACATCAATTTGAAGAAATTTGAAGAAAGGAGGATCCCGACTGCTGCAGATTCAAGAAATTCAACACTTGAAGGATTAAGAAGTGAAAGCTTGAAGTCAAAGCTCGAGGAGAAGACAAATTGACATCAAGAAAGGCAAAAGGAGTTCAATTCGAAGTAAAGGTACATACATTGTTTGTAAAGCTTGAAGTTTCAATACACAGGTGGATACAAGATGGGAGAAAGCTTGCAGATTGATAAGCTAGATAGGGAGAACTATCCAGCATGGTCCATGAGGATGGAAGCACACCTCATGAGCAAAGATCTTATATCATTTATTACAGGAGATGAAGAAAAACCAGAATTTGCAGATCCAAGTATTCCTACTAGGGAAGAACTTGCAATGTTGAAGACTTGGATGAGAAAGGATGCTCAAGCAAGGAGTATCATCTACATGGCTGTAAATGATTACCTTCTACCTCACATCAGAGGTTTAGAAAGTGCTACAGATGTTTGGAATGCCTTGGAAGAGCATTTCCAAAATACAACTAAGTCAAGGAAGTCCTCACTATGGGCTGAGTTCACAACTTTCAAGAAGAAGAGCTCACAATCAATTTCAGATTATGTGGCAAGGATGAAAGATATTGCAGATAGCTTGGGAGCAGTGGATGAAGATATTGAAGAGGAAAAGTTGGTAAGACAAATACTTACAGGTTTGAGAGGAGATGAGAAGTGGAAGCCTTTTATATTGTCCATAGAGTTGTCACTTGATCATTTTACTCCTGACCTTAATCAATTGCTAGGACACATGCTAACCTTTGAGCAGGATCTTAAAGGAGACAATGATAGAAGTACAAGTCAAGCTATGTACTCCAAGGACAAGAAAAAGAATGGCAAGGGAAAGCAATCAAATGATGATGAAGGGAATTCAAATCAAGCTAACTTCACAAAAGGGAAGACAAATTTCAGAGGTAAAGGAAGAGGAGGTAAGAACAAAGATAATGCTAAAGCTTGTTGGATTTGTGGCAGAACAAATCATTTGGCAAATGATTGTTGGTATAATAATCAAAGTGGAGGATACAACAATCAGAATTATAGTCAAAGAGGTAGAGGAGGTAGAAACCAAAGAGGCAATTTCAGAGGAAGAGGTGGTAGGACATCATATGGTAGAGGAGGTGGAAGGAACTTCCAATCTCAGTCCTACAACAATAATTATTACAATTATGCATCAGATCAGAAGGATGACATGACTCTTATCTTGAATGCAACTCATGAATCAATGGGAGAAGATCAAAGAGTGTTTTATATTGACTCAGGGTGTAGCAACCATCTGAGTGGGAATCTATCTTTGATGACTGATATGGAAGCAAGGGTGAATGGACATACAGTTCAAACAGGTGACAATACCAAACATAAAGTGGAGAGCATTGGATCAGTGAAGACAAAGAGTGGAAGTACACTTCTGAGTAAGGTACTTTATGTTCCTACTATTCCTAAAAATTTGATAAGTGTAGGGCAAATTGTGGAGAAAGGATATGAGGTAAGATTCACAAATGATGGTGTTTATGTACAAGATCCAAATCAGGGATATAGAACCATAATTGCAGGTAAAAAGGAAGGAAGATTGTTTACTCTCAAAGTCCAAGGTAATGTGGGACATGCATTGTTTACCTATGGAGGTCAAAAGGTGTCTGAACTAGACCTATGGCATAAGAGGCTAGGTCATTTCAATGAGAGAGCTATAAAGGAGATGTCAAAGAATCAGGTGGTGCTTGGATTGCCAAACATTGAAGGGCAACATATGGTGTACAAGTGTGAAGCTTGTCAATTAGGTAAAGCACATAAAGGTTCTTATAACAAATCAGGGTACAAGTATTCAAATATGCTTGAATTGGTTCATACAGATGTATGGGGACCCTCAAGGGACTATAGCATAAATGGTTCCAGATATTATGTGTTGTTTGTTGATGATGCAACCAGGTGGATTACTTTGTATGTAATCAAGGATAAATCAGAAGTTTTCAAGACATTCAAACATTTCCATGCTTATGCAGAAAGGATCACAGGACAAAAGCTAAAGAGGTTAAGATCAGATGGAGGGGGAGAGTATTTCTCAAAAGAGTTTGATGATTATTTGTGGAATGCAGGTATCAAAAGAGAAGTGACTTGCAGGTACTCCCCTCAATAAAATGGAGTAGCAGAAAGGAGGAATAGGACTCTTGTAGAGTTTGCAAGAGCCATGATGAAGGAAAAGAATTGTCCAAATTACTTATGGGCAGAGGCCATTAACACTGCAACTTACCTTGTGAATAGGTTGCCTTGCAAAGCTTTGGATGGAGGAACCCCTTATGAAGCATGGTGGGGTAAGAAGCCTAGTCTTGATCATTGTAAAGTATTTGGATGTATTGCTTATGCTTATGTTCCTTCACAATTAAGACATAAGCTAGAACCAAAAGCAGAGAAGTATGTGTTTATTGGATATGATGATAGACAGATGGGTTATAGGTTGTGGAGTCCATCCACAAAGCAATTTCTTGTTACTAAAGATGTAACATTTGATGAGCAAAACATGTGGTATACAGGATCACCAAATGAGTATGCAGGTGTTGAAGAAATTCAAAGGAAAGGAAAGGCAAAGGTAAAAGTATGTGAAGAAATTGTTGATGAAGTTGACTCTAGATGTAGAGTGCAGGATCATGTGGAAGAAGGGCCAAGATTTGATCCAGAATCAAATGAGGCTGAAACTTCAAGAAGTGCAGAAATCAGAAGATCTACAAGGGAAAGGAAAGAACCTATAAGGTATAGTTATGATACATCTTTCCTAACAACAAAAGATTATGCCTACATTGTGAAAACAGAAGAAGATCCAACCACTTATGGAGAAGCCAAAGGTAAACAGAATTGGGAGAAGGCAATGCAAGAAGAGTATGATGCTCTACTTGAAAATGAAACTTGGGAATTAGTACCAAGACCAAAGAATCAGAAAGTCATTGGATGCAAGTGGGTATATAAAACAAAGAGGTTTGCAGATGGCAAGGTGTCTAGATATAAGGCTAGACTTGTGGTTAAAGGTTATGCCCAAACTTATGGGGTAGATTATGATGAAACCTTTAGTCCTGTTGCTAAGATGTCTACAATTAGGACATTGATTGCTATTGCTACTTGCAAGGGATGGAAATTATCACAATTGGATGTGAAGAATGCATTTCTTAATGGTTACATTGCAGATGAAGTATATATGGAGCAACCAGAAGGCTTCATGGAATCAATTGGATCAGAATATGTGTGTAAGCTCAAGAGAGCTTTATATGGGTTGAAGCAAGCCCCAAGAGCTTGGAATTACAGATTGGTCAAGTTCTTGAATGAATGTGGTTTTCAAGCATCAAAGGCAGATAGTAGCTTGCTAGTAAAGGCAAGTGAAAATGGATACATTTACATGCGCATTTATGTTGATGATATTATTGTTACAGGAACAGATGCTCAAGGAATCAATGAACTCAAGAAGCAAATAGAGAAGGAGTTTAAGATAAGTGACTTGGGAAACTTATCTTATTTTCTAGGAATGCAGATTGTGTATACTCAACATGGAGTATATGTTTCACAAGAGAGATACTTGAAGAATCTTCTAGTCAAGTTTAACATGGAAGATTGCAAGACCTCAACTACACCATTGGAGGTAAATCATAAATTAAGCAGGTATGGAGGTGAAGAGTTCAATGACATGAAGAAATATCAGAGTTTGGTAGGTAGTTTAATCTATGCTACCTTGACAAGGCCAGATTTATCATATGCAGTAGGTGTGTTGTCACAATTCATGCATTGTCCAAAGAAGACTCATTGGATTGCAGCCCAAAGGGTACTCAGATATATCAAAGGAACCCTAAGTGAAGGTTTGTATTATGGTTTCACTTCTGACACAAGAATCAAAGTGTTTAGTGATGCAGATTGGGCAGGTGACTCAGATGATAGAAGGTCTACCCATGGATATCTATGTTATGTTGGAGACAAGTTAGTGTCTTGGTGTTCAAAGAAGCAACATACAGTTGCTTTATCATCCACAGAAGCTGAGTATAAGGGAATGGTAGAAGCTGCAAAAGAAGTGATATGGTTGAAGACCTTGATGAAGAGTTTTGAGTTTGATCATAGTACTCCAATAATTTTTGGAGACAACATGAGTTCTTTATATTTGGCAGCTAACCCTGTTTTTCATGCCAGGACTAAGCATATAGAGATTCAGTATCATTTCTTGAGGGAAAAGGTACTAGATAAAGAGATTGAAGTGATGTACACTCCAACAAAACAACAGGTGGCAGATATGATGACAAAGAGTTTGGATGGACCTAAATTACAAAGGTTCAAAGACATGGCAAGTATCAAGAAGACAGAGAAGACCTCAATTGATGATTGAGGGGGAGCTGTTGGTGCATACCAATCACCAATTGAAGGCTTGGAAGATCAAATGATGAAGGAAGAATCAATTCCTAAAGTGTGGAAGAAGATTACAATCAGAAGACAAGAGAGGTGTACACATATGTACATTAGCATAGTCATAGATGACTTAGATCATTTTGTTCAGAAAGAATTATGTACAAATTATCTATAAATACCTTGAGAAAAGTCGGGGCATGTATGAGAGCATATGTGACAATAGTTAGAAGTCAAGAATTAAGGAGATAGAAGCTATGAGATAGAGGAAAGTGAATTTGTGTTAGCTCTCATCACTCAGTTGTAATTTTCTGAGTTAATGAAGAAATATTGCGCCCGATCTTTTCGTGTCTGCTCCTTCTGTGTTTGATCATTTGTGAAATCCTTTTGAGGATATCTAAGTTGTTAGTTAATGAGCCTGTGACCTGAATTTCAGAGTCCAATTGTAAACAGGCTAGGAGAATTGTGAGTAGGAACATTCATATGTATTGAATGTCTACAGTTCTCTGAAACAGGCGCAAATTTCGAGTTTAATCTTTTGATCAGTGCTCACTCCATAGTTTAAAGTTTTGTGCAAGTAAGCACTTAATCTTTAAGTTGGAAGGTGATCTACTCGTGGCTAAAAGCATTTGGCAAAACGGGTTAGATATTGTGAGAACCAAAGTTAAGAAGTTAGGAGTGTCTGAATCGACTTCTCAGAAGTACAGTTTCTGACATAGGTAACTTGAGAAGTTGATTTCTCAAGCTACACTTAATATTTTGAAGAGATTCAACTTGGAATGGATGCGCAATCTCTAGGAGATGATTCGTACAAAGTTTCATCAAAAACTTTACAGAGTTGATAGGTCAATGTGAAGAAATACTGCAGCAGACTTTTCTGTGTATCATCCTCTTCACAGAATTGTTAATTTTCTGATAGCTAGTAATTGATCTTTTAAATGTGTGAAAGGTTTTGACTTATTCTTGGTATAGAGGTGCTCTAATCACAAGAATAGGTTGTTCTTTTGGAGATTAACACTCTCCATCAATATTCAGCTGCATCCTTACAAAATCTTCTAATGTGACCAAATTCACCATAGAAATGACAGCGCGGTGGTGGCAAATTGGGATTTTCTGGTGCTGGTCCGGCCTGCCAGCGGTTTGCGTTGTAGTTGTTGTTTCTCGGTCCTCTATAATTTCGATATCCTTGTTGCTGATTGTTCCTCATTTGTGGAGGTACATAATGATTGGCTGGCTATACTGGTTCCTGTATAATGGCATTGACAGTTGCGGTGCCCTACACTTTGGCGTTGTATGCGCAGTTTTCGATGGTATGTCAGACAATGTTGCAGATAGCACAGAATAACTGATTAAGTGCACAAGTGGCACTAGTATGGCCTGAATTCTTGCATGTGATGCAGTATACCTGTCTGGTCATATCTTCGGTGACATTTCTATTTGTTTTTAACCATTCAAGATCTTCTGTAAATCCTCCAACCTTGTTTTCTAGCTGTAAAGCCATGGCAATCACTGCGTCGAGTGTCATAGCTCCTACATAGCGTATGATCATAATCTGTTTAAGTTGTGGAGTCAAGCCATTGATGAACCACTGAGTAATAACGTCGTCCGGTAGGTTGGCATGTGCTGGTGGTAACTGCCTCAAGTGAGTCCTGAATAGTGTGGCGTATTCTTGTATTGTTTGATTTATCTTCTGCCTGTTGTTTTGCAGATAGTCAAAAATTTCGGCTGGATTCTTCTTTAACCTGAATCTCTGCAAAAAAGCATCTCTTGCTGCTTCATAAGTGCCGAAGTGATTAATATCACATTCTCTGAGCCATCTAGCTGCTTCATTGACCAGTGTAGACTGAAAGACAATAGCTTTATACGTCGGATCCAGTGGATGGTTGAGTACTGCGTAACTTATCTCAAATGTGCGTACATGAGCATCTGGGTCATCACCTGGGAATCCACCGAACTTAGTGTACATTACTCTTGTTGGAGGCGGCCTGGGTGGACATAGTTGTTGTTGTTGCTGCTGTTGTTGTTGTTGCTGCCCGTTCATCGTGCTGATGGTTGTATGATGACTTTCTCCCGTATCCAAAGGCTGAATATCTGAACTATTGGAGTCTGTATCGCTGGCCTGTGCGCTTTTTGGTTCGATAATCTTGTCCAGTATGTTTCGAATCTCGGTTTCGAACAAATTTCCTTCCTTCTTGATGTCGAATGTAGGGGAACTTACTCCAAAAAGCGGTGGCTGGGCTGAAGATTCACCAGAAAATGGTAAACCGCCGTCGAAAAACTGTGATTTCGTTACCTAAATATCACTGGAATGTGCTTAAGCTAACTTCAGGCTGCGTTCTAGTAGATTCTCGAGTTACTATATCTTCGACAGACTGTGCCGAAATAGTACCGGAATGTACTAGAGGCGTAACACGTTCCACCGGAATATGACCGGAATTACTACTAACGTTCTTTACTTTCTTGACAACTGGGTCAGACCTAGTTGTACTTCTACCTCCCGGAGTTGTCTTTAGTAAATTAAGTACTCCAGACTGACGGTTCTTGGGATACGTTTCACCGGATCGAGTAACCGGCATGTATCATCTTTTGTACTAATCGCGTAGTATCACTATCGATTTAAAATTTTATAATCACGTTTCCACAACAACTTTGCAATAATCTGATTCTGTTGCTACTTTCGACAAACGAACGGTAATTTTGATGACAGACGAATGACGATCTTGATGCCACCTTCCCATAGACGGCGCCAGTGTTAAAGTGAAAGAAATGTGAAACGAAAGTGTTAAAGTATTGTATGCTTTTAATGCGAGTCTAACTCTCAGAAAAGCATTTAAATACCTAAGTGGGTTCTTGGGAGTGGTAGGGGTCTGATAGACAGAGGCCCTTTACTTAGTTCCCAAATACAACCACTTCGGATACAGAGAGATATTGAAACTCTGGTAAGCTTCCGTTATACGCAAACATTCACTGTTCACATCTTAGCTTAGCCCTCATGTAATGAATACTAAAATACTACAGTGACAAACTTACCAAAGATGTCAGAGACATAAACTAAGGGTTCAATCTCTACCAGATAGGTACCACAATTCGCTCAACGTCCGAAACACAGAGAGCTAAACCATTCAATTACACCGCACCAAAGACTCAATATGCAATCGAGGATTCCTTTCTGCAACTTTAACCCTTACCGTATGATGACAGATTACAACACTGAAGATAGTACTATACTTTGCAGTATTAGAGCACTATCACAACCTTACAGACCTTACTCAACAACTTGGTAGGACATTCCATGAGCTATTACTAATCCAGTTGTGCTCCTAACACACGTTTGCAACAAAGACATACAGACGATTCGCTTCCGACCACAGTTCGATGAGTTACTATATGATGAATAACATTCACAACTGTAACAAAGATCCAGAAATAACAGACACAGACAAGAGATAGGAACCAGCAGATAATAGATTACTCAGAAAACTAATAAGTTACAAATGAAGTTACAGTAATCGTTCGGACAATCATCCACACGAACAGTCTGGTGATTCCACAACTTGTCGTCTCCGACTCTCTTTCTGTCTTTTTGAGCATTGATTTATATAAGAAATTCTAACTGCTGTGTAACTACTTTTCGCGCGTGTGAATACAAGATTCGGTTTTTACATGTCCCCATCCGGCGGCGTACTAACATATCTATCTATCTATCTATCTATCTATCTATCTATCTATCTATCTATCTATCTATCTATCTATCTATCTATCTATCTATCTACCTACCTATCTATCTACCTATCTATCTATCCATCTATGTATCCATCTATCTACCTATCTATCTATCTATCTATCTATCTATCTATCTATCTATCTATCTATCTATCTATCTATCTATCTATCTATCTATCTATTGTTGAAAAAGAAGGAGCAAGCTTAGTGGATAATTTTGGTAATTTGGATATTCCAAATGAGCATGAATACTTGGATAAAGGTAAAGCCACAAATCCGTATCCATTAAGAGTCAAAGGAAGCATCAAAGGACACTCAAGGGAGTTTGAGGAGCAAGAAGAATCCATTGAAGAGTCAAGAGACAAGGAGGGGGTATGTGAAAGGTCACACACACATTCATACAAGCACGAAGGTGCATTTTCGGGATACCAAGACTGAGGAGAAGCATCTAGCAAGTGCCCAGGGACCAGAGCAGCATGCCCAAGAAGTTTCACCTCCAGATCATCTCTGTAAGTGAGGTTGTGGATCAGTTTCTCACACTAGACCCTCTCTCTCTAGTGTAGTCTGTCAGACATACCCAACTTGTAATAGGTGTTTCTCTCTGTGTATAACTCCAAATGCAATGCTTCTTGTTGTAAATGAAAACCTATGTCTCCTACTTTCATTCTATCAATCTTCACAATGATTGCATACTGCTACACCGAGATATCTGTGTTTTACTGTAACTAAAAAAGTTGCACAGGTGGACAGACAGGTAGTCTGTCTTGTAACAGTGACTTGCCTGACTTATACTCATCTAAATTGAGTGTTGGTTGGCGTGTTGGAAAGCTACCAGAGTCTACTAAGTGTGGACAAAATCTTGGAGTCATTGGATTTCAGGTGGTGGGTCAAATTGCTTGACCGAGGTCAGGTACTTTTCAAGAGTAGGTTGGGAGACCTATTTTGGGTTCATTGTGCTTTTGTTCTGCATATAGAGGATTTGTTCCTCACACTTGGTATCAGAGCTTTGAAGCTTGGATTAGCAGCAGCACACTACAAGGAAGTACACTTGGATAAGAAGGTGATTCATCAAAGAGGAGAGAAGTGCAACACAAGGGATTGCTTGACAAGGTAACCTCTTTACCATAGTCTCATTTCGATGGAAGATTTGGGGCAAAAAGTGGAGTTGTTGGACAAGGACAACTACCAAACTTGGAGGTTCAGATTTACCAATTACCTCATGGGCAAAGGGCTATGGTCCATAGTGAATGGAGAAGAAGAAAGACCTGATGTAGACCTTGAAGATGCAACCACTACTAATGCACAAAGGAAGGAGCTCAAAGAGTGGGAAGAAAGGAATATAAGAGCAATGTTCCTCATATCTCAGGTAAGTTCTAATGCTATGGTTGGTCATATACAAAATTTTGATAATGCCAAGGATGTATGAGATGCTTTGGAAAAGGTTTATGCAACCTCTACAAGAGCTAGGAAAATGCAACTCAAAAATGAGCTCAAAACCATGAAAAAAGGTAGTAGCCAAAGTGTGGTTGAGTACACACTCAAAATCAAGGATCTAAGGGATCAATTAGCATCACTGGGATGCAAGGTTGATGATGAAGATTTGGTTTAGGTCACTCTCAATCGATTGAGAGGAGAAGACAAGTGGAAGCCTCTCATTACCACTATCCTCTATCGAGATCCACTTCCATGCCTAGAAGACCTCATTCCTCACTTGGTGGCTGAGGAGGCATCATTTGGAGATTCATCCAAAAGCAAGGACACTCATGGTCAGGTCCTATACTCTTCAAGAGGCAAAGGGAGAGTTGGAAGAAGAGGAAGAGGAAGAGGCTACAACAATCAAGGCAACCATCAAAGCAAAGAAGAAGGAGAAAGCTCAAGTGACTCTACATTCCAAGCAAAGGTAAGAGGTAGAGGCAAAGGAAGAGGAGGCTACAACCCCCACAAAGGTAGGATTTGCTATAATTGTGGTAAACCAAATCATATAGCTTTAGATTGTAGATATAAAGATGGTAAATACACTCAAAGAAAGCAAGGGAACTATGCAAATGCTTCAAACAAGGAAACAGGTAATCATCAATTGCTTGCTATGAGTCATGGTTATTCAAGGATGCTAAATATGATACCAAATGGTATATAGACTTAGGGTGCAACAATCATATGTCTTGTGAGGGTGATATATTCACCAATTTGCATGTTCCAAAGTCCAAAGGGTGTGTGGAGAAAAGTGACAACACCGAACATGTCATAGAGCACATTGGAGATGTGAGAATTGGATGTGAAAAATCAGCCAAGGTGCTTGAGAAGGTATTGCATGTTCCATCTATTACTAAGAACCTTATTTCAGTAGGGAAAATGGTAGAGAAAGGTTTGTAGGTCACATTCAATGAAAAAGGATGCTTTATAAGGAATCCTAAAGATGGAAACAAGCTTGTTGCTCAAGGAAGAAAGGAAGGAAGAATATTCACCTTGGATGTGTCTCCATATGCAAGCAAGGTGTTGAGCCCTGGCAAGGTCGAAACCGAGAAAAGTCAAGGGTCAAAGTGCACGCATAGTGCACCTTCAATGGTCATAAAAAGAAGACTTTAATTGTTCATTTGGCAATAGTTCAAAAGTGTTTTCTGAAGTCTCTTAAGGTCAAAGGGTGTTTTTAAAGTAATGTAGAGGGTCCAGGTGAACCCCCCCTTGGGTACAAAAGTGACAAATTAAAAAGGGAGAAAGTAAAAGTACGTGAAGCGGCGGGTATGCACATGTGGGAATAAGACCACCCAATCAAAATTTTTCTTTGGTCTAAAGTCACCACAGAACAAAGGAGCCTTCGTTGGCCGCCACCTAAAAAGAGAATCTTGGGACATCAAAGGAAGCCCAAGAGTCTATGGCAGTTAGAGGTCACGGGACCGGCACATTCAAAAAAGAAAAGCAAAGGCTATTCTTGGGACATTGAGAGTAAGGAGCAAGAGAGAGCTTCAGAGGAAGCAAGAAAGAAAAAGGGAAGAGCCACCAGTGTGCGACGACACTGAGTGGTAGAGTGAAGAGTGCAAGAGGTGTCAAGAGGAAGGTGTGCAAAGAAGGCGGGGTTGGATTCCAAGAGTCCCAAGGTCTTGTGTGTGTGCGCGCCGCCGAGAAACCAATTCCTTAGCTTGGTGGAAGCTTAGTGCAAGGTATGCACAAGGGAAGCGTGAAGCAAGCAAAGGATTGGTGTAGGAGAGGCCGCTGCGAGAGGACTTGAAGGACTTGAGATAATTGGTCTTCTGTAATTGACATTCTCTGAAGTTGTATTTAGTCATTGATTGGATTGTCATTGTAATTGTTGCAAGGTAATCAACATTCAAGGTTTCCAGGAGTACTCCTCTGCAGAAGTTCTCACTGTTAGTCCATTTTCATTATCTCCTTTTTCTCCTACAAACCCTCAAACTCCTTCTTGTCCAAGAATCCCCAACAAATTTGGCACGCCCGGTGGTTATAATCATGGACGGATTTAGTGGTTATAATCAGATCTCTATTCATCCTGAGGATCGGGAGAAGACAGCATTTATTACTCCTTGGAGAACCTATGTATATCTGAAAATGTCATTTGGGTTAAGAAATGCTCCAGCTACCTTCAACCGAACAGTTAATCTCAATTTTGGCCAGTTGCTACTTGAGTCATTAAGAATCTTCATGGATGACTTTTCATCTTTTTCAGGCACTATTAAAGAAACTCCATTGGATTGTTTAGAGAAGCATCTGCTTCAATTAAAACAAGTTTTTGAGAGGTGTAGAGAAACGAAGCTGAAACTGAATCCAAACAAATGCCACTTTTTGGTAACTAAAGGTACTTTATTAGGGCATGTGGTATCTTCCAAAGGCATGGCACCTGATCCAGATAAAATCATAGCTATCTTAAAACTACCCAGGCCTAAGTCTTCAAAGGAGATTCAAAGTTTTCTAGGCCATACAGGATACCACCGCAGATTTATCAAGATGTACGCAGATATAGCCCGACCTTTGGCTAGGCTCACAGGCAAGGAGGTTCCTTTTAAATGGGACGACGAGGAGGAAAGAGCATATCAAACACTACGGTCAAAGTTAGTGTCTGCTCCCATTTTGATTACACCTGAGTGGTCAAAGATATTTCATTTACATGTGGATGCCAGTGCATATGCAGTAGGGGTAGTTCTAACCCAACCTAGTGAAGAGTTTAAGATGGACAGACCAATTCAATATGCTAGCAGAATTCTGACTAAGGCAGAAAGGAACTACAACACTATAGAGAGAGAAGCCTTGGCAATGGTTTTTGCTGTCCAAAAGTTTCGGCATTACTTATTGGGAGTGAAATTCGTCATTATAACTGATCACCAACCTCTCAAGTACTTACTCAACAAACCACATGCTACTGGTAGAATATGGAGGTGGTTACTGTTATTCCAAGAGTTTGATTTCTCGGTAATCCATAAGCCAGGAAGAGAGAATGTGATGGCGGATCACTTGTCCAGAATAAATAGGATGGATCAAACCAGTGGCATCAATGATGATTTCCCAGATGCACATTTGTTTGCTATACAAGCTCAAGGATGGTATGATGTTATCAAGCAGTTCATTCATACTGGACTGTATCCAGAAAGTGCTAGTGCTGTACAGAGGAAGAGACTGCTTATCAAGAGTAGACCCTACACTTTCATTGAGGGAAAACTATATAGACAGGGCAATGATGACAGGATTAGGAAATGCTTAGAGGAAGATGAAGTAAGGGAAATACTGCAATCTGCACATGAAGGAACAGGTGGTGGGCACCTTCCAGGGCATATCATGAGCCGGAGAATACTGGATGCTGGTCTATGGTGGCCTACACTTTTTAAGGATGCAGATGATTGGAGAAGAACATATGATGTGTGCCAGAGGTGTGGCCCTAAACCCACCAAGCAAAGGCATAATCCTTTGGTAATTTCCACTTCTTGGCAACCTTTTGAGAAGTGGGGATTAGACTTTGTCGGGCCTATATACCCTGTGGCACTTCCAAAAAGGGAAAAGTACTTACTGATACCCACTGACTACGCAACAAAATGGGCCGAAGCTATTGCATCAACGGAGTGCACTGCACAAACAGTGGCTGACTTCTTGTATAGCAACATCATTTGCAGGTTTGGATGCCCACTTGAGATCTGTACCGATCAGGGTACTCATTTTGTTAACAAAGTACTGCAGGAAATTTCCAACAAGTATCGCATTTTACACAGGACTTCTTGTGCATACTACCCACGAGCTAATGGACAAGCCGAGTCAACGAACAAAGTATTAATTTCAATGTTACGAAAAGAATGCATGTTACAGCCTACTTCTTGGGGACAGGCCTATTTGGGTACATTATGGGCATATCGACTGGCCTATAAAGAGACCGGGTATTCTCCCTTTCAACTAGTTTATGGATTGGTTCCCATTGAACCGTTTGAGTTCATCAGAGGCTCTATGAGAACAGAAGGACTTGAGAAAAGGGGGATAGAAGTTCCAGCTCGACTAACTGCTTTGCATAAACTGGAAGAATCAAGGATTTTAGCTTCCAAACAGTTAGAGAAGATTCAAATACAAAGGAAGGAGACTCATGATAGGAATTTATGGCACCACAATTTGAAGCCAGGTGATTTAGCTCTAGTACACAGGCCACAAATTTATAATCAAACCAAAGGGAAATGGATCCCTCACTGGGAAGGCCCTTTTCGCATTACGAAGATGCTGCAGTGGGGTGCTGTGCAATTGGAAACTCTCGATGGAGTCACCCTGCCCTTGGTAAACATTTCCAGACTCAAGGGTTACCACCAAAAGTCCTAAACATTGCATTCTTCATTATTTTGTTAATAAGTGTTGGGAATGCTTTATATGTATATTCAATAATCAGTTTGATTAAATTGCCCTAATAAGTGGAAATAAACATAAAAAATTCTCACGCATGCTTTTTGAGCGCATAATTTCTTTTTAACTTCTAATTTCAACACTTCAATAAAATTCCATGGTCAAAAACTTGGGCGAATTTTTTTTTTTTTGGATGGCTTTCTTTCAACAAAAGTAACTTTCAATATTTCCCTTTCTTTTGTTTCTCTTTTGGATGGATGAGATTGGAACTTGCATCTCCTTTCTTTTGAGCTCTCTTTTGGGTTGAACCATCAATTCCTGTGAGGTGATCCCTCATTCGAACTAGCTATATAATAGGCCTTCTCATTCACATTGCTCCCTCAGCCTCCGCAATACCGTATCATCATCAAGATCGACCGAGTTCATATCTCTATGATCAGGCATTTTGATCTGTCTATGAATGTGCACTACCCTTTTCAGATCAAGGTCTAGGCGTCCACACGGGAAAGAGAAGAAGCACACCTCCCCCTCTCCATCAAACACCATCCCCAGCCACTCCTTCTCCCACTGCCCCATCCTCCCCGCCGCCACACCCCTTTACACCAAACCCCCCTCCTAACCCCGCTCAGCAACCCCCCTCTCCGACCCCCCCCTACACCAAAACCCCCCCTCCTAACCCCGCTCAGCAACCCCCCTCTCCGCCCCCTCTACACCATACCCCCCCTCCTAACCCCGCTCAGCGCCCCCCTCTCAGCCACCTCATCACCTCGGCAGCCCCCCCATCTCCTCCGCAGCCCCCCCATCTCCTCGGCAGCCCCCCCCATCTCCATCGGCAGCCCCCCTCTCCGCCCCCCTCACCACCCTCAGAGCCCCCCCCTCCGACCCAGCCCGGCCCCAACAGCACTCCCCCTATCTGGCCCCGCTCCGCCCCCCTCTGGCCCCGTTCAGCCCCCCTCTCCACCCCCCTCTACATCTGACAACCACCCCCCTTCTCCGGCCCCTCAGCGCCCCCTCTCCGCCCCCCTTTACGCCCAACCACCCACCCTCTCCTGACCCCGCTCGGCACCCCTTCTCCGCCCCTCTACAACCCCTGCCCCGCACCATACTACCCCCACCCTACGACCCAGCCCGGCCCCAACAGCACCCCCCCTACAACCCCGCTCGGCCCCCCCCCTCCTAACCCCGCTCAGCACCCCCCTCTCCGCCCCCTCTACACCAAAACCCCCCCTCCTAACGCCGCTCAGCAACCCCCCTCTCCGCCCCCTCTACACCATACCCCCCCTCCTAACCCCGCTCAGCGGCCCCCTCTCAACCACCTCATCACCTCGACAGCCCCCCCATCTCCTCGGCAGCCCCCCCATCTCCTCGGCAGCCCCTCCCATCTCCATCGGCAGCCCCCCTCTCCGCCCCCCTCACCACCCTCAGAGCCCCCCCCTCCGACCCAGCCCAGCCCCAACAGCACTCCCCCTATCTGGCCCCGCTCCGCCCCCCTCTGGCCCCGTTCAGCCCCCCTCTCCACCCCCCTCTACATCTGACAACCACCCCCCTTCTCCAACCCCTCAGCGCCCCCTCTCCGCCCCCCTTTACGCCCAAGCACCCACCCTCTCCTGACCCCGCTCAGCACCCCTTCTCCGCCCCTCGACAACCCCTGCCCCGCACCATACTACCCCCACCCTACGACCCAGCCCGGCCCCAACAGCACCCCCCCTACAACCCTGCTCGCCCCCCCCCCCCCTCCTTACCCCGCTCAGCACCCCCCCTCTCCGCCCCCTCTACACCAAAACCCCCCCTCCTAACCCGGCTCAGCAACCCCCCTCTCCGCCCCCTCTACACCATACCCCCCCTCCTAACCCCGCTCAGCGACCCCCTCTCAGCCCCCTCAACACCTCGGCAGCCCCCCCATCTCCACCGGCTGCCCCCTCTCCGCCCCCTCTACACCATACCCCCCCTCTTAACCCCGCTCAGCGGCCCCCTCTCAGCCCCCTCAACACCTCGGCAGCCCCCTCTCCGCCCCCCTCTCCACCCCCCTCTACATCCGACAACCACCCCCCTTCTCCGGCCCCTCAGCGCCCCCTCTCCGCCCCCCTTTACGCCCAACCACCCACCCTCTCCTGACCCCGCTCGGCAACCCCTCTCCGCCCCTCTACAACTCCTGCCCCGCACCATACTACCCCCACCCTCCGACCCAGCCGGCCCCCAACAGCAACCCCCCTACAACCCCGCTCGGCCCCCCCCTCCTAACCCCGCTCAGCACCCCCCTCTCCGCCCCCTCTACACCATAACCCCCCTCCTAACCCCGCTCAGCGGCCCCCTCTCCGACACCTCTACAAACTACCCCCCTCTCTACCCCTCAGCGCCCCTCTCCGCCCCCCTCAACACCCTCAGAGCCCCCCCCCCTCCGACCCCGCCCGGCCCCCAACAACTCCCCCTCTCCGCCCCCCTCAACACACTCATAGCCCCCCCCTCCGACCCTGCCCGGCACCAATCTACCCCCTCTCTACACCCTCAGCGCCCCCTCTCCGCCCCCCTCAACAACCTCAACACCCCCCCTCCGGCCTCGATCCCAACCCCCCCTCCCCGCCCTCTACACCCAAATCCCCCCCTCCGACCCCGCCCTGCACCCAACCTTCCCCCCTCCAACCCCGGCACCCGACAACCCCCCTCTCCGGCCAGCCCTACACCCAACCCCCCCTCTCCGGCCCGCCCTACACCCATACCCCCATCTTCCACCCCCCTCTCACACCCCTAATCAAGCCTACCCCCTCCAAACCCCCCCTCCAACCTCCTCTCCAACCCCGTGCAACCCAACCTTTCCCCACACCCCTACGCCCGCCTACCCCTCCAAACCCCCCTCTAACCTCCTCTCCAACCCCCTCGTGCCATCAAAATCCCAACCCCTCTACACCCCCCAAGCGTCGCCATCTCCAACTCCCTCGCACCCACGAATACCCAAGCCTACACCGCCCCCTCTATCCCCATACTACCCCCGCCTACCCAGCCACTCTATCCTCATCCTACCACAATCTTATCCGGCCGTCACCACCCAATCCACGTTCCCCGGCCAACACCACCCAATCAACGTTCACCAACAATCAGCGTAACATCGGTTTTCCATCGCGGTAGTTAATTTCATCAGGGTCATTCTGACCTTCCGAATATTCAGACTCCCAGCTTCTTCCATGGCCGATCCAACATCTGATCCATCTGATCCACACTCGCATACCCAAAACATTGCCAACCCGATCCCGCCATTGCCCGCTTCCCCGCTTCCTTCAACTCCCGACTCAACTTGTCCACCCGCATTTGCCTCGTCTTCCGCCCTTCATCCTACACTTCATCCCCCAATTCTACATATTCCTACCTATTCCATTCGCTCTGATTCCACAGACCCTTATTCTCCCCCTTCCCTACCTCACCCCCCTTCCCCCTCTCCCTCTCCTTCTGCTTCCCTCATCTCGCAACCTAATTCCCCGTCTGGAGATTACATGCGCCTTTTTCTTCCTCCTGACTTAAACCTCCAGATTCGTATTCATTTATCCCTTCCTCCCATTGAGCTCCGTCATCTTTTCTCGATCGAGAATCTTCAGTATGCAGGTCTATTGGGCTTGGCGAATGTTCCCCTACAGGATCCCTCAAACCATAACGACGTCTATGAAGCTCTCCGGTTGTTCCCCACTTTCCGCACGGGCACTCTCGGAATTTCTGACCTGGCCGCCGCGCTAGGCTCCTCCCTAATCCACTTCCGCAGCCCTCCATTCTTGTATTCTGGCGTGTCCTCCTCTGAAACCATTGCTTTTTGTAAAGCTCGCTTTGACGATAACACGAATTTTTCCATCTGCATGCAATCCATCCTTAATTCCTTCGTTTTTTTCTTTTTACTCCGTAGCCCAACCTCTCCGCTTCCACTGACCGATATCCGCATCGCTGATCCACTTTACTGCTTCCTCTGCAGCCGCCCCTACCCTTACGCCGCCCTCCTCTATAGCTCCGTCAATTTGCGCTCCCGTCGACTTCGTGCAGCTATTAACCGCCAATCTCGTGCCTTTTCCATATATTCCGCTCCCTTACTTGCTTGGTTATATCATCTCCCTGCCTGATATTCCTCCCATTCATCCACATTCTTCTTCCCCTATTCTCACCACGCCGCCTGCTACGGCCACCATTCATACTTATGATACTGTTCATCCACATGCCTCTTCTTCCGCAGCATCTTTCCGCCCCCTCATTCAAACTAAACTCAACCGGCATAACCCAACCTGTACTCCCCCACGTCCTCCTGTTTCCCCTTTTCCACCTCCAAAAGACGCAACACCCAACCAATTCCCTCCTTCCAATATTCCTTCATCACCAGGTCCCTCTACCACTCCTACCAATCCTCCAAATCCGCCTGTAGCCCCTGTTCCTCCAAATGATACCCCGTCTGAACCATCTTTTTTCCTCTTACTTCGCGAGGCCAGTAACATTGCTCAGGGCAGTGCTGACGCTTCGAAGTTGTCCATGGACTCAATCTCGGCGGCCGCTAGCATTCATCAGCAATATATTTCGACTATCGACAACATCAATCGCATGGCCACCTCACAGTGGCAATCTCTCACTGAATCAGCCCGCTTACTCAAGGAGGAGAGAGATAGGTATCGAGACATTGCAGATTCTGCGCTCCAAACTTTAGAGGATCTTCGACATCGTTTCCAATTAGGTTTATGTGATAATGCGGCGTGTCGGCGTATAAAGCGAGAAAGGGACCATCTTCGTAATTGCCTTAGTTCTGTCCAACACCTTATCGAGCAAGCTTCTATTCCCCTACCGTCTTCACCTCCACCACCTCCTCAATAATCTCACTTCCAGTTTTAATAATTGCTGGCCCACTTCAATAAATTACATGGCTTCAGCTTTCGTTCTAGCTTCCTAATAACTATCTCATCTTTCTGATTATGTTACAATTAGAATTCATAATCCTTGGATATTACTTCTCATTTTCTTTAGTAATCAATAAAAGTACTTTTTCTCTCTTTCTCGGCTTTCTTTCCTCTCTGTTTCTATCTCTGTTCAAGTTTGTTCTTAAGCTGTTCTTGTATCCAGTGTTGTTGTCTCTCCGGGTCGGAGAGTCCTCTAGGTGGTGGGCATCTGTTGAGCCCTGGCAAGGTCGAAACCGGGAAAAGTCAAGGGTCAAAGTGCACGCGTAGTGCACCTTCAATGGTCATAAAAAGAAGACTTTAATTGTTCATTTGGCAATAGTTCAAAAGTGTTTTCTGAAGTCTCTTAAGGTCAAAGGGTGTTTTTAAAGTAATGTGGAGGGTCCAGGTGAACCCCCCCTTGGGTACAAAAGTGACAAATTAAAAAGGGAGAAAGTAAAAGTACGTGAAGCGGCGGGTATGCACATGTGGGAATAAGACCACCCAATCAAAATTTTTCTTTGGTCTAAAGTCACCACAGAACAAAGGAGCAATTCGTTGGCCGCCACCTAAAAAGAGAATCTTGGGACATCAAAGGAAGCCCAAGAGTCTATGGCAGTTAGAGGTCACGGGACCGGCACATTCAAAAAAGAAAAGCAAAGGCTATTCTTGGGACATTGAGAGTAAGGAGCAAGAGAGAGCTTCAGAGGAAGCAAGAAAGAAAAAGGGAAGAGCCACCAGTGTGCGACGACACTGAGTGGTAGAGTGAAGAGTGCAAGAGGTGTCAAGAGGAAGGTGTGCAAAGAAGGCGGGGTTGGATTCCAAGAGTCCCAAGGTCTTGTGTGTGTGCGCGCCGCCGAGAAACCAGTTCCTTAGCTTGGTGGAAGCTTAGTGCAAGGTATGCACAAGGGAAGCGTGAAGCAAGCGAAGGATTGGTGTAGGAGAGGCCGCTGCCAGAGGACTTGAAGGACTTGAGATAATTGGTCTTCTGTAATTGACATTCTCTGAAGTTGTATTTAGTCATTGATTGGATTGTCATTGTAATTGTTGCAAGGTAATCAACATTCAAGGTTTCCAGGAGTACTCCTCTGCAGAAGTTCTCACTGTTAGTCCATTTTCATTATCTCTTTTTTCTCCTACAAACCCTCAAACTCCTTCTTGTCCAAGAATCCCCAACACAAGGTATGCTTTGTTATGATTGGTAATCAAAGGATTACTGAACTTGAACTTTGGCACAAGAGAATAGGGCATGTCAACATTCCTAAGCTAAGGAATATGAGCAAGGAAGAGCTTGTAAGAGGGCTGCCCATGTTTGAGAACAAAGAGCTTCATGAATTTTGTGATGCATGTCAACTAGGGAAGCAAGCAAGACAACCATTCCAAAGGAGCACACATAGGGCTGCAAATCTCTTGGACCTCATCCATACTGATGTATGGGGACCTTCCAAAGAGTCATCCTTGGGAGGATCAAGGTATTTTGTTACATTTATTGATGATTATTCTAGAAAAGTTTGGATATACATCATTAAAGAAAATCAGATGTCTTCTCTATGTTCAAGAGGTTCAAGCAAGAGGTTGAGAAGGAGACAGGTAAATATATCAAAGACCTAAGGTTTGATGGAGGGGGAGAATACTTCTCTAAAGAATTCAGCTCTTATTTGTATGAGAATGGTATTAAAAGGCAATTGATATGCAGGTATACCCCCCAACAAAATGGGGTGGCTGAAAGGAAAAATAGGCACATTGTTGAAATTGCAAGGTGTATGATTAATGAAGCACACATGCCATTATTTTATTAGGCTGAGGCTGTTTATACTTTAGTTTAATTGATGAATAGGGTACCTACAAGTGGTGTGCATGATTTTACTCCAAATGAGGCCTACTATGGTAAGAAACCATGTGTGGAACATCTCAAGGTTTTTGGATGTACTTGCTATGTGCACATTCCACAAGAGGTAAGATCTAAACTTGATGCAAAATCTGAAAAATGTGTTTTCATTGGCTATTCTACTGAGCAAAAGGGGTACAAATGCTATAACCCTTACACCAAGAAGTTGTATGTATCAAAAGATGTGTTATTTACTGAAATGAAACCTTGGTATGTAGACAAGGGAAAAGAAAAGGTAATAGATGATGACTTGGATGATGTATCGGTTTGTGGTAAAGTGGATATGAAGGTTGAATAAACTCAAATGAGTGGGCTAAGGGAATCAAGATCACCTACCCAAGGACACATGGGAGAAAGAAGAAGTCTATCAGAATCACCAACATCCAGGTATAAGTCTCTTAGTAACTCTCATGATGATCATAAAGGTGATATTGAGTCACAGGATGAAGAAGACTATGAAGAGGTGGTTACACCACAAGAAAAGCTTTCAAGTTTGAGGAAGCGATTCCCTAAAGGAAATGAGAGGAGATCCTCAAGGCTCAAGAAGCCAATACAAAGGTTAAGTTATGACTCTTTCATGGCCAAGTACTATGCCTATATGATGCAGGTTATTGGAGATAATGGTCCTCAAATGTATGAGGAGGCATCAACAAAGGATAAATGGAAGAGAGCAATGGATGAAGAGATGAAAGCACTCAAGGACAATGAGACTTGGGAATTAGTGGCTAAAACACTAGGTATAAAAGTGGTTCAAAACAAATGGGTGTATAAAACTAAAAGTAATGACGATGGTTCACTAGCTAGACACAAAGCTAGGTTGGTTCCAAAGGGGTTCACACAAACTTTTGGTGTGGATTATGAAGAGACCTTCAACCCCGTGGCTAACGAAACAACAATAAGGACCTTAATAGCTGTATGTGCAGGTAGAAGATGGCCTATATATCAGCTTGATATAAAAAATGCATTCTCGAATGGTGAGCTAAAAGAAGAGGTATACATGGCACAACCCATTGGATATGAAGATGTGGATCATCCTGATTTTGTTTGTAGGTTGAAGAAGGCCTTGTATGGCCTTAAGCAAGCACCAAGGGCCTGGAATCAAAGGCTTGTGGATTACCTTGAAAATTGTGGGTTCACTCAAAGCAAATCAGATCCCTCACTCTACATGAAGAAAGAAGGGAGTAAGGTGATATTAATATGTATATATGTGGATGCTCTTACCATGACATGTAGTGATCATAAAGGAATTAAACAAATCAAATGGAGACTTGGAAAGAAGCCACAAATTGACTTGGATATGCAGCTTGCAAGAATCTCCGCTTATGGAGATAATATGTCTTTTATACACTTGTCTTATAACCCCATGTATCATGCTAGAAGCAAGCACGTTGAAGTGCATTACCATTATGTAATAGAAAAAGTTGCTAATAATGAAGTGGATGTTCATTTTGTGACCACAAAGGAGCAGATTGGTGATCTATTCACCAAAGGATTGGATTCATCAAAGCTAAGCAAGTTCAAAAACATGATGAGCTTGATGGACATAGACACTTCCTACCTAAGCTTGAGGGGGAGTGTTGAAAAAGAAGGAGCAAGCTTAGTGGATAATTTTGGTAATTTGGATATTCCAAATGAGCATGAATACTTGGATAAAGGTAAAGCCACAAATCCTTATCCATTAGGAGTCAAAGGAAGCATCAAAGGACACTCAAGGGAGTTTCAGGAGCAAGAAGAATCCATTGAAGAGTCAAGAGACAAGGAGGGGGTATGTGAAAGGTCACACACACATTCATACAAGCATGATGGCGCATTTTCGGGATACCAAGACTGAAGAGAAGCATCTAGAAAGTGTCCAAGGACCAGAGGATCATGCCCAAGAAGTTAAAGCTCCAGATCGTCTCTGTAAGTGAGGTTGTGGATCAGTTTCTCACACTAGATCCTCTCTCTCTAGTGTAGTCTATCAGACATACCCAACTTGTAATAGGTTTTGCTCTCTACTTAAAACTCCAAATGCAATGATTCTTGTCTTGAATGAAAGCCTATGTTGCCTACTTTCTATGTATCAATCTTCGCAATGCTTGCATTCTGCTGCGCCGAGATATCTATGTTTTACTTTAACTAAAAAAATTGCACAGGTGGACAGACAGGTAGTTTGTTTTGTAACAGTGCGTTGCCTGACTTGTACTCATCCAAATTGCATGTTTCTTGGCTTGTTGGAAAGCTACCAAAGTGTACTAAGTGTGGACAAAAGCGTGGAGTCATTGGATTTCATGTGGTGGGTCAAATTGCTTCATCCAGGTAAGGTACTTTTCAGGAGTAGGCTGGGATACCTATTTTGAGTTCATTGTGCTTTTGTTGTGCATATAGAGGATTTGTTCCTCACAGTTGGTATCAGATCTTTGAAGCGTGGATTAGCAGCAACACACTACAAGGAAGTACACTTGGATAAGAAGGTGCTTCATCAAAGAGGAGAGAAGTGCAACACAAGGGATTGCTTGAAAAGGGAACCTCTTTATCATAGTCTCATTTCAATGGCAGATTTGGGGCAAGAAGTGGAGTTGTTGGACAAGGACAACTACCAACCTTGGAGGTTCAGAGTTACATATTACCTCATGGGCAAAGGGCTATGGTCCATAGTGAATGGAGAAGAAGAAAGACCTGATGTAGACCTTGAAGATGCAACCACTACCAATGCACAAAGGAAGGAGCTCAAAGAGTGGGAAGAAAGGAATATAAGAGCAATGTTCCTCATAGCTCAGGTAAGTTCTAATGCTATGGTTGGTCATATACAAAATTTTGATAATGCCAAGGATGTATGAGATGCTTTGGAAAAGGTTTATGCAACCTCTACAAGAGCTAGGAAAATGCAACTCAAAGATGAGCTCAACACCATGAGAAAAGGTAGTAGCCAAAGTGTGGTTGAGTACGCACTCAAAATCAAGGATCTAAGGGATCAATTAGCATCACTGGGATGCAAGGTTGATGATGAAGATTTGGTTCAGCTCACTCTCAATGGATTGAGAGGAGAAGACAAGTGGAAGCCTCTCATTACCACTATCCTCTATCGAGATCCACTTCCGTGCCTAGAAGACCTCATTCCTCAGTTGGTGGCTGAGGAGGCATCATTTGGAGATTCATCCAAAAGCAAGGACACTCATGGTCAGGTCCTATACTCTTCAAGAGGCAAAGGGAGAGGTGGAAGAAGAGGAAGAGGAAGAGGCTACAACAATCAAGGCAACCATCAAAGCAAAGAAGAAGGAGAAAACTCAAGTGACTCTACATTGCAAGCAAAGGCAAGAGGTAGAGGCAAAGGAAGAGGAGGCTACAACCCCCACAAAGGTATGATTTCTATAATTGTGGTAAACCAAATCATATAGCTTCAGATTGTAGATATAAAGATGGTAAATACACTCAAAGAAAGCAAGGGAACTACGCAAATGCTTCAAATAAGGAACAGGTAATGATCAATTGCTTGCTATGAGTCATGGTTATTCAAAGGATGCTAAATATGATACCAAATGGTAGATAGACTTAGGGTGCAGCAATCATATGTCTTGTGAGGGTGATATATTCACCAATTTGCAGGTCCAAAGTCCAAAGAGTGTGTGGAGACAGGTGACAACACCGAACATGTCATAGAGCACATTGGAGATGTGAGAATTGGATGTGAAAAATCAGCCAAGGTGCTTGAGAAGGTATTGCATGTTGCATCTATTACTAAGAACCTTATTTCAGTAAGGCAAATGATAGAGAAAGGTTTGCATGTCACATTCAATGACAGAGGATGGTTTATAAGGAATCCTAAAGACGGAAACAAGATTCTTGCTCAAGGAAGAAAGGAAGGAAGAATGTTCACCTTGGATGTGTCTCCAAATGCAAGAAAGGTATGCTTTGTTATGATTGATAATCAAAGGATTGCTGAACTTGACCTTTGGCACAAGAGAATAGGGCATGTCAACATTCCTAACCTAAGGAATATGAGCAAGGAAGAGCTTGTAAGAGGGCTGCCCATGTTTGAGAACAAAGAGCTTCATGAATTTTGTGATGCATGTCAACTAGGGAAGCAAGCAAGACAACCATTCCAAAGGAGCACACATAGGGCTGCAAATCTCTTGGACCTCATCCATACTGATGTATGGGGACCTTCCAAAGAGTCATCCATGGGAGGATCAAGGTATTTTGTTACATTTGTTGATGGTTATTCTAGAAAAGTTTGGATATACATCATCAAAGAAAAATCAGACGTCTTCTCTATGTTCAAGAGGTTCAAGCAAGAGGTTGAGAAGGAGACAGGTAAATATATCAAAGACCTAACATTTGATGGAGGGGGAGAATACTTGTCCAAAGAATTCAGCTCTTATTTGTATGAGAATGGTATTTAAAGGCAATTTACATGCAGGTATACCCCCCAACAAAATGGGGTGGCTGAAAGGAAAAATAGGAACATTGTTGAAATTGCAAGGTGTATGATTAATGAAGCACACATGCCATTATTTTATTGGGTTGAGGCTGTTTATACTTCAGTTTATGTGATGAATAGAGTACCTACAAGTGGTGTGCATGAGTTGAATCCAAATGAGGCCTACTATGGTAAGAAACCAAGTGTGGAACATCTCAAGGTTTTTGGATGTACTTGCTATGTGCACATTCCACAAGAGGTAAGATCTAAACTTGATGCAAAATCTGAAAAATGTGTTTTCATTGGCTATTCTACTGAGCAAAAGCGGTACAAATGCTATAACCCTTACACCAAGAAGTTGTATTTATCAAGAGATGTGGTATTTAATGAATTGAAACCTTGGTATGTAGACAAGGGAAAAGAAAAGGTAATAGATGAGGACTTGGATGATGTATCGGTTTGTAGTAAAGGTGATATGCAGGTTGAATAAACTCAAATGAGTGGTCCTAAGGCTTCAACGTCAAGATCACCTACCCAAGGACACATGGGAGAAAGAAGAAGTCTATCAGAATCACCAACATCCAGGTATAAGTCTCTTAGTAACTCTCATGATGATCATAAAGGTGATATTGAGTCACAAGATGAAGAAGACTATGAAGAGGTGGTTACACCACAAGTAAAGCTTTCAAGGTTGAGGAAGCAATTCCCTAAAGGAAATGAGAAGAGTTCCTCAAGGCTCAAGAAGCCAATACAAAGGTTAAGTTATGACTCTTTCATGGCCAAGTACTATGCCTATATGATGCAGGTTATTGGAGATAATGGTCCTCAAATGTATGAGGAGGCATCAACAAAGCATAAATGGAAGAGAGCAATGGATGAAGAGATGAAAGCACTCAAGGACAATGAGACTTGGGAATTAGTGCCTAAAACACCAGGTATGAAAGTGGTTCAAAACAAATGGGTGTATAAAACTAAAAGTAATGACGATGGTTCACTAGCTAGACACAAAGCTAGGTTGGTTCCAAAGGGGTTCACACAAACGTTTCGTGTGGATTATGAAAAGAATTTCAGCCCCGTGGCTAACGAAACAACAATAAGGACCTTAATAGCTGTATGTGCAAGTAGAAGATGGCCTATATATCAGCTTGATATAAAAAATGCATTCTTGAATGGTGAGCTAAAAGAAGAGGTATACATGGCACAACCCATTGGATATGAAGGTGTGGATCATCCTGATTTTGTTTGTAGGTTGAAGAAGGCCTTGTATGGCCTTAAGCAAGAACTAAGGGCCTGGAATCAAAGGCTTGTGGATTACCTTGAAAATTGTGGGTTCACTCAAAGCAAATCATATCCCTCACTCTACATGAAGAAAGAAGGGAGTAAGGTGATATTAATATGTATATATGTGGATGCTCTTACCATGACATGTGGTGATCATAAAGGAATTAAACAAATCAAATGGAGACTTGGAAAGAAGCCACAAATTGACTTGGATATGCAGCTTGCAAGAATCTCCGCTTATGGAGATAATATGTCTTTTATACACTTGTCTTATAACCCCATGTATCATGCTAGAAGCAAGCACGTTGAAGTGCATTACCATTATGTAATAGAAAAAGTTGCTAATAATGAAGTGGATGTTCATTTTGTGACCACAAAGGAGCAGATTGCTGATCTATTCACCAAAGGATTGGATGCATCAAAGCTAAGCAACTTCAAAAACATGATGAGCTTGATGGACATAGACACTTCCTACCTAAGCTTGAGGGGGAGTGTGGAAAAAGAAGGAGCAAGCTTAGTGGATAATTTTGGTAATTTGGATATTCCAAATGAGCATGAATACTTGGATAAAGGTAAAGCCACAAATCCTTATCCATTAGGAGTCAAAGGAAGCATCAAAGGACACTCAAGGGAGTTTGAGGAGCAAGAAGAATCCATTGAAGAGTCATTGGAAAGAAGCCACAAATTGACTTGGATATGCACCTTGCAAGAATCTCCCCTTATGGAGATAATATGTCTTTTATACACTTGGCTTATAACCCCATGTATCATGCTAGAAGCAAGCACGTTGAAGTGCATTACCATTATGTAATAGAAAAAGTTGCTAATAATGAAGTGGATGTTCATTTTGTGACCACAAAGGAGCAGATTGCTGATCTATTCACCAAAGGATTGGATGCATCAAAGCTAAGCAAGTTAAAAAACATGATGAGCTTGATGGACATAGACACTTCCTAC
>CM035420.1:34297017-34324517 GCA_020310875.1 Ceratopteris richardii | reverse complement strand
TCCTTCATTTGTATAGGTAGTTGTTGTGATAGCTGGATCAGCATTTGACCCATGGATGCAAGCTCGGAAAATATAGGAATTGAAGGAACCAGAATATGAGGACGGGGTTGAGATGAAGAGGCTGTGAGGAGTTGATGGGAATTTTGTGGAGAGTAATTTGGTGATGAGGATGAAGAAGCGGTAGGTTCCTCAATGACAATGGGTGGGACAGGGACAATGGGTGGAACAGGTGGAGAAGTTAGAAGAACAAAGTTAGGTTCAACTCCCTGTTCGGTGGTTTGTTGCGTAGTATCCTCAGGGTTGGCAACTGTAGACTCCACTCCTCTAATCAGTTCTTTGAAAACTTCTTTAATGATAGGTTCTCCATCATCTTGCTTTTCCTGCTCAGATTGCTGTTTAGATTCTTCTTTTGACGAGCTCGTTTCAAAATCGGTGGTAGCATCCTGTTCTTGTTGCTTTTCTGAAGAAGAATGCGCTGATGAGTCATGATGCATTGATGTTGCAGTGTCATGGAAGGTTTCTTCTTCCTGTCCTTGTTCTTCTTTGTCATCTACTTTATCACCTGCAGCAGACCCTTGTACCTGACTATCCGATGAACTAATTCTGATTCTTTTCCGACGGAGGAGGTGGAAAATCTCTTCATCATCCTCTTCATCATCGTCCAATATCTGTGCAGACTCTTCATGGTGCAGAATGGGTCCGCGGGTGGTGGTTGTGCTGCTTGGAGTACCGGAAACAGGAAACTGAGAATGTGCGGTAACCTTGATCGTGGCATATCTCCCTTGTTGACCTACTTGATGATTGAAACACATTCTTTTTGAATGCAGCGGAAAAAGTATGAGGCAAAATTTACAGGCTCTCTCACAGCCATATCTATTGCCGAATAGAAAGGGTGAGAGATGCCATATGTGCATTTCTGCAGGTTGAGAATGGGTACTAAGAACTATAATGCGGATCTCTCAGGCTCAGGGCGACAAAGGATAGCGTATTTGTTAGAAGAGTGCCTAGGGAATAATTGATTCATTGTGGCAATCGGCAGATTAGGGCCATTCTCCCTACCTTGCAGAGAGAGCCGGAATGCATCAGAGAAGGTCTGGAGAGTGATTACGGTACGGGATGGCAGGGAAGTGATAGGCCAACTCTGCTCTATGGCAGGTGTGGCAGCGATAGCGGTAATGATTTATGCATAGAAAGGGTGGCAATCCACTAAATTCCAAGGCAATTCAGTGAAATTGACCAACCCTCGGATGCGCAAGAACTCACCTACATCAGCAGGGAGTCCCTCATGGAAGGCGGCGAAGTTTGCCAGAGCTTCCATGATGCACAGACAATAGCAAGCACGAGAACACAAAGCACAGGGTATAGAGATGGCACAAATACACAAATCACACAGACACAATAGCGATTAACAACGGAAAAAAGAAGATTAAGTAGATGCTTTGCGGCGGGAAGCAATCGAAATTACTAATCATCGCGCGACGTTGAGATGATAGCCTCATAACTTCCGTGTGCATGCATGAGCAGAATCGATAATGCAGGGTGGTTGCTCAGCATAATTAGGTATCAAAACGAGGATATTTATAGACTTATTTTATTAAGCACGCAAAAACAAAAAAGAAAATAAATAACATGAAAAAACGAAGAACAGGTCAGCGAAAGTCAGATGCTTGATGATACGACCGCAACTTTGAACCATTGATGACTTTCGAAAGAGGAATTCCGGTCAAAGTAGTCAACCAAAAAGTAGCTGGGCCTACTTGTTCAGTAATCCGGTAAGGACCAAACCATCGTAACTTGAATTTCCTGCAGAACGATTGGATTTTGCATTATAAAATAACACAAGTTGTCCGACCGTAAAAACTGGAGTTTTTAGATATCGATCATGTGTACGAGCTTGCCGTAATTGCACTTCTTGAATAGTCAGAAAACTTTCCTAGCGATGCTCATCTAGATCTCTGAGTGTATCCAACCGGAATGGCAAGGATTCTTCTGGTAGCAACTTCTGAGTAATGGCCACACGTAAACTAGGTACCACGATTTCCATTGGAGCAATTGCTTCTAATCCATAAGCAAGTTTGAAAGGTGTCAGTCCGATGGCAACTTTGTATGTAGTCCGGTATGCCCAGAGGACTGCAGGTAACAACTGATCCCATCTTTTCGGTGATTCCAGAATCAGTTTACGAAGCATATTTAGCAAAGTCTTGTTTGTACTTTCAGCAAAACCATTAGCATGAGGATAATAAGGAGAACTGAATTTATGCAGAATCTGCAAGGAGTGTGTGAGCACTTTCATTAAATTGTTAACAAAGTGTGTGCCTTGATCTGTAACAAGCTCCAGAGGTAAGCCAAATCGTGGAAATACATCTTTCATTAGGCACTTTGCTACTGAAATAGCTGTAGCAGACCGTAAAGCCCAAGCTTCTGCCCATCTGGTAGCGTAATTTGTACATGTCAGAATATAACGATTATTATTGAGTATTGTTGGAGGTGTAATTGGTCCAATAAAGTCAAGACCCCATTTCTGAAAAGGCTCCAATGGTAATACAGATTAGAGAGGGAAAAAATATCATTGTAAAGGCTGTCCAGACCGCTCACAATTATCACACTGTTTGACAAACTAGGATACATCTTTGTACATAGTAGGCCACCAAAGTCCACTTTGCAGAATTTTCTAGTGTGTTAAATCTGCTGCAAAATGTCCACCGGAAGGTATTGAATGTGTCAAAGTTATAACTGAGTTTACTTCATGTGGAGGAATACATCGAAGTAAAACTCCAGTGTGATCCATATAGTACAATTCTCCAGCAATTAACCGGAATTGCGACTGTAAACTACAATTTTTCTACGCATTGCAGGAGAAGTCTGAGCAGGAAGATATCCATTTGTAAGAAAAGTTAATAATTGATCGTAATAAGTAGGTGTCACAGTAGGTTTTGTAGACTCATCATTAGTTGGGTCCGTAACATAAATTGTAGGTGTGGTGTCATCAACACTGACCGGAGCTTCACCGGAATCCAACCTGGAAAGGAAATCTGCTAATGTATGTGCAGTTCCAGGCCGATGAATCACTTCATAATCAAATTCTTGTAAAAGTAGAACCCAACGCGCTAATCGACCACCTAAATGCTGCTGACGAACTAGATATACCAGTGGAGCATGATCTACATGAAAGATGAATTTTCAGCCTAGTAAATAATGCCGGAATTTCTTAATAGAATATACCAAACCAAGACATTCTCTTTCAGTGACTAAATAATTCTTTTCAGCAGGAGCAAGCCTTCGAATTGCATAGTAAACAGGCCAAAACCACTTATCAGTTTGTTGCATTAAGACACTTCCAATAGCGATATCTGATGCATCTACAAAAACATGAAATGGTCGTTCCCAATCAGGTGGTTGTAAAATTGGAACCTGTGTTAATAATCCTTTTAGACGATCAAAAGCAATTTGACATTCCTCAGTCCAATCAAACTGTTTAGGAGTACTCGTAAATAAACAACTGAGTGGAATGGCTAAATGAGCGAGCCACCGTAAATGATGACCATGCCATCGAACTTGACCCATAAATCTCATCACTTCTTTGGGCGTAGTAGGCACACATGCTTCTAATACAGCTGCAATTTTATCTGGATCTACTTCGATACCTTGTGCAGATACAATGTGACCAAGTAACTTACCGGTTGCTTAATTGATTTTGCTTCTGGTTTCCGCATGACTCTGTGTTGATAGATGCGCGGGTCTAGACCCTTCATATCATGGTAATCCCATGCAAACACATCTAAATACTCACGAAGAAGCTGGATCAAATCTGCTTGAAATGCTTCAGGCAATCCTTCCTTAATTTTGACACGTCGCGGATTAATTTCATCTTCTAAATTATAGGTGATCAACTGATCTTCAGGAACATAGAGTTGAAGAGGTTTTCCCGAATCATCAACTGACTGTAAAAGTTGCCGTATATCAGCTTCATCCTTAGCAATGGTATCTTTTGTATCTGCTTCTTCGGTGACAGGCATCACTGTACAAACTGCCGAATTCCAATTATCTACAACAGATTGTAAGTCAACGGTTCCTAGAGAGATCAAATCAATGTTATTCTTTAAAAATTCTTCTTCTTCATCATTGGATAAACCATCCAGCATGTGGATTGGTTGTGCTATATAAGTTCTAGCATGTAACTCATAAGGCTGAATAGCATCTACTTTTACAACATATTTACGGTTATTGTCCTTAAAAGTGAGTTCTTGTGCATACCAATCTTGTATGACTTTAGCTTGTTTCAACCAAGGATGGCCGAAAAGAAGATTATAATCAAGACTAGACTCCGGTAGTTCTAAAACTACAAAATTCATCTTAAAAGTTGTACCCTGCAAAGTTATCGGTACATTCCTTACAAGTCCTACTAGGTGGACTCTGGATTGGTCTACCATGTGAACAAAAAACTAGGCTGGTTCAATTTCCGTCCATCCTAACTTTTTACAAAGTGATGCAGTAGCTATGTTTACACCAGATCCACCATCAATTAATACTTGTGTAATCTTGTGATTTCTGTACCATATCGTAATTAACGGAACCAAATGATCAACCGTAGAGTCAGTTTTCGGTTGAACTCTCGCTGTTGCTGGAATGCAAGAAGACATAGGACTGAACTATTGCTGAAATTGTTGCCGAACTCCTGGTACTAATGCAAGTAATTACCCAAGAGGAAGAGTAATGGATGCCTTAGATAAAACTTCCCATGCTTGATCTGCTTGATTTGTATTTTTCACCGATGTTGAAGATGAGGCATTGGTTACTGGGATCGACTCTAGGTTCTTTCACCTACATGCCCTAATCTTTTATGCCAAATCTCAAGCTCTGAAAGTGTTTGATCCTTGTAATTGTAGATTGCAATATTCTTTGTATCTTCTAGCTCAAAGGTAAAAAGTCTAACTGATTTTTCTCCTTTATCTGTTCTCTTGAACCCATTCTTCGGATCCTCCACAAATGCTCCATATTGGTTGAACCTCACCTACAAACCTTTTTCCACAATCTGTCCAACACGTATCAAATTTTTTGTAATGGTTGGTACATATAGTACCCTACTCAAGAAGTTTTGATTCCCATCAGAAGTCTTAACATTTCCAACTTTAACTACTAAGTGCTTGGTGTCATCACCTATTTGTACTTGATGCTTTCCTCTTGGTTCTTCAAGGTCAGAGAGAAGAGCTACATTTCCTGCCACATGATTTGAGCAGCCTGAGTCAATGTAGAAGAGATGGTCATCATTTGTACCTGGTTTTGAAGTCATGTTCATGATCAGAAGAGAATCATCTTGCTCCTGTGTGTAGTTGTTGTAATCATTTCTGGACTTGTATCCTCCTTGGTAGTTGCCATTTTAGTTGTTGTTGTAGTTATTGTTGTAGTTGTTGTTGCACCCTTGATGATGGTTGAATCTGCCTCTTGACTGTGAGTATCCACCTCTTTGATATCCTCTACCTCTCTGATTCTTGTAGTTCCTATTCGTGTAATTTACAAGCCTACACATTTGGCTTGTAATACATACACATGTGGAGAAGCATATGAACAAAGGCTAGTGGTTAATTACCAGTTTACTTTTTGTAAAAGTCATTTTTGACTTTGGAATCTTTGTATACATCCACCAAAAAGAACTCCTAGAAAAGGTTAGCTTTGATTGATGGAATATCTCCTAGGATATAGGATTATGATTAGAGAGAGCCAAAAGCTTGAATTCAAATTCAAACTTTGATTTCAATCACTATAAAAGTGTTCATCAAAAAGTCCCGGGTAGAAGGATCACTTTTCGAGCTTCTCATTATCAATTCTGAGTGTGTGTGAGGCTTACTCATTCTACACCAAATTTAACGATCTAAAGCTTGTTGGAACCAGCTCAAGGTCAGCTACGTGCTACCAAAATTTGAAGGATTTCTATTCAGCCATTTTAGAGAAAAGCTCATCGAGGTGATCACTATTGGTGCAAAAGCAAGCCTACACATTTGGCTTGGAAGCTATCATAAAGAGTTCATATGTATGAACAATCATAGGAACACATGCTAGTAGTTTGTTACTACTTTACCTCATGTAAAAGTCTAAATGACTTGGAATCTTTATGTAACACCTACCTAATTGATTCGTGGAAAATTAGATCACATGATTGAGAGAATATCTCCATACTTTTAGAAGCTTGATTATAGGGAGCCAAGAATTTGAATTTGAATTCAAATTCCTACTCACTTCTTATAAAAGATGTACTTGAAAAGTCGCGGGCAGATTGACTCAATTCCCGAGGCCAACTCTACTGAGTTTGAGTGTGTGTGAGGACTATACCATAGCCTACACCTCTCTACACCATTTGGCATTGCTTGTCATGCAAATGGGATTGTATACCAATGTGAATTCATAGATACATTTACATCTATCATCTCTGTATTCTCTGTTTTTCTACTCTCAAGTCTGTCAACTTGTCAAGGGCATATCTTAGTGATTACCCCACCAAATTCAGTGATTCAAAGCTTATTGGATTCACCTCAAAGTCATCTACATGCAGTGATTTCATTCAGCCATTTCAGAGAAATAGTCATCGAGGTGCTCACTAGTCTATCTCTACAACTCTCCTAAAAAGTCGGGGGTATTCCATATTTTGCTAAATCAATTTCTTTTAGCATAGTTAATCATTTTACTTCATTCCACTTGTGAATGGTAGCGTGCTAAGCTAATTGAATATCCCTAGAAGGAATTAGATCAATTGTTACTGTGCTGGTCACACTGAGCAAAACTCTGAGCAGGTGTGAAGACCAAATTAGCAAGTTTTCTTGAGTTTGTGAAGTATAGACTTGTCTGTTTTGATTCAATCAATACTTACATCATTTCCAAAGGACATATATCATTTCTTGGTGTCATTTGGAAGCTAAGGGACTCTACTAATCAACTCTGGAGCAAAAGAGGGCTGGTGCAAAGCAGGTTTAGCAGCATCTACTCACTTTCGTGGATTATCCATCCATCTTTCCAACAATCACTGGTCAAAGTCTGCAACAGTCCTAAAATATCGGGGGTAAAGGTTTACTTGCTAAATTGATTTCTTTGAGCATAGTTAATATTTTTACATCATTCCACTTGGAATACGTAGCTTGGTAAACTAGTTAGATATCGCTTAATGGAATGTTTCCAATTCCTATTGTGTTGGTCATACTGAGCAAAAGTTACAGCAAGTGTCAAGTCAAAAATAGAAGGTTTTCTTGGACACTTGAAGTTCAAAGTTATCTGTCTCGATTCATTTGTTTCATATATCACTTCCAATACATAGGCTATTTTATGGTGTCATTGGAAAGATAAAAGAGTTCACTTATCAACTCTGAAGCATTAAAGGGCAAGTACAAAGCAGGATTTGACAGTACCTACTCAATCTCTTGGAGTATCCATCGATCATTCCCAACAGTGGTAGTAGAGCAAGTTAAGGTAAAATGGGAGATGGTTCTCCTTCATTTATTGATAAATTGGACAGGAACAACTATCAAGCATTGTCTCTAAGGATGAAGACATATCTACAAGGAAGGAGTCTTTATGGATACATCTCAGGAGATAAGGAATTGCCCTCATTCAAAAGTAGAGGACTACCAACAAAGGAAGAACATGAAAAGCTCAACACATGGTGTGCCAAGGATGCACTAGCAAGGTCTTACTTACTTAACTCCATTTGTGACTTTCTTTTGCCACACATTAGAAACTGTAAGACATTCCAAGAGACTTGGGGAACCTTGTCATCCTATTTTTCTTCCAACACAAGGGCAAGAAAAAATCAATTGTGGATTGAATTCACTACATTAAGGAAGCAACCTAAGAAAGTTGTTTCAGAGTTTGTAACCAAGATTAAAGATGTAGCATATCAGTTAGCAAGCATAGGAGAAGAGATTGAAGAAGAGTAGATAGTAAGGCAAGTGATCAATGGGATTAAAGCAGATGACAAATGGGAAAGCTTACCCACTGCCATGGACCTATACATGGACATGCTGATTCCAGATCTTATGACTCTCATGGGACAATTGTTCACACATGAAGCCAAGCTCAACAAGAATGGAGATTCATCCAAAGGTAGTAGTTCTTTTGCCCTATACATTGATAAAGATAAAGCTAAAGATAAAGGCAAGAACAAGAAGATAGAGGATCAAGGCACTACCTCCCAAGAAAACTATGCAGGGAGAGGTAGATCATGAAGAGGAAGGGGCAGAGGAGGTAAGCAAGGTAGGGGGAGATCCTATAACTCCTCCCCATGCAACATTTATGGTTTATCAAATCATACTATAGATGAGTGTTTCAGGAATTACAAGAATCAGAGAGGAAGAGGATATCAAAGAGGTGGATACTCACAATCAAGAGGTAGATTCAACAATCACCAAGGCTACGACAACAACTACAACAACAATTTCAACAACAACTACAATGGCAACTACCAAGGAGGATTCAAAACCAGAAAGGATTACAACAACTATATAGAAGAGCAAGATGATTCTCTTTTGATCATGAATATGACTTCAAAACTAGGTACAAATGATGACCATCTATTCTAAATTGACTCGGGATGCTCAAATCATGTGGCTGGCCATGTAGCTCTACTCTCTGATCTTGAAGAACCAAAAGGTAAGCATCAAGTACAAACAGGTGATGACACAAAGCACTCAGTAGTTAAAGTTGGAAATATTAATACTTGTGATGGAAATCAGAACTTGTTGAGTAGGGTCCTATATGTACCAACCATTACCAAAAATTTGATGAGTGTTGGACATATTGTAGAAAAAGGCTTGCAGGTTAGATTCAACCAATTTGGAGCATTTGTGGAAGATCCTAAGCAAGGGTTCAAAAAGATTGCTAAAGGAGAAAAGATAGGTAGACTTTTTACTTTTGAGCTAGAAGATACAAAGAACATTGCACTTTACAATTATAAAGATCAAATACTTCAGAACTTGAGATTTGGCATAAAAGGTTAGGGCATGTAGGAGAAAGAACTTTAAAGCAGATATGCAAGGATCAATATGTAATTGGAATACCCAATGTTTCCAAACAACACATGATATATAAATGTGGTGCTTTTCAGTTTGGGAAGTCTAACAGGCTACCCTTCTCAAGGAAAGGCTACATGCATGAGGACTACCTAGAGCTTGTCCATACAGATGTATGAGGACCAAGCAAAGACCCCTCAATATCAGGATCAAGGTACTATGTATCTTTTATTGATGATTATAGCAGGTGGACTGTGTTGTAGTTTATGAAGCACAAAGATGAAGTGTTCAATTGTTTCAAAAAATATCTTGCACTTGTTGAGAATCAGATAGGGAAGAATCTAAAGAGGCTAAGGTCAGATTGAGGAGGTGAGTACTTCTCAAATGAGTTTGAAGCATTCTTGCAGGACAGAGCAATCAAGAGAGAGATCACCACAAGGTATACTGCTGAACAGAATGGGGTAGTTGAGAGAAGAAATAGGTTGATTGTTGAAACAACTAGGTCTATGTTGCATGAAAAAAAGTTACCTAACTACCTATGGGCAGAGAGTGTATCTACTGCCACTTACCTCATAAACATGTTACTGTTGGTGCAGATCAATCACCAATTGAAGGCTTGGAAGATCAAATGATGAAGGAAGAATCAATTTCTAAAGTATGGAAGAAGATCATATTCAGAAGACAAGAGAAGTGTACACTAGCATAGTCATAGATGACTTAGATTTTTTGTTCAGTAAGAATTATGTACAAATTATCTATAAATACCTTGAGAAAAGTCGGGGCAGGTATGAGAGCATATGTGACAATAGTTAGAAGTCAAGAATGAGGGAGATAGAAGTCAAGAGATAGAGGAAAGTGAGTTTGTGTTAGCTCTCATCACTCAGTTGTAATTTTCTGAGTTAATGAAGAAATATTGCGCCCGATCTTTTCGTGTCTGCTCCTTCTGTGTTTGATCATTTGTGAAATCCTTTTGAGGATATCTAAGTTGTTAGTTAATGAGCCTGTGACCTGAATTTCAGAGTCCAATTGTAAACAGGCTATGAGAATTGTGAGTAGGAACATTCATATGTATTGAATGTCTACAGTTCTCTGAAATAGGCGCAAATTTCGTGTTTAATCTTTTGGTCAGTGCTCACTCCATAGTTTAAAGTTTTGTGCAAGCAAGCACTTAATCTTTAAGTTGGAAGGTGATCTACTCGTGGCTAAAAGCATTTGGCAAAACGGGTTAGATATTGTGAGAATCAAAGTTAAGAAGTTAGGGGTGTCTGAATCGACTTCTCAGAAGTACAGTTTCTGACATAGGTAACTTGAGAAGTTGATTTCTCAAGCTACACTTAATCTTTTGAAGAGATTCAACTTGGAATAGATGCGCAATCTCTAGGAGATGATTGGTACAAAGTTTCATCAAAAACTTTACAGAGTTGATAGGTCAATGTGAAGAAATACTGCAGCAGACTTTTCTGTGTATCATCCTCTTCACAGAATTGTTAATTTTTTGATAGCTAGTAATTGATCTTTTAAATGTGTGAAAGGTTTTGACTTATTCTTGGTATAGAGGTGCTCTAATCACAAGAATAGGTTGTTCTTTTGGAGATTAACACTCTCCATCAGTGGTATCAGAGCAGGAGACATCAATTTGAAGAAATTTGAAGAAAGAAAGATCTCGACTGCTGCAGATTCAAGAAATTCAATACTTGAAGGACTAAGAAGTGAAAGCTTGGAGTCAAAGCTCTAGGAGAAGACTATTTGACATCAAGAAAGGCAAAAGGAGTCCAATTTGAAGTAAAGGTACATACATTGTTTGTAAAGCTTGAAGTTTTCAATACACAGGTGGATACAAGATGGGAGAAAGCTTGCAGATTGATAAGCTAGATAGGGAGAACTATCCAGCATGGTCCATGAGGATGGAAGCACACCTCATGAGCAAAGATCTTATATCATTTATTACAGGAGATGAAGAAAAACCTGAGTTTGCAGATCCAAGTATTCCTACTAGGGAAGAACTTGCAATGTTGAAGACTTGGATGAGAAAGGATGCTCAAGCAAGGAGCATCATCTACATGGCTGTAAATGATTATCTTCTACCTCACATCAGAGGTTTGGAAAGTGCCACAGATGTTTGGAATGCCTTGGAAGAGCATTTCCAAAATACAACTAAGTCAAGGAAGTCCTCACTATGGGCTGAGTTCACAACCTTCAAGAAGAAGAGCTCACAATCAATTTCAGATTATGTGGCAAAGATGAAAGATATTGCAGATAGCTTGGGAGCAGTGGATGAAGACATTGAAGAGGAAAAGTTGGTAAGACAAATACTTACAGGTTTGAGAGGAGATGAGAAGTGGAAGCCTTTTATATTGTCCATAGAGTTGTCACTTGATCACTTTACTCCTGACCTTAATCAATTGCTAGGACATATGCTAGCCTTTGAGCAGGATCTTAAAGGAGACAATGATAGAAGTACAAGTCAAGCTATGTACTCCAAAGACAAGAAAAAGAATGGCAAGGGAAAGCAATCAAATGATGATGAAGGGAATTCAAATCAAGCCAATTTCACAAAAGGGAAGACAAATTTCAGAGGTAAAGGAAGAGGAGGTAAGAACAAAGATAATGCTAAAGCTTGTTGGATTTGTGGCAGAACAAATCATTTGGCAAATGATTGTTGGTATAATAATCAAAATGGAGGATACAACAATCAGAATTATAGTCAAAGAGGTAGAGGAGGCAGAAACCAAAGAGGCAATTTCAGAGGAAGAGGTGGTAGGACATCATATGGTAGAGGAGGTGGAAGAAACTTCCAATCTCAGTCCTACAACAATAACTATTACAATTATGCATCAGATCAGAAGGATGACATGACTCTTATCTTAAATGCAACTCATGAATCAATGGGAGAAGATCAAAGAGTGTTTTATATTGACTCAGGGTGTAGCAATCATCTGAGTGGGAATCTATCTTTGATGACTGATATGGAAGCAAGGGTGAATGGACATACAGTTCAAACAGGTGACAATACCAAACATAAAGTGGAGAGCATTGGATCAGTGAAGACAAAGAGTGGAAGTACACTTCTGAGCAAGGTACTTTATGTCCCTACTATTCCTAAAAATTTGATAAGTGTAGGGCAAATTGTGGAGAAAGGATATGAGGTAAGATTTACAAATGATGGTGTCTATGTACAAGATCCAAATCAGGGATATAGAACCATAATTGCAGGTAAAAAGGAGGGAAGATTGTTCACTCTCAAAGTCCAAGGTAATGTGGGACATGCATTGTTTACCTATGGAGGTCAAAAGGTATCTGAATTAGACCTATGGCATAAAAGGCTAGGTCATTTCAATGAGAGAGCTATAAAGGAGATGTCAAAGAATCAGGTGGTGCTTGGATTGCCAAATAGTGAAGGGCAACATATGGTGTACAAGTGTGAAGCTTGTCAATTAGGTAAAGCACATAAGAGTTCTTATAACAAAACAGGATACAAGTATTCAAATATGCTTGAATTGGTTCATACAGATGTATGGGGTCCCTCAAGAGACTATAGCATAAATGGATCCAGATATTATGTGTTATTTGTTGATGATGCAACCAGGTGGATTACTTTGTATGTAATCAAGGACAAATCAGAAGTCTTTAAGACATTCAAACACTTTCATGCTTATGCAGAAAGGATCACAGGACAAAAGCTAAAGAGGTTAAGATCAGATGGAGGGGGAGAGTATTTCTCAAAAGAGTTTGATGATTATTTGTGGAATGCAGGTATCAAAAGAGAAGTGACTTGCAGGTACTCCCCTCAACAAAATGGAGTAGCAGAAAGGAGGAATAGGACTCTTGTAGAATTTGCAAGAGCCATGATGAAGGAAAAGAATTGTCCAAATTACTTATGGGCAGAAGCTATTAACACTGCAACATACCTTGTGAATAGGTTGCCTTGCAAAGCTTTGGATGGAGGAACCCCTTATGAAGCATGGTGGGGTAAGAAGCCTAGTCTTGATCATTGTAAAGTATTTGGATGTATTGCATATGCTTATGTTCCTTCACAATTAAGACATAAGCTAGAACCAAAGGCAGAGAAGTATGTGTTTATTGGATATGATGATAGACAGATGGGTTATAGGTTGTGGAGTCCATCCACAAAGCAATTTCTTGTTACTAAAGATGTGACATTTGATGAGCAAAATATGTGGTATACAGGATCACCAAATGAGTATACAGGTGTTGAAGAAATTCAAAGGAAAGGAAAGGCAAAGGTAAAAGTTTGTGAAGAAATTGTTGATGAAGTTGACTCTAGATGTAGAGTGCAGGATCATGTAGAAGAAGGGCCAAGATTTGATCCAGAATCAAATGAGGCTGAAACTTCAAGAAGTGCAGAAATCAGAAGATCTACAAGGGAAAGGAAAGAACCTATAAGGTATAGTTATGATACATCTTTCCTAACAACAAAAGATTATGCCTACATTGTGAAAACAGAAGAAGATCCAACCACTTATGAAGAAGCCAAAGGTAAACAGAATTGGGAGAAGGCAATGCAGGAAGAGTATGATGCTCTACTTGAAAATGAAACTTGGGAACTAGTACCAAGACCAAAGAATCAGAAAGTCATTGGATGCAAGTGGGTATATAAAACAAAGAGGTTTGCAGATGGTAAGGTGTCTAGATATAAGGCTAGACTTGTGGTCAAAGGTTATGCCCAAACTTATGGGGTAGATTATGATGAGACCTTTAGTCCTGTTGCTAAGATGTCTACAATTAGGACATTGATTGCTATTGCTACTTGCAAGGGATGGAAATTGTCACAATTGGATGTGAAGAATGCATTTCTTAATGGTTACATTGCAGATGAAGTATATATGGAGCAACCAGAAGGCTTCATGGAATCATTTGGATCAAATTATGTGTGTAAGCTCAAGAGAGCTTTATATGGGTTAAAACAAGCCCCAAGAGCTTGGAATTACAGATTGGTCAAGTTCTTGAATGAATGTGGATTTCAAGCATCAAAGGCAGATAGTAGCTTGCTAGTGAAGGCAAGTGAAAATGGATACATTTACATGTGCATCTATGTTGATGATATTATTGTTACAGGAACAGATGCTCAAGGAATCAATGAACTCAAAAGACAAATAGAGAAGGAGTTTAAGATAAGTGACTTGGGAAACTTATCTTATTTTCTAGGAATGCAGATTGTGTATACTCAACATGGAGTATATGTTTCACAAGAGAGATACTTGAAGAATCTTTTGATCAAGTTTAACATGGAAGATTGCAGGACCTCAACTACACCATTGGAGGTAAATCATAAGTTAAGCAGGTATGGAGGTGAAGAGTTCAATGACATGAAGAAATATCAGAGTTTGGTAGGTAGTCTAATCTATGCTACCTTGACAAGGCCAGATCTATCATATGCAGTAGGTGTGTTGTCACAATTCATGCATTGTCCAAAGAAGACTCATTGGATTGCAGCCCAAAGGGTACTCAGATATATCAAAGGAACCCTAAGTGAAGGTTTGTACTATGGTTTCACTTCTGACACAAGAATCAAAGTGTTTAGTGATGCAGATTGGGCAGGTGACTCAGATGATAGAAGGTCTACTCATGGATATCTATGTTATGTTGGAGACAAGTTAGTGTCTTGGTGTTCAAAGAAGCAACATACAGTTGCTTTATCATCCACAGAAGCTGAGTATAAGGGAATGGTAGAAGCTGCAAAGGAAGTGATATGGTTGAAGACCTTGATGAAGAGTTTTGAGTTTGATCATAGTACTCCAATAATTTTTGGAGACAATATGAGTTCTTTGTATTTGGCAGCTAACCCTGTTTTTCATGCCAGGACTAAGCATATAGAGATTCAGTATCATTTCTTGAGAGAAAAGGTACTAGATAAAGAGATTGAAGTGATGTATACTCCAACAAAAGAACAAGTGGCAGATATGATGACAAAGAGTTTGGATGGACCTAAGTTACAAAGGTTCAAAGACATGGCAAGTATCAAGAAGATAGAGAAAACCTCAATTGATGATTGAGGGGGAGCTGTTGGTGCAGATCAATCACCAATTGAAGGCTTGGAAGATCAAATGATGAAGGAAGAATCAATTTCTAAAGTATGGAAGAAGATCATATTCAGAAGACAAGAGAAGTGTACACTAGCATAGTCATAGATGACTTAGATTTTTTGTTCAGTAAGAATTATGTACAAATTATCTATAAATACCTTGAGAAAAGTCGGGGCAGGTATGAGAGCATATGTGACAATAGTTAGAAGTCAAGAATGAGGGAGATAGAAGTCAAGAGATAGAGGAAAGTGAGTTTGTGTTAGCTCTCATCACTCAGTTGTAATTTTCTGAGTTAATGAAGAAATATTGCGCCCGATCTTTTCATGTCTGCTCCTTCTGTGTTTGATCATTTGTGAAATCCTTTTGAGGATATCTAAGTTGTTAGTTAATGAGCCTGTGACCTGAATTTCAGAGTCCAATTGTAAACAGGCTATGAGAATTGTGAGTAGGAACATTCATATGTATTGAATGTCTACAGTTCTCTGAAATAGGCGCAAATTTCGTGTTTAATCTTTTGGTCAGTGCTCACTCCATAGTTTAAAGTTTTGTGCAAGCAAGCACTTAATCTTTAAGTTGGAAGGTGATCTACTCGTGGCTAAAAGCATTTGGCAAAACGGGTTAGATATTGTGAGAATCAAAGTTAAGAAGTTAGGGGTGTCTGAATCGACTTCTCAGAAGTACAGTTTCTAACATAGGTAACTTGAGAAGTTGATTTCTCAAGCTACACTTAATCTTTTGAAGAGATTCAACTTGGAATAGATGCGCAATCTCTAGGAGATGATTCGTACAAAGTTTCATCAAAAACTTTACAGAGTTGATAGGTCAATGTGAAGAAATACTGCAGCAGACTTTTCTGTGTATCATCCTCTTCACAGAATTGTTAATTTTTTGATAGCTAGTAATTGATCTTTTAAATGTGTGAAAGGTTTTGACTTATTCTTGGTATAGAGGTGCTCTAATCACAAGAATAGGTTGTTCTTTTGGAGATTAACACTCTCCATCAGTTACCATCTAAATCCCTTGATGGGATGACCCCTTATGAAGCATGGCATGGGAAGAGACCCTCACTTGATCATTGCAGGATATTTGGATGTGTAACATATGTACACATTCCTTCTCAGATAAAAGGTAAGCTAGACCCTGAGGCTAAGAAATGTATCTTTATTGGATATGATCTGCATAAAAAAGGATATAGGCTTTACAACCCTTCAAATAAGGGATTCATGGTTAGTAGAGATGTTGTCTTTGATGAAAATGATTCTTGGTATGAGAATGAATGCAGGAAGTTTAAACTGCCCTATGACTTGGAGGAGGAATTTCCAAGTCTTGCTAAGGAGGAATCTACTCAGAATGAAGACACTACTTCAGATGATGAAGAAATTATCAACCTTGAAGAGTTCAAGGCATGGAAGTTGAAGGGCAAAGTCAAAATGAAGAAGCTTGAAGACATACCTGAATCTTCAAATCAATCAATCAGAAGATCACAAAGGGAAAGCAAAAAACCTATCAGATATGGGTATGGTACATCTCTTGTTACTAAACATTCTGTTTATCTTGCCAAAGATTTGTCAACTAAAGAACCAGGATCATATGAAGAAGCCATAACCAAGACAGAATGGAAGGAAGCTATGGATGAGGAAATTGAAGCTCTCAAGGAAAGTGACACATGGGAACTAGTACCAAAGAAGGAGTCCATGAAGGTAATAGGATCCAAATGGATCTATAAACTCAAAAGAAATTCTGATGGGTCAATTAACAGGTACAAAGCCTGATTTGTAGCCAAGGGTTTTGCACAACCCAAGGCATTGACTATGAAGAAACATTCTCTCCTGTAGCCAAGATGCCAACTATCAGGGTGTTGGTAAGTGTGGCTGCATCTAAATATTGGAACATGTATCAGCTAGATATAAAAAATGCTTTCTTGAATGGATGGATTTCAGAGGAGTTATATATGTCACAATCTCCTGGCTATGAGGATGCTAAGAAGGTAACAAATGTATGCAAATTGAATAAAGCTTATACGGATTGAAGCAAGCACCAAGGGCATGGAATCACAGATTAACAACATACCTTCAAGACCAAGGTTTTGTCATGAGCAAGGCAGATACTTATCTATTCATCAAGAGAAGTAATTCAGAGGTAATATACCTATGTGTTTATGTTGATGACATCATACTTACAGGTAATGATGTGAATGGAATCAGACAAATCAAGAGCCAGATAATGAAGGAGTTCAAGATCAATTATCTTGGTCTACTAAAGTATTTTCTTGTACTTGAGTTAGTCTATACTAACTCTGGAATATATATTACTAAGAAAAAATACATACAGGATATGTTGAAGAAGTTTCATTTGCAGGATGCAAAAGTTGCAAGTACTCCAATGGAGGTAAATCAAAAACTAAGTGCCCATGAAGGTGATGAAATTGATGATGTTACAAGCTATCAAAGTATAGTTGGAAGCTTGAACTATGCTACCTTAACAAGGATATATATTGCATATGGAGTTAGTTTGCTAAGTCAGTTTATGCACAAGCCAAGGGTACCTCACTTAGAAGCTGCCAAGAGAATCCTAAAGTACCTCAAAGGCACTCAACATCATGGTTTGTATTTCCCTTACACTTCAGACCTTGATATCAAGATCTATTTAGATGCAGATTGGGCAAGATGCAAGGATGATAGGAGGAGCACTTTTGGATATATTTCATTTGCACGTGATAAACCAATATCATGGTCTTCAAAAAAGCAACCTACTATTGCTTTATCCTCTACAGAGGTAGAGTATAGAGGATTGGATAATGCCACTCAAGAAGCCATATGGATTAAGTTATTGTATACAGAATTGGGTTTATACACTAGGTCACCAATTATCTTTAGAGATAATACAAGCTCACTTCACCTTGCAGCTAACCCTATCTAGAGGTCCACTACCATTATGTGAGAGAGAAGTTATTAAGCAAAGACATTCAGTTAACAAATGTATCAACCAACATGCAGTGTGTAGATTTGTTAACAAAAGCTTTGGATGGAACCAAGTTATGCAGGTTGAAATCAATGATTGGATTGTAGGATATACTTGAATACTAAAGATGAAGACCAAGCCAAAATGTTTGGCTTGAGGGGGAGTTGTTGGTGTAATTTAGAAGCCTACACATTTGGCTTGTAATACATACACACGTGGAGAAGCATAGGAACAAAGTCTAGTCGTTAATTACCACTTTACTTTTTGTAAAAGTCATTTTGACTTTGGAATCTTTGGATACATCCACCAAAAAGAACTCCTAGAAAAGGTTAGCTTTGATTGATGGAATATCTCCTAGGATATAGGATTATGATTAGAGAGAGCCAAAAGCTTGAATTCAAATTCAAACTTTGATTTCAATCACTATAAAAGTGTTCATCAAAAAGTCCCAGGTAGAAGGATCACTTTTCGAGCTTCTCATTATCAATTCTGAGTGTGTGTGAGGCTTACTCATTCTACACCAAATTTAACGATCTAAAGCTTGTTGGAACCAGCTCAAGGTCAGCTACGTGCTACCAAAATTTGAAGGATTTCTATTCAGCCATTTTAGAGAAAAGCTCATCGAGGTGATCACTATTGGTGCAAAAGCAAGCCTACACATTTGGCTTGGAAGCTATCATAAAGAGTTCATATGTATGAACAATCATAGGAACACATGCTAGTAGTTTGTTACTACTTTACCTCATGTAAAAGTCTAAATGACTTGGAATCTTTATGTAACACCTACCTAATTGATTCGTGGAAAATTAGATCACATGATTGAGAGAATATCTCCATACTTTTAGAAGCTTGATTATAGGGAGCCAAGAATTTGAATTTGAATTCAAATTCCTACTCACTTCTTATAAAAGATGTACTTGAAAAGTCGCGGGCAGATTGACTCAATTCCCGAGGCCAACTCTACGGAGTTTGAGTGTGTGTGAGGACTATACCATAGCCTACACCTCTCTACACCATTTGGCATTGCTTGTCATGCAAATGGGATTGTATACCAATGTGAATTCATAGATACATTTACATCTATCATCTCTGTATTCTCTCTTTTTCTACTCTCAAGTCTGTCAACTTGTCAAGGGCATATCTCAGTGATTACTCCACCAAATTCAGTGATTCAAAGCTTATTGGATTCACCTCAAAGTCATCTACATGCAGTGATTTCATTCAGCCATTTCAGAGAAATAGTCATTGAGGTGCTCACTAGTCTATCTCTACAACTCTCCTAAAAAGTCGGGGGTATTCCATATTTTGCTAAATCAATTTCTTTTAGCATAGTTAATCATTTTACTTCATTCCACTTGTGAATGGTAGCGTGCTAAGCTAATTGAATATCCCTAGAAGGAATTTGATCAGTTGTTACTGTGCTGGTCACACTGAGCAAAACTCTGAGCAGGTGTCAAGACCAAATTAGCAAGTTTTCTTGAGTTTGTGAAGTATAGACTTGTCTGTTTTGATTCAATCAATACTTACATCATTTCCAAAGGACATATATCATTTCTTGGTGTCATTTGGAAGCTAAGGGACTCTACTAATCAACTCTGGAGCAAAAGAGGGCTGGTGCAAAGCAGGTTTAGCAGCATCTACTCACTTTCGTGGATTATCCATCCATCTTTCCAACAATCACTGGTCAAAGTCTGCAACAGTCCTAAAATATCGGGGGTAAAGGTTTACTTGCTAAATTGATTTCTTTGAGCATAGTTAATATTTTTACATCATTCCACTTGGAATACGTAGCTTGGTAAACTAGTTAGATATCCCTTAATGGAATGTTTCCAATTCCTATTGTGTTGGTCATACTGAGCAGAAGATACAGCAAGTGTCAAGTCAAAAATAGAAGGTTTTCTTGGACACTTGAAGTTCAAAGTTATCTGTTTCGATTCATTTGTTTCATATATCACTTCCAATACATAGGCTATTTTATGGTGTCATTGGAAAGATAAAAGAGTTCACTTATCAACTCTGAAGCATTAAAGGGCTAGTACAAAGCAGGATTTGACAGTACCTACTCAATCTCTTGGAGTATCCATCCATCATTCCCAACAGTGGTAGTAGAGCAAGTTAAGGTAAAATGGGAGATGGTTTTCCTTCATTTATTGATAAATTGGACAGGAACAACTATCAAGCATGGTCTCTAAGGATGAAGACATATCTACAAGGAAGGAGTCTTTATGGATACATCTCAGGAGATGAGGAATTGCCCTCATTCAAAAGTAGAGGACTACCAACAAAGGAAGAACATGAAAAGCTCAACACATGGTGTGCCAAGGATGCACTAGCAAGGTCTTACTTATTTAACTCCATTTGTGACTTTCTTTTGCCACACATTAGAAACTGTAAGACATTCCAAGAGACTTGGGGAACCTTGTCATCCTATTTTTCTTCCAACACAAGGGCAAGAAAAAATCAATTGTGGATTGAATTCACTACATTAAGGAAGCAACCTAAGAAAGTTGTTTCAGAGTTTGTAACCAAGATTAAAGATGTAGCATATCAGTTAGCAAGCATAGGAGAAGAGATTGAAGAAGAGCAGATAGTAAGGCAAGTGATCAATGGGATTAAAGCAGATGACAAATGGGAAAGCTTCCCCACTGCCATGGACCTATACATGGACATGCTGATTCCAGATCTTATGACTCTCATGGGACAATTGTTCACACATGAAGCCAAGCTCAACAAGAATGGAGATTCATCCAAAGGTAGTAGTTCTTTTGCCCTATACATTGATAAAGATAAAGCTAAAGATAAAGGCAAGAACAAGAAGATAGAGGATCAAGGCACTACCTCCCAAGAAAACTATGCAGGGAGAGGTAGATCATGAAGAGGAAGGGGCAGAGGAGGTAAGCAAGGTAGGGGGAGATCCTATAACTCCTCCCCATGCAACATTTATGGTTTATCAAATCATACTATAGATGAGTGTTTCAGGAATTACAAGAATCAGAGAGGAAGAGGATATCAAAGAGGTGGATACTCACAATCAAGAGGTAGATTCAACAATCACCAAGGCTACGACAACAACTACAACAACAATTTCAACAACAACTACAATGGCAACTACCAAGGAGGATTCAAAACTAGAAAGGATTACAACAACTATATAGAAGAGCAAGATGATTCTCTTTTGATCATGAATATGACTTCAAAACTAGGTACAAATGATGACCACCTATTCTAAATTGACTCAGGATGCTCAAATCATGTGGCTGGCCATGTAGCTCTACTCTCTGATCTTGAAGAACCAAAAGGTAAGCATCAAGTACAAACAGGTGATGACACAAAGCACTCAGTAGTTAAAGTTGGAAATATTAAGACTTGTGATGGAAATCAGAACTTGTTGAGTAGGGTCCTATATGTACCAACCATTACCAAAAATTTGATGAGTGTTGGACATATTGTAGAAAAAGGCTTGCAGGTTAGATTCAACCAATTTGGAGCATTTGTGGAAGATCCTAAGCAAGGGTTCAAAAAGATTGCTAAAGGAGAAAAGATAGGTAGACTTTTTACTTTTGAGCTAGAAGATACAAAGAACATTGCACTTTACAATTATAAAGATCAAATACTTCAGAACTTGAGATTTGGCATAAAAGGTTAGGGCATGTAGGAGAAAGAACTTTAAAGCAGTTATGCAAGGATCAATATGTAATTGGAATACCCAATGTTTCCAAACAACACATGATATATAAATGTGGTGCTTTTCAGTTTGGGAAGTCTAACAGGTTACCCTTCTCAAGGAAAGGCTACATGCATGAGGACTACCTAGAGCTTGTCCATACAGATGTATGGGGACCAAGCAAAGACCCCTCAATATCAGGATCAAGGTACTATGTATCTTTTATTGATGATTATAGCAGGTGGACTGTGTTGTAGTTTATGAAGCACAAAGATGAAGTGTTCAATTGTTTCAAAAAATATCTTGCACTTGTTGAGAATCAGATAGGGAAGAATCTAAAGAGGCTAAGGTCAGATTGAGGAGGTGAGTACTTCTCAAATGAGTTTGAAGCATTCTTGCAGGACAGAGCAATCAAGAGAGAGATCACCACAAGGTATATTGCTGAACAGAATGGGGTAGTTGAGAGAAGAAATAGGTTGATTGTTTAAACAACTAGGTCTATGTTGCATGAAAAAAAGTTACCTAACTACCTATGGGCAGAGAGTGTATCTACTGCCACTTACCTCATAAACATGTTACCATCTAAATCCCTTGATGGGATGACCCCTTATGAAGCATGGCATGGGAAGAGACCCTCACTTGATCATTGCAGGATATTTGGATGTGTAACATATGTACACATTACTTCTCACATAAAAGGTAAGCTAGACCCTGAGGCTAAGAAATGTATCTTTATTGGATATGATCTGCATAAAAAAGGATATAGGCTTTACAACCCTTCAAATAAGGGATTCATGGTTAGTAGAGATGTTGTCTTTGATGAAAATGATTCTTGGTATGAGAATGAATGCAGGAAGTTTAAACTGCCGTATGACTTGGAGGAGGAATTTCTATCTATCTATCTATCTATCTATCTATCTATCTATCTATCTATCTATCTATCTATCTATCTATCTATCTATCTATCTATCTATCTATCTATCTACCTACCTACCTACCTACCTATCTATCTATCTATCTATTTATCTCTATCTCTATCTATATATCTATGTATCTATCTATCTATCTATCTGTCTATCTATCTATCCATCTATCTATCTATCCATCTATCTATCTATCTATCTATCTATCTATCTATCTATCTATCTATCTATCTATCTATCTATCTATCTATCTATCTATCTATCAATCAATCTATCTATCTATCTATCAATCTATCAAACTATCTATCTATCTATCTATCTATCTATCTATCTATCTATCTATCTATCTATCTATCTATCTATCTATCTATCTATCTATCTATCTATCTATCTATCTATCTATCTATCTATCTATCTATCAGACTAGTCAGTCAGTCTGTCTATCTATCTATCTATCTATCTGTCTATCTATCTATCTATCTATCTATCTATCTATCTATCTATCTATCTATCTATCTATGCATCTATCTATCTATTCATCTATCTATCTAACTAAATATCTATCTATTACTATCTATCTATCTATATTGTTGGGGCTTCACTCACTAATTAGGCATGCATATATGAAGACATATGGAGACATATGATGGAGGAAAGAAGAAGTGAAGAAAAGACCTACAGAAAATCAAGCCTAAGTGAAGGGACAATTTCACTATTGTAAATTAGTGCAAAATTAGAGTCTAGATTTGTATTTGATCTTTAGAACTTACGAATTCAAGTCTAGAAGAATGTAAACCATAGGTATATAAGTTAATTTGAGTCAGAAATATGTAGGAGAGAACTCAATTTTGAAATCTGAGTGAGTAGAGAAAAGTCGTGTCTTTTCTGAGAGAGATGGTGAGAGAAAACTTCTGAGTCTGAGAGAGTTTTCCATGGCTATGAGCAAAATTAGGCCAAGCCATTTTGTACACATCTTCTCTGATAATCAACACATGTTTGTGTAGAAGGATTGAGTCTAATTTCTCTTGTACATTGTGTTCTAAGTCATTTCATATGACTGTGTAAGGTAGTTGACAGTTACGACTTTTCTGGCGCACATTTGACTGATCTTCTGAAGGTCAGATCTCGAAGTACAGTGTAAAGTTTTTGGTAAGTGATAGCTCGTTTGAAAGCTACTATCCTCAACTACATTTGGTCAAAAGATCTTTGAGAAACGGGACGCGTACTCAGAGAAATCAGCTTAAGAGTGGAGGTATGTCAAATCGATGAAGTCATTTTTCAGTTTTCAGACATAGTGTAAAGTTTGGAGCAAAATCAGAAGATTTTGAAGTTATTACTTGAAAGTTTTGTTTGTTATGTGTTGCTTAACATCAGCAAGAACATTCTTTAGCAAGTGATCAAAAGATTTTGCAAAGATTGAGCTAATACAGGTCAGATTGAAGGATTCAAGAAAAGGCGCAGATTTCTGTGAAGTGAAATTTTGTTTTTCACTAAATTCAGAGATGAATACTTACAATGTGAGTTTTGCTAAGCTAATGATGGTTATGGAGGTCTTCTAATACCACATTAGTTTGGTTCTTGTGGTGTTTTACACACCAACAAGTGGTATCAGAGCAGATAAGGTCCTCGACACTAAAGGAGTGCAGATACAAGAAGATTTGAAGAGTTCTTTATCAAAGAAGGAGGAAGCTGAGGTGTTCAACAACCAAAAGTCATCAGAAGAGTATTTCGAAGTTGCTCCCAAGAGTAAAGGTCTACAAAAGGTATCATTCTTTAACCTTACACTTACAGGTTGAAGCAGAAGCAAGGATACCATGGCAGATCATGTGTCCATTGACAAATTGGACAGAGATAACTATCCTGCTTGGGTAATGAGGATGGAGGCCTTACTTATGAGTAAGGACTTAATGGTATATGTGACAGGTGAAGAGGAGAAGCCTAAATTTGAAGATGAAAGTCATCCAAGAAAGGAAGAGCTAGAAGCTTTGAAGCTATGGCAGAAGAGAGATGCAAGTGCAAGAGCTTATATATACAACACTATTACAGATCACTTGTTGCCACATATCAGAGGTTTAGAAATAGCTGAAGATATTTGGAATGCTTTGGAAGACCACTTCCAAAACACTACTAAAGCTAGGAAAGCTAGCTTATGGTCAGAGTTCACCACATTCAAGAAAAAGCAGAATCAGAGCATTAGTGATTATGTCACTAAGATGAAAGACTTGGCAGATAGTCTTGGATCTATTGATGAGGATATTGAAGATCATAGGTTGATAGCACAATTACTTGCAGGATTAAGAGGTGATGAGAGATGGAAGCCCTTTGTACTTTCAACAGAACTCTCATTAAACCATTATGTGCCAGAATTGAATCAATTACTTGGATTGATGCTAACATTTGAGCAAGACTTAAAGTCAGATGGAGACAAAGGTCAAAGTTCTGCAATGTATGTGAAGAATAAAAAGAAAGGAGATAAAGGCAAGGCAAAGGATGAAGAAGAGTCAACAACTCAAGCAAATTATGCAAGAGGAAGAGGTTTTGGCAGAGGTAAAGGTCGAGGTAATGGAAGAGGTAGAGGTAATCAGAACAATAACAAGAAGACATGTTGGATTTGTGGATTGAGCAATCATCTAGCATATGATTGTTGGCACAATCAACAAGGAGCAAGCCAAAATCAGAACAACAATGGCAGAGGAAGAGGTGGAAGGTTTCAGAATCAATTTCAAAGAGGAAGACAAAATTCAAGAGGAAGTTATGGAAGAGGTGGTGGTAGAAATTGGAATCAGAACCAATCATACAACACCACATATTATAATTATGCAAATGATACACAGAATGACAACCATACAACATTGATGATGAATTCAATTAGTTCATCAGAGAAGGAGGATCTCAAGGTATTCTATATTGATTCTGGTTGTTCAAATCATTTGTCAGGTAATATAGAATTGTTGTCAGAATTGGAAGAAGGAAATTCAAGTCATACAGTACAAACAGGTGACAATACAAAGCATAATGTGCATTCAATTGGAAAAGTGAAGTGCAGGAGTGGAGCTGATTTATTAACAAATGTTTTGTATGTTCCAACAATACCAAAGAATCTGATTAGTGTTGGACAAATAGTGGAAAAAGGTTTTCAAGTCAGATTTACAAATGAAGGGGTATTTGTTGAAGATCCAGAGGATGCTTACAAACCCATTGTTTGTGGTAAGAAGGAAGGTAGACTTTTTACTCTCAAAGTGCAAGGAAATGTTGGTCAAGCCCTAATTACACATGGTGATGAAGTAATTACAGAGTTAGATCTTTGGCATAAAAGATTGGGACATTTCAATGAAAGAGGAATCAAAACTATGGTGGAAAATCAATCTGTATTGGGACTACCAAATGTGAAGAATCAACATATGATATACAAGTGTGAAGCTTGTCAGATGGGAAAAGCTCATAGACAACCATTCCAGAAGAAATGTTTCAAGCATGATGGTTTGCTTGAACTCATACATACAGATGTATGGGGACCAACAAAAGAAGGTTCAATAAATGGATCTAGGTATTATGTTTTGTTTATTGATGATGCTACAAGGTGGATAACCCTTTATGTTCTAAAGGAAAGATCAGAAGTCTTTGGAGCCTTCAAACATTTTCATGCTTATGCAGAAAGAGTTACAGGTCACAAACTCAAGAGGCTAAGGTCTGATGGAGGGGGAGAATACTTCTCCCAAGAGTTTAATGACTATCTTTGGAATGCAGGTATCAAGAGAGAGATAACTTGCAGGTATACACCTCAACGTAATGGGGTGGCAGAAAGGAGGAATAGAACATTGGTTGAATTTGCAAGAGCAATGTTAAAAGAAAAGAATTGCCCTAATTATCTTTGGGCTGAGGCTGTAAATACAGCCACATACCTTGTGAATAGGTTACCATGTGGAGCTTTGAATGGTATGACCCCTTATGAAGCTTGGTGGGGTAAGAAACCAACACTTGACCATTGTAAAGTGTTTGGGTCAATTGCCTATGCTTATGTACCATCACAACTCAGACATAAGCTTGAACCAAAGGCAGAAAGATATGTGTTTATTGGGTATGATGAAAAGCAAATGGGTTATAGGCTATGGAGTCCTTTAACTAAACATTTTATTGTTTCCAGAGATGTGACCTTTGATGAACAGAAGAGTTGGTATGCAGATAAAGAATGTGAGCTTGAAACATTTGAGGAAGAGATAAGAAGGAGTGCAAGAGGTAAATCACATATGCAGATAGATGGAGATGAAGAACATATGCAAGCAAGCACATCAAGAGTTGGATCATATAGAAGGAATGAAGATGGACCAATATTTGATGAAGAAGTACATCCAGATAGACATGAAGTGTGTGAACCAAGAAGGTCAACCAGAATAAGGAATCAACCTACAAGGTATTCATATGACACTTCTTACTTGACTCAGAAAAATTATGCTTACATGGTTAAGGAAGATGAAGAACCTCAAAGCTATGATGAAGCAAAGGGTAAGAGACAATGGGAAGTAGCAATGAAGGAAGAATTTGATGCTCTTGAAGAGAACAAAACTTGGGAACTTGTCCCAAAACCTAATGGTAAGAAAGTGATTGGAAATAAATGGGTTTACAAAGTTAAGAAGCATGCAGATGGAACTATAGCCAGATACAAAGCTAGATTGGTGGTTAAAGGCTATGCTCAAACATTTGGCATAGATTATGATGAGACATTCAGTCCTGTAGCAAAGATGTCAACCATAAGGACAATCATTGCCATTGCAGCATCAAAAGGATGGACATTGAGTCAATTGGACATTAAGAATGCATTTTTGAATGGATATATATCAGATGAGGTTTACATGGAACAACCTCAAGGGTTTGCAGATCATAAGTTTTCAAATTATGTTTGCAGGTTGAGGAGAGC
>CM035420.1:34249517-34292017 GCA_020310875.1 Ceratopteris richardii | reverse complement strand
GAGGGTGGTGGAAGAGGGGGATGAGGTTGGGAAGACGATGCAGTAAGTAGTTGCTGTGAGGTCAGAGGGGAGTAGTTGGGGGATGAGGGAGAAGAAGCTGCAGGTTCGATTGGTGGATTGGATGGGATAGGAAGGATGGGGTTACGTGGAGGTTCCGGTGGTGGGGTGGGAATGGCAGGGTTAGCTTGTGTTACCTTCTTTGTGGTTTGTTGTTCAACATCTGCGTTTGTAGACTCAATTGCCCTAAGCAGCTCTTCGAATACGTGTTGTGCCGTTTGTTGTTCTTCTTCTTGTTGTTCCTGCTCAGTTTGCTGCTGCGATGCTTCTTCGGTAGAATTTGTTTTTGTTTCAGTCTGTTTCTCCTGTTCTTGTTGCTTATATGGTGATGATTGCGTTGAGGAATCAAGCTGCATCGAAGTGGTGGTGTCGTGAAAGGTGTCTTCCTCTTGTTTTTCTTATTTTTTATCATCTCCGACTGAATTCTGTGCTTCACTCTCGGATGAGCTGATCTTGACTCTTTTCCGGTGGAAGAGTTGGTTGAGTTCTTCTGCATCTTCTTCCTCATAGTCTTCTAGCAGCTGTACCGATTCCTCATGTCTCAGAATGGTCCCTCGGGGTGGTGGTTGGGCTGCAAGGATTGCCGGAAAGAGAAATGACAAAATATGGGGCAATCTAGATCTAGGCGTACTACCCTTGTTTACTTGTTTGATTATTACTACGCACTCCTTATGGATTCGGTGGAAGAAATAAGATGCGAAGTTTATTGGCTCACGGGCAGCTAAATCTATGGCAGAGTAAAATGGTCGGGATATGCCGTAAGTGCACTTTTGTAGGTTTAGGATTGCTACCAAGAATAGGAGTGCAGTTCTTTCGAGTTCCGATCGACATAAGATGGCGTATTCATTGGATGAATATCGGGGAAATAATTCTATCATGCGGGCAACTTGTAGGCTTGGGCCATTTTCACGACCTTGTAGTATGAGTCAGAATGACTCAAAGAAGGTTTGCAAGGTGATGACTATTCGGGAGGGTAACGATGGGAAAGCCCATCTTCGCTCGTTGGCTGGTGCTTGAGCGATGGCGGATATGATCTATGCAAAGAAGGGGTGGGCTTCCACTGAATGCCAAGGCAGTTCAGCGAAGTTTGCAAGCCCACGGTTGCATAGGAACTCTCCTATGTCAGCAGGGAGTCCATCACGGAAAGCGGCATAATTAGCCAAAGATTCCATGGTGCAACACAGATAACAGGCTCAAAACGCAGGCACGCAGGGATTTCACAAGCATACAAGCACACAAACACAATAGCGATTTTTCGGCAAAAACAGAAAGTTTAAATAGATGCGTCGCAGTGAGGGATGATTAATCATTGTGCGGTATTGAAATGATAATTCTTTAGCTTTGGTGTGCATGTGTGAGTAGCTGGCAAGGGCAGGGCGGCTGTGCACATAAATAGGTTTCAAAACGCGGATATTTACAGTACTTATATTATTAAACATGCAAATCCAAAAGAAAAGAAAAGAAAAGAACAGTGAACTCCAAAAAATGCGGCCAACCGTAAAATGTTTCAGTGCGGGTTAGAAGCGTGTTGATATGGCCGCAGCTTCGAACCGTTGATGACTTTCAGAAGAGGGTTTTCGGTCAACATAGTCAACCAAAAAGTTGCTGGGCCAACTTGTTCTGAAATCCAGTAAGGGCCATACCATCGTAATTTGAATTTACCAGCAGACCGATTCGGCTTTGCATTATAAAAAAGGACAAGTTGTCCCACCGTAAAAACCAGAGTTTTCAAGTGTCGATCATGCGTCCGAGCCTGCCTTAGTTGTACTTCCTGCATAGTTAAAAAGTTGTGCCATCGATGCTCGTCTAGTCCTCTGAGTGTACCCATCCGAAATGACAGTGAGTCTTCCAGTAGCAGTTTCTGATTGATGGCTACTCGTAAACTAGGCACAATGATTTCCATGGGTGCTATGGCTTCTACTCCGTAAGCTAGTTTGAACGGGGTTAATCATGTTGCTACCTTGTATGTGGTACGGTATGCCCATAACACTGCTAGTAATATTTGATCCTATCTTTCCGGTACTTCTATAATCAATTTTCGAAGCATGTTCAACAGAGATTTGTTTGTACTCTCTGCCAACCCATTTGCATGAGGATAATATGGTGAACTAAATTTATGTGTGACCTGGAACGAATGTGTAAGTGCTTTGATTAAATTGTTTACAAAATGAGTGCCTTGATCTGAAACAAGTTCCAGCGGTAGACCAAATCGTGGAAAGACGTCGGTTAGTAGACACTTTGCTACCGCAACAGCTGTAGCAGATCGTAAAGCCCAAGCTTATGCCGATCTGGTAGCATAATCTATACAGGTTAGTATATAGCGATTGTTACTGAGGACTGCAGGAGGTGTAATCGGACCGATAAAATCTAGACCCCACTTCTGAAATGGTTCTAGTAGCAAGACAGGTTGCAGAGGGAAAAGATGACGTTGCAGGGGCTGTCCAGATCTCTGACAGTTATCACATTGCTTGACAAACTATGACACATCTTTCTACATAGTAGGCCACTAGAGACCACTCTGCAAAATCTTGCGGTGTGTTAAGTCTGCAGCAAAATGACCACCGGAAGGAATTGAGTGAGCCAAAGTAATAACTGAGTTAACTTCATGTGGTGGAATACAACGAAGTAAAATTCCGGTATGATCCACATAGTATAATTCCCTAGCAATCAACCAAAATCGGCGGCTAAAGACTGCAATTTTCCTGCGTATTGTCGTAGACGTCTGAGATGGAAGGCATCCCTCAGTGAGAAAAGTCAATATCTGATCATAGTATGTAGATGGCAAAGGCGGGTCTGTAACTTCATCATGGGTTGGTTCAGAAACATAAATTGCTGGTGTCGAGTCATCTATACCAAACGGAGCTTCACTGGAATCTAAGCGTGATAGAAAATTTGCTAAGGCATGTGAACTGCCTGGCTGATGAATGACTTCGTAGTCGAACTCCTGTAAAAGTAGAACCCATCGTGCTAATCGGCCACCTAAATGCTGTTGCCAAACCAAATAGACAAGGGTAGCATGATCTATATGAAAGGTAAATTTACGGCCCAGCAAATAATGTCTGAATTTCTTGACAGAGTATACTAAGCCTAGACATTCTCTTTCTGTTACGGAGTAATTCTTTTTTGCAGGAGAAAGTCTTCTACTAGCATAGTAAACAGGTCGGAACCACTTATCGGTTTGTTGCATCAGAACACTACCAATGGCAATATCTGAAGCGTCTACGAAGACATGAAATGGGTGATCCCAGTCCGGAGGCTGTAAGATTGGTGTTGTATATTATTGAACAATGCATTGCTAAAGTGTTATATTATTAATATATTAATATGTTTTTGATATTTCTGATATAGCAGCTGAAGGTTCGTGAGGAGCGTGCAAGGCGTGAAAGGGCGGACATCAATAATCCGAATAATTATTATTTATTTTGTAAATAAACCCGCGTAGAAGGTTCTATTGTTAGAAAAGTAATGGTTAGAATAAGGGTCATTGTAGACCGCAGTTTCTGTTATTGAAAGCAATGGCTTTTTGTAAAAGTTATCAACTTTTAGTTTCACGCCTGCTTTTCGAAGCCGCCCTCTTGTAACCACTCTTTTCGACATAATCAAAATTCCTATAAATATATGTACTCTGTGGACTGTCGAAACAGAGTGCATGGGGGGAGATTGCACCCAATACTGCGTTCTGTCTCGTCTCTTGTTGCGTCTATTGTCTGTGTGTTTTTCTGTATCCGTCATATCTGTATGCGCGTGAGTAAGATCCTGACAACAGTGGTATCAGAGCTCTGCACGCGTCAATACAGATCTGTTCTCTGTTCGCGATTCTGAATTCCGATTCCATCTCCATCTCCATCTCCATCTCCGTTTTCGTATTCGTATTCGTATTCGTATTCGGTTCCTGTTCCGGTTCCAGTTCCAGTTCCGGTTCCGGTTCTTGTTCCTGTTGCTGTTGTTGTTCCAGTTCCAGAACCAGAACCTACGTTTACACCTACGTTTACACCTACGTGCGTCGACTAAGGCAAAGAACTTAGGCAATAACTTAGGCAATACATTGGCAACATTGGCACCCAAGGCTCCCTTGGCGACCGTTGGCTACGCGCGAGGCAATGTTAATTTTTGAGTGGTAATAGAGAGGTTAAGAGTCCCTAGGGTAGGAGGATTTGAACCCATAACATCCTACTTTCAAGGGAAGTACTTTTACCACTCCACCATCTCTTGGAATTGTTATTCAAGTTCTCTTTCTTTGGTACTTGTGCAAGGCGCTCGCGGTGATTTCAAGGAAGGACCCAACAAAGAATCAAGTGTAACTTTCACTCTGTAGGTCAGATTGAGGCGTATAATATACCGTTGGAAAGCTCTCGGAACGAACTTTCCAATGAGTTAGCTTGGAAGTGTGAATTCCTTCAAAATCCCTGGGTGGCACTTGATTGAGGGTTCAAGATACCAAGCAAGGCGGAGAACACGGGATCGAGACACCAAGAAGGTTCAATACACCAAGGTCGAGAGCAAGGGTCCAAGAGCACCATGGAGGATTACAGTGATTCACATCTACCTGCGGCAACATTTGAACAACAACTAGAGCTCTTGCGGCATGAGCTTCAAGGAGCTCAGAACGAGATCTGCCAACGTGATGAAATCCTCCAAAAGATGCAAGCTGAGGAAGACAACCTTACGAGAGTAGTAAAAGCTATTGTGTCTGCCCAATCTGATGTTACTCATTCAAAGATTGGTAATAGAAACTACCAGTTTCTACGATTTGATGGTCGAAAGGATGGGCCTTTAGTACTTTCTTGGTTGTCGCAGTTTGATGATTTTTATACCGATGAAATGTATGCTGAAAGTGAAAAAGTTAAATTTTCCACTAACTATTTAGTAGGTAAAGCACAACTCTGGTGGAATGTCCTGCGGCACAGTATGGAGCGTCCAACAACTTGGAAGGCTTTTCAAGAAAACGTGAAGGATTCATTTCTTCCTCCTCAATACCATTTGCATGTTCGACGAGCATGGACGACCCTTACATGGAAGGAGGGTGATACGGTTACTACCTACACAGAGCGGTTCTGGCAAAATTTACTACTTGTACGAATGCTTGAAGATGTATTAGAGGATATCTTGCAGCAGAAATACGAAGATGGTTTGGAGGTCGGTATCCAAGCTAAGCTTCACACCCTACGACCTACAACCCTCAACGAGGCTATATCTTTTGCCTATGATGCAGAAAAAGAATTCCAATCCATAACCAAGTCACTTCAACTCCAACAACCACGTCAACGACCATTTTTTGTTAAACCACATCTTCCTCTGAAGCGTAATTTTAATGCCCCATCTTACCCTAGTTTTCCTCGTCCTCCACAATCCAATTATTCTACTCCACCCGTTGCTTCATCTCTCTAACCAACCAAACCACCTACCATTCAAACTTCAGCAGTGAATGCCCAACAGAAGCGACCACGAATCACTTGCTGGAATTGTGGTAAACCTGGACATACAAGAATAAGGTGCAGATTGCAACCTCTTCATATGAAACAGGCTACAGCTCGATTGCATAACATGGAGGTCTATAATGAAGAAATTCCTCCTGTTTGGACAGAGGAATCACTGGAGAAGGACTTAAGTACCTTGGGTAACGATATCTCTCTACACTCTCTTCTTTGCATGCAGGGTACAATAAATAACAAACTAGTTAAAATTCTACATGACGATGGTAGTTCACATGACTTCATTTCACATTTATTAGTACAAGAACTTAAATTACAAACGTTTCCTTCTTTGTATAAAGTGAAAGCTGCATTTCAAGGTAGTCGTTATAATGTAACACGAGAAGTGCAAGATGTTACGATTAGCATAGGCCCTTATGTTGATTCACGGACATTTTTAATTGCACCTTTGCAATCTTATGATGTTATACTAGGTATGCCTTTTCGTCACCATTATAACCCACGTATTGACTACCATACTCATACCTTTAAGTTTGTTTTCAAAGATCAAATCATTACTTTGTCTGCACGGCATGATTTCCAGCCATTTCCATTGATTAGTCACACTCAAGTAAAGCGTACATTTAGGAAAGGATTCAACTCATGCATTGTTTTTGTCAATGTCATCAATGATTATACTCATACACTTCCAGATGCATATAAACCTTTCATGAGTACTTATAAGGATTGTTTTATGTCTGAATATCCCTCCGAACTACCACCATCTCGAGGATCCTTTGACCATAGCATAGACTTAGTACCTAGTAGTTCTCCTCCTCATAAAGCACCTTATAGACATGGCCCACTACATCAAAAGGAAATAGAAAATCAAGTAAAAGACCTACTACAAAAAGGACTTATAAGGCCTAGTTCTTCCCCATTTGGAGCACCAATTCTCTTAGTAGAGAAGAAGAATAAAACTTATCGAATGTGCATTGATTATAGAGCCCTTAACAAGATCACGATCAAGAATAGATACCCTATTCCTCGAATAGATGATATCTTAGATAAGTTACGAGGAGCTCGTGTCTTTAGTAAAATTGATCTTAAATCGGGTTACCATCAGATTTGTATGACACAAAGTGATATTTTTAAGACTGCATTTAGAACTCAAAATGGCCATTATGAATTTATGGTAATGCCCTTTGGACTTACTAATGCCCCTGCAACATTTGCGCGAATGATGAACAATATTTTTCTTGATTATCAAGCTTTTGTTCTTGTATTCTTTGATGACATTCTTGTTTACAGTAAGAATGATAGTGAACATGAAAAGCATCTCGAAACAGTTTTTTATTTGTTACGAGAGAACACACTTTATGCTAATCCTGAAAAGAGTTATTTCTTTCAGTGTAAGCTAGAATATTTAGGACATATTATTTCAAGTGAAGGTGTGCATGTGGATCCAAAAAAGATTAGAGTTATCATAGAATGGCCTACATCACAATCAGTTAATGATGTTCGTTCTTTTCTTGGGTTGGCTAGTTTCTATAGGAAGTTTGTACGAAATTTTTCTTATTTAGCATTACCTCTTACCTTGTTGTTGAAAAAGAAAATAAAATTTGCATGGGGACTTACCCAACAACAGTCCTTAGACAAACTTAAACATGCACTTTCACATGCACCTGTTTTACAATTACCTGATTTTTCACAACCCTTTCATGTTGTTATTGATGCTAGCGGTTCAGGAATAGGTGCTGTTCTGATGCAAAATGACCATCCCATTGCATTTGAGAGTAGAAGGTTAAGCCCTCATAACAGAATTATAGTACGTATGATAAAGAACTGTTAGCAGTTGTGCATGCTTTGCGAATTTGGAAACACTATCTTATGGGCTCTGAAGTATTAATCAAAACCGATCAACATGCTATTAAACATTTATTAAATCAGCCCTTAATCTCTGATAGGCATCTTAAATGGGCATCATTCATTCAAAATTTCCAACCCATGATACAATATCAGCCAGGTAAAGCTAATGTTGTAGCGGATGCTCTTAGCCGTTTTCCTTCGAATTCCGTTGTTTTGAATAATATTTCTGCCATTCAAATTCATTCTTTTCAAGACATGGTTTCCACTTATGCATCTGATTTGTATTTTTCACGTGCATGGCATGACTTCAATAATGCTGCATCTTTATCTGCTGAACATTATACATTTCATAATGGTTTTCTTTATTTTCAACATAGATTATGCATAACCCAAGCTTTTAAAGATTTTGTCATTAAAGAAATGCATGAATTATCTTACATGGGTCATAGAGGCATACAGAACACTATTTCTGCTTGCAAAGATTTCTTCTTTTGGCCACACATGGAAGAAGACATTGCAGATTATGTTTCTAAATGCATTGCATGTCAGCGTGTCAAACGTCATCATGGTAAACCATTTGGATTATTAATGCCACTTCCTATTCCAAATGAACCATGGGAACAAATCTCTATGGATTTTATCACAGGTCTTCCTATCACTTCATCACATAATGATATGATTTGGACAATAGTTGATAGGTTTAGTAAATATGCATATTTCATTCCATGTAGAAAAACTTTGACTGCACCTCAAGCTGCAAAATTATTCATTAAATGCATTTTTCCACATCATGGATTTCCTAAAGTAATGTTATCTGATCGTGATGTTAGGTTTTGTATTCATTTTTGGGTTGCCTTATTTCAACATTTTGGTTCTAAAATAGATTTTAGCTCTGCATTTCATCCTGAAAGTAATGGACAGAGTGAGGCTACTGCTGGCTGCAGTTGTTTATCGGAGCGAGTCTGAATTGCTGCCGCTTGCATTTCCACTGTTGTGATTTGTACCATATTAGCCATTGTATTTTGACATTCCTTCTTCCTCTGATCATATTCAGCTGCATCCTTACAAAATCTTCTAATGTGACCAAATTCACCATAGAAATGACAGCGCGGTGGTGGCAAATTGGGATTTTCTGGTGCTGGTCCGGCCTGCGAGCGGTTTGCATTGTAGTTGTTGTTTCTCGGTCCTCTATAATTTCGATATCCTTGTTGCTGATTGTTCCTCATTTGTGGAGGTACATAATGATTGGCTGGCTATACTGGTTCCTGTATAATGGCATTGACAGTTGTGGTGCCCTGCACTTTGGCGTTGTATGCGCAGTTTTCGGTGGTATGTCTGACAATGTTGCAGATAGCACAGAATAACTGATTAAGTGCACAAGTGGCACTAGTATGGCCTGAACTCTTGCATGTGATGCAGTATACCTGTCTGGTCATATCTTCGGTGACATTTCTATTTGTTTTTAACCATTCAAGATCTTCTGTAAATCCTCCAACCTTGTTTTCTAGTTGTAAAGCCATGGCAATCACTACGTCGAGTGTCATAGCACCTACATAGCGTATGATCATAATCTGTTTAAGTTGTGGAGTCAAGCCATTGATGAACCACTGAGTAATAACGTCGTCCGGTAGGTTGGCATGTGCTGGTGGTAACTGCCTCAAGTGAGTCCTGAATAGTGTGGCGTATTCCTGTACTGTTTGATTTATCTTCTGCCTGTTGTTTTGCAGATAGTCAAAAATTTCGGCTGGATTCTTCTTTAACCTGAATCTCTGCAAAAAAGCATCTCTTGCTGCTTCATAAGTGCCGAAGTGATTAATATCACATTCTGTGAGCCATCTAGCTGCTTCATTGACCAGTGTAGACTGAAAGACAATAGCTTTATACGCCGGATCTGGTGGATGGTTGAGTACTGCGTAACTTATCTCAAATGTGCGTACATGAGCATCTGGGTCATCACCTGGGAATCCACCGAACTTAGTGTACATTACTCTTGTTGGAGGCGGCCTGGGTGGACATAGTTGTTATTGTTGCTGCTGTTGTTGTTGTTGTTGCCCGTTCATCGTGCTGATGGTTGTATGATGACTTTCTCCCGTATCCAAAGGCTGAATATCCGAACTATTGGAGTCTGTATCGCTGGCCTGTGCGCTTTTTGGTTCGATAATCTTGTCCAGTATGTTTCGAATCTCGGTTTCGAACAAATTTCCTTCCTTCTTGATGTCGAATGTAGGGGAACTTACTCCAAAAAGCGGTGGCTGGCCTGAAGATTCACCAGAAAATGGTAAACCGTCGTCGAAAAACTATGATTTTGTTACCGAAATATCACTGGAATGTGCTTAAGCTAACTTCAGGCTGCGTTCTAGTAGATTCTCGAGTTACTATATCTTCGACAGACTGTGCCGAAATAGTATCGGAATGTACTAGAGGCGTAACACGTTCCACCGGAATATGACCGGAATTACTACTAACGTTCTTTACTTTCTTGACAACTGGGTCAGACCTAGTTGTACTTCTACCTCCCGGAGTTGTCTTTAGTAAATTAAGTACTCCAGACTGACTGTTCTTGGGATACGTTTCACCGGATTGAGTAACCGGCATGTATCATCTTTTGTACTAATCGCGTAGTATCATTATCGATTTAAAATTTTATAATCACGTTTCCACAACAACTTTGCAATAATCTGATTCTGTTGCTACTTTTGACAAACGAACGGTAATTTTGATGTTCGATTCTGACAGACGAATGACGATCTTGATGCCACCTTCCCATAGACGGTGCCAATGTTAAAGTGAAAGAAATGTGAAACGAAAGAGTTAAAGTATTGTATGCTTTTAATGCGAGTCTAACTCTCAGAAAAGCATTTAAACACCTAAGTGGGTTCTTGGGAGTGGTAGGGGTCTGTTAGACAGAGGCCCTTTACTTAGTTCCCAAATACAACCACTTCGGATACAGAGAGATATTGAAACTCTGGTAAGCTTCTGTTATACGCAGACATTCACTGTTCACATCTTAGCTCGGCCCTCATGTAATGAATACTAAAATACTACAGTGATAAACTTACCAAAGATGTCAGAGACATAAACTAAGGGTTCAATCTCTACCAGATAGGTACCACAATTCGCTCAACGTCCGAAACACAGAGAGCTAAACGATTCAATTACACCGCACCAAAGACTCAATATGCAATCCAGGATTCCTTTCTGCAACTTTAACCCTTACCGTATGATGACAGATTACAACACTGAAGATAGTACTATACTTTGCAGTATTAAAGCACTATCACAACCTTACGGACCTTACTCAACAACTTGGCAGGACATTCCATGAACTATTACTAATCCAGTTGTGCTCCTAACACACGTTTGCAACAAAGACTTACAGACGATTCGCTTGCGTAACTACTTTTCGCTTGTGTAACTACTTTTCGCGTGCGAATACAAGATTCGGTTTTTAAATGTCCCCATCCGGCGGCATACTAACATATCTATCTATCTATCTATCTATCTATCTATCTATCTATCTATCTATCTATCTATCTATCTATCTATCTATCTATCTATCTATCTATCTATCTACCTACCTATCTATCTACCTATCTATCTATCTATGTATCCATCTATCTACCTACCTATCTATCTATCTATCTATCTATCTATCTATCTATCTATCTATCTATCTATTGTTGAAAAAGAAGGAGCAAGCTTACTGGATAATTTTGGTAATTTGGATATTCCAAATGAGCATGAATACTTGGATAAAGGTAAAGCCACAAATCCGTATCCATTAGGAGTCAAAGGAAGCATCAAAGGACACTCAAGGGAGTTTGAGGAGAAAGAAGAATCCATTGAAGAGTCAAGAGACAAGGAGGGGGTATGTGAAAGGTCACACACACATTCATACAAGCATGAAGGTGCATTTTTGGGATACCAAGACTGAGGAGAAGCATCTAACAAGTGCCCAGGGACCAGAGGAGCATGCCCAAGAAGTTTCACCTCCAGATCATCTCTGTAAGTGAGGTTTTGGATCAGTTTCTCACACTAGACCCTCTCTCTCTAGTGTAGTCTGTTAGACATACCCAACTTGTAATAGGTGTTTCTCTCTGTGTATAACTCCAAATGCAATGCTTCTTGTTGTAAATGAAAACGTATGTCTCCTACGTTCATTGTGTCAATCTTCACAATGATTGCATACTGCTACACCGAGATATCTGTGTTTTACTGTAACTAAAAAAGTTGCACAGGTGGACAGACAGGTAGTCTGTTTTGTAACAGTGAGTTGCCTAACTTATACTCATCTAAATTGAGTGTTTGTTGGCGTGTTGGAAAGCTACTAGAGTCTACTAAGTGTGGACAAAATCTTGGAGTCATTGGATTTCAGGTGGAGGGTCAAATTGCTTGACCGAGGTCAGGTACTTTTCAAGAGTAGGTTGGGAGACCTATTTTGGGTTCATTGTGCTTTTGTTGTGCATATAGAGGATTTGTTCCTCACACTTGGTATCAGAGCTTTGAAGCTTGGATTAGCAACAACACACTACAAGGAAGTACACTTGGATAAGAAGGTGATTCATCAAAGAGGAGAGAAGTGCAACACAAGGGATTGCTTGACAAGGTAACCTCTTTATCATAGTCTCATTTCAATGGAAGATTTGGGGCAAAAAGTGGAGTTGTTGGACAAGGACAACTACCAAACTTGGAGGTTCAGATTTACCAATTACCTCATGGGCAAAGGGCTATGGTCCATAGTGAATGGAGAAGAAGAAAGACCTGATGTAGACCTTGAAGATGCAACCACTACTAATGCACAAAGGAAGGAGCTCAAAGAGTGGGAAGAAAGGAATATAAGAGCAATGTTCCTCATATCTCAGGTAAGTTCTAATGCTATGGTTGGTCATATACAAAATTTTGATAATGCCAAGGATGTATGAGATGCTTTGGAAAAGGTTTATGCAACCTCTACAAGAGCTAGGAAAATGCAACTCAAAAATGAGCTCAAAACCATGAAAAAAGGTAGTAGCCAAAGTGTGGTTGAGTACACACTCAAAATCAAGGATCTAAGGGATCAATTAGCGTCACTGGGATGCAAGGTTGATGATGAAGATTTGGTTTAGGTCACTCTCAATGGATTGAGAGGAGAAGACAAGTGGAAGCCTCTCATTACCACTATCCTCTATCGAGATCCACTTCCATGCCTAGAAGACCTCATTCCTCACTTGGTGGCTGAAGAGGCATCATTTGGAGATTCATCCAAAAGCAAGGACACTCATGGTCAGGTCCTATACTCTTCAAGAGGCAACGGGAGAGTTGGAAGAAGAGGAAGAGGAAGAGGCTACAACAATCAAAGCAACCATCAAAGCAAAGAAGAAGGAGAAAGCTCAAGTGACTCTACATTCCAAGCAAAGGTAAGAGGTAGAGGCAAAGGAAGAGGAGGCTACAACCCCCACAAAGGTAGGATTTGCTATAATTGTGGTAAACCAAATCATATAGCTTTAGATTTTAGATATAAAGATGGTAAATACACTCAAAGAAAGCAAGGGAACTATGCAAATGCTTCAAACAAGGAAACAGGTAATCATCAATTGCTTGCTATGAGTCATGGTTATTCAAAGGATGCTAAATATGATACCAAATGGTATATAGACTTAGGGTGCAACAATCATATGTCTTATGAGGGTGATATATTCACCAATTTGCAGGTTCCAAAGTCCAAAGGGTGTGTGGAGACAAGTGACAACACCGAACATGTCATAGAGCACATTGGAGATGTGAGAATTGGATGTGAAAAATCAGCCAAGGTGCTTGAGAAGGTATTGCATGTTCCATCTATTACTAAGAACCTTATTTCAGTAGGGCAAATGGTAGAGAAAGGTTTGTAGGTCACATTTAATGAAAAAGGATTCTTTATAAGGAATCCTAAAGATGGAAACAAGCTTGTTGCTCAAGGAAGAAAGGAAGGAAGAATGTTCACCTTGGATGTGTCTCCAAATGCAAGCAAGGTATGCTTTGTTATGATTGGTAATCAAAGGATTGCTGAACTTGAACTTTGGCACAAGAGAATAGGGCATGTCAACATTCCTAAGCTAAGGAATATGAGCAAGGAAGAGCTTGTAAGAGGGCTGCCCATGTTTGAGAACAAAGAGCTTCATGAATTTTGTGATGCATGTCAACTAGGGAAGCAAGCAAGACAACCATTCCAAAGGAGCACACATAGGGCTGCAAATCTCTTGGACCTCATCCATACTGATGTATGGGGACCTTCCAAAGAGTCATCCTTGGGAGGATCAAGGTATTTTGTTACATTTATTGATGATTATTCTAGAAAAGTTTGGATATACATCATTAAAGAAAAATCAGATGTCTTCTCTATGTTCAAGAGGTTCAAGCAAGAGGTTGAGAAGGAGACAGGTAAATATATCAAAGACCTAACGTTTGATGGAGGGGGAGAATACTTCTCTAAAGAATTCAGCTCTTATTTGTATGAGAATGGTATTAAAAGGCAATTTACATGCAGGTATACCCCCCAACAAAATGGGGTGGCTGAAAGGAAAAATAGGCACATTGTTGAAATTGTAAGGTGTATGATTAATGAAGCACACATGCCATTATTTTATTGGGCTGAGGCTGTTTATACTTCAGTTTAATTGATGAATAGGGTACCTACAAGTGGTGTGCATGAGTTTACTCCAAATGAGGCCTACGATGGTAAGGAACCAAGTGTGGAACATCTCAAAGTTTTTGGATGTACTTGCTATTTGCACATTCCACAAGAGGTAAGATCTAAACTTGATGCAAAATCTGAAAAATGTGTTTTCATTGGCTATTCTACTGAGCAAAAGGGGTACAAATGCTATAACCCTTACACCAAGAAGTTGTATGTATCAAGAGATAGATGTGTTATTTACTGAATTGAAACCTTGGTATGTAGACAAGGGAAAAGAAAAGGTAATAGATGATGACTTGGATGATGTATCGGTTTGTGGTAAAGTGGATATGAAGGTTGAATAAACTCAAATGCGTGGGCTAAGGGAATCAAGATCACCTACCCAAGGACACATGGGAGAACGAAGAAGTCTATTAGAATCACCAACATCCACGTATAAGTCTCTTAGTAACTCTCATGATGATCATAAAGGTGATATTGAGTCATAGGATGAAGAAGACTATGAAGAGGTGGTTACACCACAAGAAAAGCTTTCAAGTTTGAGGAAGTGATTCCCTAAAGGAAATGAGAGGAGATCCTCAAGGCTCAAGAAGCCAATACAAAGGTTAAGTTATGACTCTTTCATGGCCAAGTACTATGCCTATATGATGCAGGTTATTGGAGATAATGGTCCTCAAATGTATGAGGAGGCATCAACAAAGGATAAATGGAAGAGAGCAATGGATGAAGAGATGAAAGAACTCAATGAGACTTGGGAATTAGTGGCTAAAACACTAGGTATGAAAGTGGTTCAAAACAAATGGGTGTATAAAACTAAAAGTAATGACGATTGTTCACTAGCTAGACACAAAGCTAGGTTGGTTCCAAAGGGGTTCACACAAACTTTTGGTGTGGATTATGAAGAGACCTTCAGCCCCGTGGCTAACGAAACAACAATAAGGACCTTAATAGCTGTATGTTCAGGTAGAAGATGGCCTATATATCAGCTTGATATAAAAAATGCATTCTCGAATGGTGAGCTAAAAGAAGAGGTATACATGGCACAACCCATTGGATATGAAGATGTGGATCATCCTGATTTTGTTTGTAGGTTGAAGAAGGCCTTGTATGGCCTTAAGCAAGCACCAAGGGCCTGGAATCAAAGGCTTGTGGATTACCTTGAAAATTGTGGGTTCACTCAAAGCAAATCAGATCCCTCACTCTACATGAAGAAAGAAGGGAGTAAGGTGATATTAATATGTATATATGTGGATGCTCTTACCATGACATGTAGTGATCATAAAGGAATTAAAAAAATAAAATGGAGACTTGGAAAGAAGCCACAAATTGACTTGGATATGCAACTTGCAAGAATCTCCGCTTATGGAGATAATATGTCTTTTAAACACTTGTCTTATAACCCCATGTATCATGCTAGAAGCAAGCACGTTGAAGTGCATTACCATTATGTAATAGAAAAAGTTGCTAATAATGAAGTGGATGTTCATTTTGTGACCACAAAGGAGCAGATTGGTGATCTATTCACCAAAGGATTGGATTCATCAAAGCTAAGCAAGTTCAAAAACATGATGAGCTTGATGGACATAGACACTTCCTACCTAAGCTTGAGGGGGAGTGTTGAAAAAGAAGGAGCAAGCTTAGTGGATAATTTTGGTAATTTGGATATTCCAAATGAGCATGAATACTTGGATAAAGGTAAAGCCATGAATCCTTATCCATTAGGAGTCAAAGGAAGCATCAAAGGACACTCAAGAGAGTTTCAGGAGCAAGAAGAATCCATTGAAGAGTCAAGAGACAAGGAGGGGGTATGTGAAAGGTCACACACACATTCATACAAGCATGATGGCGCATTTTCGGGATACCAAGACTGAAGAGAAGCATCTAGAAAGTGTCCAAGGACCAGAGGATCATGCCCAAGAAGTTTAAGCTCCAGATCATCTCTGTAAGTGAGGTTGTGGATCAGTTTCTCACACTAGATCCTCTCTCTCTAGTGTAGTCTATCAGACATACCCAACTTGTAACAGGTTTTCCTCTCTACTTAAAACTCCAAATGCAATGATTCTTGTCTTGAATGAAAGCCTATGTTGCCTTCTTTTTATGTATCAATCTTCGCAATGATTGCATACTGCTGCGCCGAGATATCTATGTTTTACTTTAACTAAAAAAATTGCACAGTTGGACAGACAGATAGTTTGTTTTGTAACAGTGCGTTGCCTAACTTGTACTCATCCAAATTGCATGTTTGTTGGCTTGGTGGAAAGCTACCAGAGTCTACTAAGTGTGGACAAAAGCGTGGAGTCATTGAATTTCAGGTGGTGGGTCAAATTGCCTCATCTAGGTAAGGTACTTTTCAGGAGTAGGCTGGGAGACCTATTTTGGGTTCATTGTGCTTTTGTTGTGCATATAGAGGATTTGTTCCTCACAGTTGGTATTAGAGCTTTGAAGCTTGGATTAGCAGCAGCACACTACAAGGAAGTACACTTGGATAAGAAGGTGCTTCATCAAAGAGGAGAGAAGTGCAACACAAGGGATTGCTTGAAAAGGGAACCTCTTTATCATAGTCTCATTTCAATGGCAGATTTAGGGCAAAAAGTGGAGTTGTTGGACAAGGACAACTACCAACCTTGGAGGTTCAGAGTTACCTATTACCTCATGGGCAAAGGGCTATGTTCCATAGTGAATGGAGAAGAAGAAAGACCTGATGTAGACCTTGAAGATGCAACCACTACCAATGCACAAAGGAAGGAGCTCAAAGAGTGGGAAGAAAGGAATATAAGAGCAATGTCCTCATAGCTCAGGTAAGTTCTAATGCTATGGTTGGTCATATACAAAATTTTGATAATGCCAAGGATGTATGAGATGCTTTGGAAAAGGTTTATGCAACCTCTACAAGAGCTAGGAAAATGCAACTCAAAGATGAGCTCAACACCATGAGAAAAGGTAGTAGCCAAAGTGTGGTTGAGTACACACTCAAAATCAAGGATCTAAGGGATCAATTAGCATCACTGGGATGCAAGGTTGATGATGAAGATTTGGTTCAGGTCACTCTCAATGGATTGAGAGGAGAAGACAAGTGGAAGCCTCTCATTACCACTATCCTCTATCGAGATCCACTTCCGTGCCTAGAAGACCTCATTCCTCACTTGGTGGCTGAGGAGGCATCATTTGGAGATTCATCCAAAAGCAAGGAAACTCATGGTCAGGTCCTATGCTCTTCAAGAGGCAAAGGGAGAGGTGGAAGAAGAGGAAGAGGAAGAGGCTACAACAATCAAGGCAACCATCAAACCAAAGAAGAAGGAGAAAACTCAAGTGACTCTACATTGCAAGCAAAGGCAAGAGGCAGAGGCAAAGGAAGAGGAGGCTACAACCCCCACAAAGGTATGATTTTTTATAATTGTGGTAAACCAAATCATATAGCTTTAGATTGTAGATATAAAGATGGTAAATACACTCAAAGGAAGCAAGGGAACTATGCAAATGCTTCAAATAAGGAACAGGTAATGATCAATTGCTTGCTATGAGTCATGGTTATTCAAAGGATGCTAAATATGATACCAAATGGTATATAGACTTAGGGTGCATCAATCATATGTCTTGTGAGGGTGATATATTCACCAATTTGCAGGTTCCAAAGTCCAAAGAGTGTGTGGAGACAGGTGACAACACCGAACATGTCATAGAGCACATTGGAGATGTGAGAATTGGATGTGAAAAATCAGCCAAGGTGCTTGAGAAGGTATTGCATGTTGCATCTATTACTAAGAACCTTATTTCAGTAAGGCAAATGATAGAGAAAGGTTTGCAGGTCACATTCAATGACAGAGGATGATTTATAAGGAATCCTAAAGACGGAAACAAGATTCTTGCTCAAGGAAGAAAGGAAGGAAGAATGTTCACCTTGGATGTGTCTCCAAATGCAAGAAAGGTATGCTTTGTTATGATTGGTAATCAAAGGATTGCTGAACTTGACCTTTGGCACAAGAGAATAGGGCATGTCAACATTCCTAAGCTAAGGAATATGAGCAAGGAAGAGCTTGTAAGAGGGCTGCCCATGTTTGAGAACAAAGAGCTTCATGAATTTTGTGATGCATGTCAACTAGGGAAGCCAGCAAGACAACCATTCCAAAGGAGCACGCATAGGGCTGCAAATCTCTTGGACCTCATCCATACTGATGTATGGGGACCTTCAAAAGAGTCATGCTTGGGAGGATCAAGGTATTTTGTTACATTTATTGATGATTATTCTAGAACAGTTTGGATATACATCATTAAAGAAAAATCAGACGTCTTCTCTATGTTCAAGAGGTTCAAGCAAGCGGTTGAGAAGGAGACAGGTAAATATATCCAAGACCTAACGTTTGATGGAGGGGGAGAATACTTCTCCAAAGAGTTCAGCTCTTATTTGTATGAGAAAGGTATTAAAAGGCAATTTACATGCAGGTATACCCCCCAACAAAATGGGGTGGTTGAAAGGAAAAATAGGCACATTGTTGAAATTGCAAGGTGTATGATTAATGAAGCACACATGCCATTATTTTATTGGGTTTACGCTGTTTATACTTCAGTTTATTTGATGAATAGGGTATCTACAAGTGGTGTGCATGAGTTGACTCCATATGAGGCCTACTATGGTAAGAAACCAAGTGTGGAACATCTCAAGGTTTTTGGATGTACTTGCTATGTGCACATTCCACAAGAGGTAAGATCTAAACTTGATGCAAATTCTGAAAAATGTGTTTTCATTGGCTATTCTACTGAGCAAAAGGGGTACAAATGCTATAACCCTTACACCAAGAAGTTGTATGTATCAAGAGATGTGGTAATTAATGAATTGAAGCCTTGGTATGTAGACAAGGGAAAAGAAAAGGTAATAGATGATGACTTGGATGATGTATCGGTTTGTAGTAAAGGTGATATGCAGGTTGAATCAACTCAAATGAGTGGGCCTAAGGCTTCAACATCAAGATCACCTACCCAAGGACACATGGGAGAAAGAAGAAGTCTATCAGAATCACCAACATCCAGGTATAAGTCTCTTAGTAACTCTCATGATGATCATAAAGGTGATATTGAGTCACAGGATGAAGAATGTTGGGGCTTCACTCACTAATTAGGCATGAATATATGAAGACATATGGAGACATATGATGGAGGAAAGAAGAAGTGAAGGAAAGACCTACAAAAAATCAAGCCTAAGTGAAGGGACAATTTCACTATTGTAAATTAGTGCAAAATTAGAGTCTAGATTTGTATTTGATCTTTAGAACTTACGAGTTCAAGTCTAGAAGAATGTAAATCATAGGTATATAAGTTAATTTGAGTCAAAAATATGTAGAAGAGAACTCAATTTTGTAATCTGAGTGAGTAGAGAAAAGTCGTGTAATTTCTGAGAGAGATGGTGAGAGAAAACTTCTGAGTCTGAGAGAGTTTTCCATGGCTGTGAGCAAAATTAGGCCAAGCCATTTTGTACACATCTTCTCTGATAATCAACACATGTTTGTGTAGAAGGATTGAGTCTAATTCCTCTTGTACATTGAGTTCTAAGTCATTTCATATGACTGTGTATGGTAGTTGACAATTACGACTTTTTCTGGCGCACATTTGACTGATCTTCTGAAGGTCAGATCTCGAAGCATGGTGTAAAGTTTTTGGTAAGCAATAGCTCGTTTGAAAGTTATTATCCTCAACTACATTTGGTGAGAAGATCTTTGAGAAACGGGACGCGTACTCAGAGAAATCAGCTTAAGAGTGAAGGTATGTCAAATCGATGAAGTACATTTTCAGTTTTCAGACATAGTGCAAAAGTTGGAGCAAAATCAGAAGATTTTGAAGTTATTACTTGAAAGTTTTGTTTGTTATGTGTTGCTTAACATTAGCAAGAACTTCTCTTAGCAAGTGATCAAAAGATTTGGCAAAGATTAAGCTAGTACAGGTCAGATTGAAGGATTGAAGGAAAGGCGCAGATTTCTGTGAAATGAAATTTTTATTTTCACTAAATTCAGAGATGAATACTTACAATGTGAGTTTTGCTAAGCTAATGATGGTTATGGAGGTCTTCTAATACCACATTAGTTTGGTTCTTGTGGTGTTTCACACACCAACAAGTGGTATCAGAGCAGATAAGATCCTCGAGAAGTAAAGGAGAGCAGATACAAGAAGAATTGAAGAGTTCTTTATCAAAGAAGGAGGAAGCTGAGGTGTTCAACAACCAAAAGTCATCAGAAGATTGTTTCGAAGTTACTTCCAAGGGTAAAGGTCTACAAAAGGTATCATTCTTTAACCTTACACTTACAGGTTGAAGCAGAAGCAAGGATACCATGGCAGATCATGTGTCCATTGACAAATTGGACAGAGATAACTATCCTGCTTGGGTAATGAGGATGGAGGCCTTACTTATGAGTAAGGATCTAATGGTATATGTGACAGGTGAAGAGGAGAAGCCTAAATTTGAAGATGAAAGTCATCCAAGGAAGGAAGAGCTAGAAGCTTTGAAGCTATGGCAGAAGAGAGATGCAAGTGCAAGAGCTTATATATACAACACTATTACAGATCATTTGTTGCCACATATCAGAGGTTTAGAAACAGCTGAAGATATTTGGAATGCTTTGGAAGACCACTTCCAAAACACCACTAAAGCTAGGAAAGCTAGCTTATGGTCAGAGTTCACCACATTCAAGAAAAAGCAAAATCAGAGTATTAGTGATTATGTCACTAAGATGAAAGACTTGGCAGATAGCCTTGGATCTATTGATGAGGATATTGAAGATCATAGGTTGATAGCACAATTACTTGCAGGTTTAAGAGGTGATGAGAGATGGAAGCCCTTTGTACTTTCAACAGAACTCTCATTAAATCATTATGTGCCAGAATTAAATCAATTACTTGGATTGATGCTCACATTTGAACAAGACTTGAAGTCAGATGGAGACAAAGGTCAAAGTTCTGCAATGTATGTGAAGAACAAAAAGAAAGGAGATAAAGGCAAGGCAAAGGATGAAGAAGAGTCAACAACTCAAGCAAATTATACAAGAGGAAGAGGTTTTGGCAGAGGTAAAGGTCGAGGTAATGGAAGAGGTAGAGGTAATCAGAACAATAACAAGAAGACATGTTGGATTTGTGGATTGAGCAATCATCTAGCATATGATTGTTGGCACAATCAACAAGGAGGAAGTCAAAATCAGAACAACAATGGCAGAGGAAGAGGTGGAAGGTTTCAGAATCAGTTTCAAAGAGGAAGACATAATTCAAGAGGAAGTTTTGGTAGAGGTGGTGGAAGAAATTGGAATCAGAACCAATCATACAACACCACATATTACAATTATGCAAATGATACACAGAATGACAACCATACAACATTGATGATGAATTCAATTAGTTCATCAGAGAAGGAGGATCTCAAGGTATTTTATATTGATTCTGGTTGTTCAAATCATTTATCAGGTAATATAGAATTGTTGTCAGAATTGGAAGAAGGCAATTCAAGTCATACAGTACAAACAGGTGATAATACAAAACATAATGTGCATTCAATTGGAAAAGTGAAGTGCAGGAGTGGAGCTGATTTATTAACAAATGTTTTGTATGTTCCAACAATACCAAAGAATCTGATTAGTGTTGGACAAATAGTGGAAAAAGGTTTTCAAGTCAGATTTACAAATGAAGGGGTATTTGTTGAAGATCCAGAGGATGCATACAAACCCATTGTTTGTGGTAAGAAGGAAGGTAGACTTTTTACTCTCAAAGTGCAAGGAAATGTTGTTCAAGCCCTAATTACACATGGTGATGAAGTAATTACAGAGTTAGATCTTTGGCATAAAAGATTGGGACATTTCAATGAAAGAGGAATCAAAATTATGGTGGAGAACCAATCTGTATTGGGACTACCAAATGTGAAGAATCAACATATGATATACAAGTGTGAAGCTTGTCAGATGGGAAAAGCTCATAGACAACCATTTCAGAAGAAAGGTTTCAAGCATGATGGTTTGCTTGAACTCATACATACAGATGTATGGGGGCCAACAAAAGAAGGTTCAATAAATGGATCTAGGTATTATGTTTTGTTTATTGATGATGCTACAAGGTGGATAACCCTTTATGTTCTAAAGGAAAGATCAGAAGTTTTTGGAGCCTTCAAACATTTTCATACTTATGCAGAAAGAGTTACAGGTCACAAACTCAAGAGGCTAAGGTCTGATGGAGGGGGAGAATACTTCTCTCAAGAGTTTAATGACTATCTTTGGAATGCAGGTATCAAGAGAGAGATAACTTGCAGGTATACACCTCAACATAATGGGGTGGCAGAAAGGAGGAATAGAACATTGGTTGAATTTGCAAGAGCAATGCTAAAGGAAAAGAATTGCCCTAATTATCTTTGGGCTGAGGCTGTAAATACAGCCACATACCTTGTGAATAGGCTACCATGTGGAGCTTTGAATGGTATGACCCCATATGAAGCTTGGTGGGGTAAGAAACCAACACTTGACCATTGTAAAGTGTTTGGGTCAATTGCCTATGCTTATGTGCCATCACAACTCAGACATAAGCTTGAACCAAAGGCAGAAAAATATGTGTTTATTGGGTATGATGAAAAGCAAATGGGTTATAGGCTATGGAGTCCTTTAACTAAACATTTTATTGTTTCCAGAGATGTGACTTTTGATGAACAGAAGAGTTGGTATGCAGATAAAGAATGTGATCTTGAAACATTTGAAGAAGAGATAAGAAGGAGTGCAAGAGGTAAGTCACATATGCAGATAGATGGAGATGAAGAACATATGCAAGCAAGCACATCAAGAGTTGGATCATATAGAAGGAATGAGAAGATGATAGCACACATGTTCCATTTACGGTGCTGCTTTCAGAAATGCAGAGAATACAGACTCTGTTTAAACCCAAACAAATCCGTGTTTGCGGTTTCATGTGGCAAGCTACTTGGCCATATTGTATCTGCACAAGGTATACAAGTGGATCCAGACAAAATAACGGAAGTATTAGAAGCTCCGGTGCCCACTACACCGAAAGAAGTAATGCGCTTCATGGGCCAAGTAAGATGGCACGGACAGCACTTACGATGGCTTGCTCACTTGGCGATATCACTGAACAGATTAATTACCAAGACGCCCCGACAGTTTGAGTGGACTCAAGAATGTCAGACAGCATTTGACCGTCTGAAGTGTTCATTAACACAGGTTCCAATTGTTGTCAGGATCTTACTCATGCGCATACAGATATGACGGATACAGAAAAACACACAGACAATAGACACAACAAGAGACGAGACAGAACGCAGTATTGGGTGCAATCTCCCCCCATGCACTCTGTTTCGACAGTCCACAGAGTACATGTATTTATAGGAATTTTGATTATGTCGAAAAGAGTGGTTACAAGAGGGCGGCTTCGAAAAGCAAGCGTGAAACTAAAAGTTGATAACTTTTACAGAAATCCATTGCTTTCAATAACAGAAACTACGGTCTACAACGACCCTTATTCTAACCATTACTTTTCTAACAATAGAGCCTTCTACGCGGGTTTGTTTACAAAATAAATAATAATTATTCGGATTATTGATGTCCTCCCTTTCACGCCTTGCACGCTCCTCACGAACCTTCAGCTGCTATATCAGAAATATGAAAAACATATTAATATATTAATAATATAACACTTTAGCAATGCATTGTTCAATAATATACAACATGCCTCTCAGTTGACAAGCAACTAACCTCAGTTGATAAAATAAGTTAAAACTCTCACAATAACAATGCAGTGTTCAACATATTCCATGTTACTGTTACAATCCAACAATGCATTGGCTAACATATTCCATGTTACAATCCAACAATGCATTGGCTATTCCATATTTCAATCCAACAATGCATTGGCTAACATATTCCATGTTACAATCCAACAATGCATTGTTCAACATATTCCATAAGGTATAACATGCCCCTCAGTTGAACAAGCAACTGACCTCAGGTGATAAAAGAATCACATGTTTCATCACTGAATAAAGAAAATAGGCATGTGCCATGTAAAAATACATGCATGGAAATGTTCATGGAGCTGGTACATTAATGTGTTTGATATGCAGAAATTAAGTGGTCATAATGAGGTGTTAATTGTGTTTTATGTATCCATTGACATTCTTCAATAGAGTGATTTTTGTACTTAACCAAATATCGATGATATTGAGTACATGTGCGTGTAGTAGTGACATCATGATCAATGATTTTCTCAGGAACTAAGATTTCAGATTGTTCTTCAATTAAAGGAGGGTCATCAAGAAGTGGAGCAAGTGGTAAAGTTCCTTTAAAGGGTTTAAGTAAACTAATATGAAAAGAATTATGAATGGTCCAATGGGATGGAATATCTAATCAAAATGAATTATCATTAATTCTTTCTATAATGTGAAACGGTCCATAATAGCGTGGTGCAAGTTTAATTTTAGGATGCTGCAAAATATTTTTGAGACGTCTTTTAATGATACGCAACCATACAAAATCATTTTCCTTAAATTCTTTGGCTAATCGTTTAGTATTGATAGTATGTGTATATCGCTCTTGACTTTTCCTAATGTGCTCCTGAACATCATGAAGTATAGAAACGTGATCTTGAGCAATAGAATCTGCCATCGGAATGTCGGTTTGGGTGAGGGACATGGGAGTGGGAAGCTTTTTACCAAAAACTATTTCAAAAGGTGCACGACCAGTAGTGGTGTGAGAAGTGTTATTGTAAGCAAATTGAAGTAATGGCAACTTTTCATCCCAGTTATTAGGATTATCTAATGAATAACAACGCAATAAATCAAGAATAGTAATATTTGTAGCCTCACTCTGTCCATTACTTTCAGGATGAAATGCAGAGCTAAAATCTATTTTAGAACCAAAATGTTGAAATAAGGCAACCCAAAAATGATTACAAAACCTAACATCACGATCAGATAACATTACTTTAGGAAATCCATGATGTGGAAAATGCATTTAATGAATAATTTTGCAGCTTGAGGTGCAGTCAAAGTTTTTCTACATGGAATGAAATATGCATAATTACTAAACCTATCAACTATTGTCCAAATCATATCATTATGTGATGAAGTGATAGGAAGACCTGTGATAAAATCCATAGAGATTTGTTCCCATGGTTCATTTGGAATAGGAAGTGGCATTAATAATCCAAATGGTTTACCATGATGACGTTTGACACGCTGACATGCAATGCATTTAGAAACATAATGTGCAATGTCTTTTTCCATGTGTGGCCTGTTGGTGTGTGAAACACCACAAGAACCAAACTAATGTGGTATTAGAAGACCTCCATAACCATCATTAGCTTAGCAAAACTCACATTGTAAGTATTCATCTCTGAATTTAGTGAAAATCAAAATTTCATTTGACAGAAATCTGCGCCTTTCCTTCAATCCTTCAATCTGACCTGTACTAGCTTAATCTTTGCCAAATCTTTTGATCACTTGCTAAGAGAAGTTCTTGCTAATGTTAAGCAACACATAACAAACAAAACTTTCAAGTAATAACTTCAAAATCTTCTGATTTTGCTCCAACTTTTGCACTATGTCTGAAAACTGAAAATGTACTTCATCGATTTGACATACCTTCACTCTTAAGCTGATTTCTCTGAGTACGCGTCCCGTTTCTCAAAGATCTTTTGACCAAATGTAGTTGAGGATAATAACTTTCAAACGAGCTATTGCTTACCAAAAACTTTACACCATGCTTCGAGATCTGACCTTCAGAAGATCAGTCAAATGTGCGCCAGAAAAAGTCGTAACTGTCAACTACCATACACAGTCATATGAAATGACTTAGAACTCAATGTACAAGAGGAATTAGACTCAATCCTTCTACACAAACATGTGTTGATTATCAGAGAAGATGTGTACAAAATGGCTTGGCCTAATTTTGCTCACAGCCATGGAAAACTCTCTCAGACTCAGAAGTTTTCTCTCACCATCTCTCTCAGAAATTACACGACTTTTCTCTACTCACTCAGATTACAAAATTGAGTTCTCTTCTACATATTTTTGACTCAAATTAACTTATATACCTATGATTTACATTCTTCTAGACTTGAACTCGTAAGTTCTAAAGATCAAATACAAATCTAGACTCTAATTTTGCACTAATTTACAATAGTGAAATTGTCCCTTCACTTAGGCTTGATTTTCTGTAGGTCTTTCCTTCACTTCTTCTTTCCTCCATCATATGTCTCCATATGTCTTCATATATTCATGCCTAATTAGTGAGTGAAGCCCCAACAGCTCCCCCTCAATCACTAATTAGCATGCTTTGACTTCTTCACATAATCTTCTTCTCTTTTATTCCTGCCATCTCCTTGAACTTACTTGTCTTTACTCCATCCAAGCTTTTTGTCATAATATCTGCAATCTGATCTTTTGTAGAAGTGTACACCACTTCAATCTCTTTCTCCATTACTTTTTCTCTAAGAAAATGATACTGTATCTCTATGTGCTTTGTCCTTGCATGAAATACAGGATTTGCTGCAAGATATAATGAACTCATATTATCTCCATGAATGATGGGTATACCTTGATCAATTCCCAAGCTTTTGAATAATGTCTGCATCCATATGACTTCCTTTGCTGCTTCCACAAGTCCTTTGTATTCAGCTTCTGTTGATGATAAGGCCACTGTGTGTTGTTTCTTTGAATACCAACTCACAAGCTTATCTCCAATGTATATCATATAGCCATGTGTAGACCTTCTGTCATCTTGACTTCCTGCCCAATCTTAATCACTATAGGCTCTCAATCTTATATCTGATGTAAAAGGATAATACAATCCTTCTTTCAAAGTCCTTTTGATATATCTAAGGACTCTTTGACCTGCAATCCAATGTGGATCCTTTGGACAATGCATGAATTGAGAAAGGACACCAACTGCATAACTAAGATCAGGCCTTGTTAGAGTTGCATAAATCAAACTTCCCACTAAAGATTGATACTTCCTCATGTCTTTGAATTCTGCACCATCATATCTACTAAGTTTATGATTGACCTCTAGTGGTGTAGATGCCTCTCTGCAATTCTCCATGTTAAACTTCTTTAGAAGATTCAAGAGATACCTTTCTTGTGATACATATATACCATGTTCTGCATAAGTGATTTCCATTCCAAGAAAATATGACAATTTTCCTAGATCACTTATCTTGAATTCCTTCTCAAGTAGCTTCTTCACCTCCTTGATTCCTTCATTTGATGTACCTGTAATTATAATATCATCTACATATATACAAATGTAGATCATACCTTCATCTGTTCTTTTGATAAGTAAACTTGCATCTGCCTTTGAACTTTGATATCCAAGATCATTAAGATACTTTACAAGTCTATAATTCCAAGCTCTTGGAGCTTGCTTCAAACCATAAAGAGCTCTTCTCAACCTGCAAACATAATTTGGAAACTTATGATCTGCAAACCCTTGAGGTTGCTCCATGTAAACCTCATCTGATATATATCCATTCAAAAATGCATTCTTAATGTCCAATTGACTCAATGTCCATCCTTTTGATGCTGCAATGGCAATAATTGTCCTTATGGTTGACATCTTTGCCACAGGACTGAATGTCTCATCATAATCTATGCCAAATGTTTGAGCATAGCCTTTAACCACCAATCTAGCTTTGTACCTGGCTATAGTTCCATCTGCATGCTTCTTAACTTTGTAAACCCATTTATTTCCAATCACTTTCTTACCATTAGGCTTTGGGACAAGTTCCCAAGTTTTGTTCTCTTCAAGAGCATCAAACTCTTCCTTCATTGCTACTTCCCATTGTCTCTTACCCTTTGCTTCATCATAGCTTTGAGGTTCTTCATCTTCCTTAACCATGTAAGCATAATTTTTCTGAGTCAAGTAAGAAGTATCATAAGAATACCTTGTAGGTTGCTTCCTCATTCTGGTTGACCTTCTTGGTTCACACTCTTCATGTATATCTGGATGTACTTCTTCATCAAATATTGGTCCATCTTCATTCCTTCTATATGATCCAACTCTTGATGTGCTTGCTTGCATATGTTCTTCATCTCCATCTATCTGCATATGTGACTTACCTCTTACACTCCTTCTTATCTCTTCTTCAAATGTTTCAAGATCACATTCTTTATCTGCATACCAACTCTTCTGTTCATCAAAAGTCACATCTCTGGAAACAATAAAATGTTTAGTTAAAGGACTCCATAGCCTATAACCCATTTGCTTTTCATCATACCCAATAAACACATATTTTTCTGCCTTTGGTTCAAGCTTATGTCTGAGTTGTGATGGCACATAAGCATAGGCAATTGACCCAAACACTTTACAATGGTCAAGTGTTGGTTTCTTACCCCACCAAGCTTCATATGGGGTCATACCATTCAAAGCTCCACATGGTAGCCTATTCACAAGGTATGTGGCTGTATTTACAGCCTCAGCCCAAAGATAATTAGGGCAATTCTATTCCTTTAGCATTGCTCTTGCAAATTCAACCAATGTTCCTCTTCCATGTAAGGGTCGTCCATGCTCGTCGAACATGCAAATGGTATTGAGGAGGAAGAAATGAATCCTTCACGTTTTCTTGAAAAGCCTTCCAAGTTGTTGGACGCTCCATACTGTGCCGCAGGACATTCCACCAGAGTTGTGCTTTACCTACTAAATAGTTAGTGGCAAATTTAACTTTTTCACTTTCAGCATACATTTCATCGGTATAAAAATCATCAAACTGGGACAACCAAGAAAGTACTAAAGGCCCATCCTTTCGGCCATCAAATCGTAGAAACTGGTAGTTTCTATTACCAATCTTTGAATGAGTAACATCAGATTGGGCAGACACAATAGCTTTTACTACTCTCGTAAGGTTGTCTTCCTCAGCTTGCATCTTTTGGAGGATTTCATCACGTTGGCAGATCTCGTTCTGAGCTCCTTGAAGCTCATGCCGCAAGAGCTCTAGTTGTTGTTCAAATGTTGCCGCAGGTAGATGTGAATCACTGTAATCCTCCATGGTGCTCTTGGACCCTTGCTCTCGACCTTGGTGTATTGAACCTTCTTGGTGTCTCGATCCCGTGTTCTCAGCCTTGCTTGGTATCTTGAACCCTCAATCAAGTGCCACCCAGGGATTTTGAAGGAATTCACACTTCCAAGCTAGCACATTGGAAAGTTCGTTCCGAGAGCTTTCCAACGGTATATTACACGCCTCAATCCGACCTACAGAGTGAAAGTTACACTTGATTCTTTGTTGGGTCCTTCCTTGAAATCACGGCGAGCGCCTTGCACAAGTACCAAAGAAAGAGAACTTGAATAACAATTCCAAGAGATGGTGGAGTGGTAAAAGTACTTCCCTTGAAAGTAGGATGTTGTGGGTTCAAATCCTCCTACCTTAGGGACTCTTAACCTCTCTATTACCACTCAAAAATTAACATTGCCTCGCGCGTAGCCAACGGTCGCCAAGGGAGCCTTGGGTGCCAATGTTGCCAATGTATTGCCTAAGTTATTGCCTAAGTTCTTTGCCTTAGTCGACGCACGTAGGTGTAAACGTAGGTTCTGGTTCTGGAACTGGAACAGCAACAGCAACAGGAACAAGAACCGGAACCGGAACTGGAACTGGAACCGGAACAGGAACCGAATACGAATACGAATACGAATACGAAAACGGAGATGGAGATGGAATCGGAATTCAGAATCGCGAACAGAGAACAAATCTGTATTGACGCGTGCAGAGCTCTGATACCACTGTTGTCAGGATCTTACTCACGCGCATACAGATATGACGGATACAGAAAAACACACAGACAATAGATGCAACAAGATACGAGACAGAACACAGTATTGGGTGCAATCTCCCCCCATGCACTCTGTTTCGACAGTCCACAGAGTACATGTATTTATAGGAATTTTGATTATGTCGAAAAGAGTGGTTACAAGAGGGCGGCTTCGAAAAGCAGGCGTGAAACTAAAAGTTGATAACTTTTACAGAAAGCCATTGCTTTCAATAACAGAAACTGTGGTCTACAACGACCCTTATTCTAACCATTACTTTTCTAACAATAGAACCTTCTACGTGGGTTTATTTACAAAATAAATAATAATTATTCGGATTATTGATGTCCGCCCTTTCACGCCTTGCACGCTCCTCACGAACCTTCAGCTGCTATATCAGAAATATCAAAAACATATTAATATATTAATAATATAACACTTTAGCAATGCATTGTTCAATAATATACAACACCAATCTTACAGCCTCCGGACTAGGATCACCCATTTCATGTCTTCGTAGACACTTCAGATATTGCCATTGGTAGTGTTCTGATGCAACAAACCGATAAGTGGTTCCGACCTGTTTACTATGCTAGTAGAAGACTTTCTCCTGCAGAAAAGAATTACTCCGTAACAGAAAGAGAATGTCTAGGCTTAGTATACTCTGTCAAGAAATTCAGACATTATTTGCTGGGCCGTAAATTTACCTTTCATATAGATCATGCTACCCTTGTCTATTTGGTTTGGCAACAGCATTTAGGTGGCCGATTAGCACGATGGGTTCTAATTTTACAAGAGTTCGACTACGAAGTCATTCATAAGCCAGGCAGTTCACATGCCTTAGCAGATTTTCTCTCACGCTTAGATTCCGGTGAAGCTCCGTTTGGTATAGATGACTCGACACCAGCAATTTATGTTTCTGAACCAACCCATGATGAAGTTACAGACCCGCCTTTGCCATCTACATACTATGATCAGATATTGACTTTTCTCACTTAGGGATGCCTTCCATCTCAGACGTCTACGACAATACGCAGGAAAATTGCAGCCTTTAGCCGCCGATTTCGGTTGATTGCTAGGGAATTATACTATGTGGATCATACCGGAATTTTACTTCGTTGTAATCCACCACATGAAGTTAACTCAGTTATTACTTTGGCTCACTCAATTCCTTCCGGTGGTCATTTTGCTGCAGACTTAACACACCGCAAAATTTTGCAGAGTGGTCTCTAGTGGCCTACTATGTAGAGAGATGTGTCATAGTTTGTCAAGCAATGTGATAACTGTCAGAGATCTGGACAGCCCTTGCAACGTCATCTTTTCCCTCTGCAACCTGTCTTGCTACTAGAACCATTTCAGAAGTGGGGTCTAGATTTTATCAGTCCGATTACACCTCTTGTAGTCCTCAGTAACAATCGCTATATACTGACCTGTATAGATTATGCTACCAGATCGGCAGAAGCTTGGGCTTTACGATCTGCTACAGCTGTTGCGGTAGCAAAGTGTCTACTAACCGACGTCTTTCCACGATTTGGTCTACCGCTAGAACTTGTTTTAGATCAAGGCACTCATTTTGTAAACAATTTAATCAAAGCACTTACACATTCGTTCCAGGTCACACATAAATTTAGTTCACCATATTATCCTTTTGCAAATGGGTTGGCAGAGAGTACAAACAAATCTCTATTGAACATGCTTCGAAAATTGATTATAGAAGTACCGGAAAGATAGGATCAAATGTTACTAGCAGTGTTATGGGCATACCGTACCACATACAAGGTAGCAACATGATTAACCTCGTTCAAACTAGCTTACGGAGTAGAAGCCATAGCACCCATGGAAATCATTGTGCCTAGTTTACGAGTAGCCATCAATCAGAAACTGCTACTGGAAGACTCACTGTCATTTCGGATGGGTACACTCAGAGGACTAGATGAGCATCGATGGCACAACTTTTTAACTATGCAGGAAGTACAACTAAGGCAGGCTCGGACGCATGATCGACACTTGAAAACTCCGGTTTTTACGGTGGGACAACTTGTCCTTTTTTATAATGCAAAGTCGAATCGGTCTGCTGGTAAATTCAAATTACGATGGTATGGCCCTTACCGGATTTCAGAACAAGTTGGCCCAACAACTTTTTGGTTGACTACGTTGATCGGAAACCCTCTTCTGAAAGTCATCAACGGTTCGAAGCTGCGGCCGTATCAACACGCTTCTAACCCGCACTGAAACATTTTACGGTTGGCCGCATTTTTTGGAGTTCACTGTTCTTTTCTTTTCTTTTCTTTTGGATTTGCATGTTTAATAATACAAGTACTGTAAATATCCATGTTTTGAAACCTATTTATGTGCACAGCCGCCCTGCCCTTGCCAGCTACTCACACATGCACACCAAAGTTAAAGAATTATCATTTCAATACCGCACAATGATTAATCATCCCTCACTGCGACGCATCTATTTAAACTTTCTGTTTTCGCCGGAAAATCGCTATTGTGTTTGTGTGCTTGTGAAATCCCTGCGTGCCTGCGTTTTGAGCCTATTATCTGTGTTGCGCCATGGAATCTTTGGCTAATTATGCCGCTTTCCGTGATGGACTCCCTGCTGACATAGGAGAGTTCCTATGCAACCGTGGGCTTGCAAACTTCGCTGAACTGCCTTGGCATTCAGTGGAAGCCCACCCCTTCTTTGCACAGATCATATCCGCCATCGCTCAAGCACCAGCCAACGAGCGAAGATGGGCTTTCCCATCCTTACCCTCCCGAATAGTCATCACCTTCCAAACCTTCTTTGAGTCATTCTGACTCATACTGCAAGGTCGTGAAAATGGCCCAAGCCTACAAGTTGCCCGCATGATAGAATTATTTCCCCGATGTTCATCCAATGAATACGCCATCTTATGTCGATCGGAACCCGAAAGAACCGCACTCCAATTCTTGGTAGCAATCCTAAACCTACAAAAGAGCACTTACGGCATATCCCGACCATTTTACTCTGCCATAGATTTAGCTGCCCGTGAGCCAATAAACTTCGCATATTATTTCTTCCACCGAATCCATAAGGAGTGCGTAGCAATAATCAAACAAGTAAACAAGGGTAGTACGCCTAGATCTAGATTGCCCCATATTTTGTCATTTCTCTTTCCGGCAATCCTTGTAGCCCAACCACCACCCCGAGGGACCATTCTGAGACATGAGGAATCGGTACAGCTGCTAGAAGACTATGAGGAAGAAGATGCAGAAGAACTCAACCAACTCTTCCACCGGAAAAGAGTCAAGATCAGCTCATCCGAGAGTGAAGCACAGAATTCAGCCGGAGATGATAAAAAAGAAGAAAAACAAGAGGAAGACACCTTTCATGACACCACCACTTCGATGCAGCTTGATTCCTCAGCGCAATCATCACCATATAAGCAACAAGAACAGGAGAAACAGACTGAAACAAAAACAAATTCTACCGAAGAAGCATCGCAGCAGCAAACTGAGCAGGAACAACAACAAGAAGAAGAACAAACGGCACAACACGTATTCGAAGAGCTGCTTAGGGCAGTTGAGTCTACAAACGCAGATGTTGAACAACAAACCACAAAGGAGGTAACACAAGCTAACCCTGCCATTCCCACCCCACCACCGGAACCTCCACGTAACCCCATCCTTCCTATCCCATCCAATCCACCAATCGAACCTGCAGCTTCTTCCGCCTCATCCCCCAAGTACTCCCCTCCGACCTCACAGCAACTACTTACTGCATCGTCTTCCCAACCTCGTCCCCCTCTTCCACCACCCTCCACCCCAGTATTCTCGCAGTTGGAATCGATGGGTCAGATGCTAATAGAGTTATCAAGACAACTACCGCAACAACTGAAGCAGATTACAGGAAGTGTTCGCGAAGATTTCCAGCATAAATTGGAAGTCATGGAGGTAGATATCACGCCCCTCCAAGAAGAACTACACGCCGTGAAGACAGAAAATCATGTGCTTCATGAACAAGTACAGCAGCTACAGGCCAGAATCCAAGAACAAGAACGAATTACAGTTCAGCGAGATGAAGCCCTAGCAGCAGCAAAAGAAAAAGAAGAATTATTGCTTGTTGTAGATGCAGAGATAAATACACTGAATAAACTACTCAAAGAAAAAGAAGATGCAACGATGGCGCTAGGCAATTTACTAGAAGAAACCAGAACGCGTCTAGCCGAGGAAGTAAAGCAAAGCCAAGAACAGTAGAGGGAAGCCAAATTGACAGAAGAGGAACTCCATAGAACAAGTGAGGCTCTAACGGATGTCAACAGGATGCTGAAACATTACCTGGAAAAAGAAGCTCAAGCACAGAAAGAAATCGCACAGCTCTAACGAGAAAGAGATGCCTACTCAACAACAATACAGTATCAAAACCAAGAAATTGAAAGGCGAGAAAATCAACTAAGCAATCAGAAAGAACAAGTAATCGATATGCAGAAGCAAGTTGCAGAAATAAAAGTTTCAAGAGATGCAGCTCTATCTAACGAATTCTACCTACAGGAAGCATTTTTGCAAACACAGGCAGAGATTCTGCTCACCGAAGCAATAGCACTAAGCTCTGTTAGAATAGATGCACAGCTAGTAGACTCTAAAACATATGTTAGAAACTCTAAAGAAGAAAATAGCCCGTACTTTTCGATTAGCTAGGAATATGTATTTAGAAGGAATAATAGACGAACAATAATTTTGTACAACCTGCGGGTTCGAGTCCACCGTGCGTGCTAGTGTTAGTCGGCCACCAGATGGGGACATGTAAAAACTGAATCTTGTATTCGCACGCGCAAAAAGTAGTTACACAGTAGTTAGAATTTCTTATATAAATCAATGCTCAGAAAGACACAAAGAGAGTTGGAGATGAAGAGTTGTGGAATCACCAGACTGTTCATCTGGGTGATTGTCCGAACGATTACTATAACTTCATTTGTAACTTATGAGTTTTCTGAGTAATCTATTATCTGTTGGTTCCTATCTCTTGTCCATGTGTGTTATTTCTGGATCTTTGTTACAGTTGTGAATGTTATTCATCATATAGTAACTCATCGAACTGTGGTCGAAAGCGAATCGTCTGTAAGTCTTTGTTGCAAACGTGTGTTAGGAGCACAACTGGATTAGTACTAGTTCGTGGAATGTCCTACCAACTTGTTGAGTAAGGTCCGTAAGGTTGTGATAGTGCGCTAATACTGTAAAGTATAGTACTATCTTCACTGTTGTAATCTGTCATCATACGGTAAGGGTTAAAGTTGTAGAAAGGAATCCTAGATTGCATATTGAGTCTTTGGTGCAGTGTAATTGAATGGTTTAGCTCTCTGTGTTTCGGACGTTGAGCGGATTGTGGTACCTATCTGGTAGGGATTGAACCCTTAGTTTATGTCTCTGACATCTTTGGTAAGTTTATCACTGTAGTATTTTAGTATTCATTACATGAGGGCCGAGCTAAGACGTGAACAGTGAATGTCTGCGTATAACGGAAGCTTACCAGAGTTTCAGTATCTCTTTGTATCCGAAGTGGTTGTATTTGGGAACTAAGTAAAGGGCCTCTGTCTCACAGACCCCTACCACTCCCAAGAACCCACTTAGGTGTTTAAATGCATTTCTGACAGTTACACTCGCATTAAAAGCATACAACACTTTAACACTTTCGTTTCACATTTCTTTCACTTTAACAGATAGATATATAGATAGATAGATAGATAGATAGATAGATAGATAGATAGATAGATAGATAGATGGATAGATGGATAGATAGATAGATAGATAGATAGATAGATAGATAGATAGATAGATAGATAGATAGATGATAGATAGATAGATAGATGGATGGATACATATATAGATAGACAGATAGATAGACAGACAGATAGAGAGATAGATAGAAAGATATATACATAGATACATAGTGTTGACGTTGTAGCATCACAACTCATACTTGTCAAACCAGGGAGCATCTCATGAGACCCAAATGTTTGCGTAGAAGCACTCAGCAGACGTAATGGCGCTTCGTCAACATATGATTAACAACGTTATCAACAAGAAAATACAACATAAGCATCGCAAATGATACAACTAATCGTAATCACAAGTATAATAACGACGTAATCATACATCAACGTGTCACAAGCGTTCGACAAGAAGAGAACAAGCATGCATGCACATCATGACGATGAGAGAGCAAGAGTCTATCTACAAACTAGCATAATCTCATTACTCCTCCAAGAGCTCCCCCCAAGAAGAGGTGGAGACCTCTTTATATACAAAATGGCAAGAAAGCATGCTATGTGGGATTTCTCAACTGAAAGGAGAATGAATCCCACTTATTCTCTAGTGTGGCACTCACACACACCTATACAAGAGTGCTTTATTAACTAAATGAAAGGTAGAAAAAGGTACAAACGATGATGAAAATGAAGTGGATCCGAGAAATACATGTTGTATCCTTCAACACTCCCCCCCTCCTTGACTTTTTCGTCCTCGACAAAGCTTTTGCCAGTATGGAGCTTCTGTGGAAGAGCGTGTAGGAGTCCCTTTTGATTTGCATGATCCTTGCACCATTGGAGTGCTTTGCGTTATTGCTTTTCTTCATCTTGCTTTTTGTTTGGAGTCGAGTGCTTTAACTTGGTTCTTTTGCCTCATATGGATGAATATGCTAGAAATATATATATATATATATATATATATATATATATATATATATATATATATATATTATCTTCTTCTTTTTTTTTTTTTTTTTTTTTTTTTTTTTTTGGTGGTAATGTATGGATGATGCATGAGAATGATACGACAAAAATGTAGATGATATATACAAATAGATGAAATTAATTCATCTCTTCTTAGTCCAAATGCATGAGTGGGGACTAAGGATGCATGGGCGGAAAACAAAAAAGTGTCTATGCACGGTCTTGTAATGTGACCCTATCTTATGCATACTCTAAAGATGCATACAATAAAAAAATGGTGCAAAAATGGATGGGTCTTGAGCAAAGTGCTCAAGGGTGAGGCGATGATGAGGCTGTCTCCAAATGTCCAACTCCAAGAGCCGCTTCTTTTCTATCAACCATTTGAAATGGATGCCACCTTTATCCACCAACCTGAAAAAAGAAAAATGAAAAGAAAATTTTTCAAATCTATGTACATGTGCCCTCTTTGTGCCTGGGTTAAACTAAGTGTGCCTAATGCTTGGCCTTTGGATGAGGCCCTATTCGTGTGCATACTTGGTGTGCATTTTAAACATATGCTGTGCATTGGGCAAGGTTGGGTCCGACACCCATGGATGCTGCACGAAGAGGTTTTAGGTCGCCAATATGTCTTCGCTTTGTTGGTCTTAGCCTTGAGGTTTCTCCTTGGATCTTTTCTAAGTGTTGGCTTGATTTCTTTGGATCCCTTGGTGAGAAGTGCTCGTTGTTGATGATAAGGCATGGTGAATCTAGACCGTAGATGAGGGGGTTGAGTTTGTATAAGAGCTTTCTTTGGTACCCATATCATAGTGCGATTTGGTTGGGCTCTAAGTAAGTTCTTGGCCACCCAAATTTGCTTTACATTACAAAGGGAAGGTGATTTCTTTTTTTTGGCAATAGGGTCTTTTGGGCCTTCTATGTGAGTCTTTATGGATAACTCATCTTCACAAGGGAAATTCAACAAAGGTTGAGTTTTTTTACATACATCATGCTCATCCAATGGATCATAGGGTTGTGTGGTTTGAGATTGATCTGGAGATTCAGCGATGCATTTATCTGTATTACACATAGAATCTCTAGATATTACTTTATCTTCCATAGAACTCATACAAAATTCGTGAGAAGATTCCAAACTTAGAGGAAGGGAGGGCCCTTCCATATCCTCCAAGCACTTGGAGTCCTCCACATCATCATTCGTCAAGGTTTCCTGTGACTTACTCAAAGAAAGGTTAGATGAAAAAGCATGAGTGGAAAGACTATTTTGTGAATTAAGAGCACAATCTTTGAATAGATGATTATGTCCACAATCCACACAATGAGGATAATCATTAGGATTTCCAAAAGACTCACTAGTGGGGATGGACATAATAGATGGACAAGGCGCTTCAAACCCTTGATGTTCAAAAAACCTTTGAGTGCCTATGACCAAGTCTTCATCTATACCTTCCATGACAAAAAATGTTTCAAAAAATTCCATACCATTCACCACAATAGGCAACACAACTTGACCCATGCAATCATAATTTTCACCATTCATAAGGATAGGGGAATGCGTGGTTAGTTGGATGTTGTCCAAAATAATAGTCACTAAATCAATATGAATTAAATTCCACTCACAATTAGGGTTAACGTAAGCACACATATTTCTATGGTCATGACCAATGAATACATTTACAAAAGTGTTGCTATGTTCCCTAGTTGCAACTATGGAACCCACCCCTTTAGAAATCCCACCAATTTCCTCTACCCCTCGTAAATTTTCTCTATTTTCACCTTGATCATGTGTGATTACTGCATGCATTTCAATTTTTTCTTCCTTATTTTGTGCAACCTTTTCCCCCTTCCTTCTCTCTTTTGCCTTTTTCTTTCCCATGTTTTGTTGAAACAATTTTTGGTTTTTTGAGTGTTTTTAATATTTGTTTGGTATTTTAAGAGTTTTTTAGAATTTGTTTGAGGTTTTGTGTGTGTTTTTTGAATGTTCTCTAAGATGTGTAAATAAGTTCTAATGGGGTTCTTCAAGCAAGAATCAAAAGAGACTTTAGCATTAACCTATTTATGATACAAAATTTGAAAAGTCCTAGAATGAAAAATTATTCATGCCTCAAATGTGTAAGTTCCTTCGCATAACTTTAAGCACCTAAGAGAAAGAAATTGATATCAATCGATTGACAAATGCAGGAATTCGTGTCAATACCAACATTTTCCTCGGAGTTCTATCCTAGTGCTTGTATTTTTGTGTTCTCACTCATCCTTTTTAATGCATTAATGCTAGACAGCAGATGGCTTGAATCATTCATAACAAGTGATGCTTTAAAAGAATCAAGATGTAGTGGGCAAAACATCGAAGGGCAGGCATAGCAGGTTCATGAGAACTTGGACGGCCTTAATTTTGATGCCAATTGAGCAATAAATGCATTTTGAGGTAATGATTGCCGCCCATACAGAATGCCAAGGGATGCCCGATTTAAAATGCTAGAAATTCATACACATGTATGCTCATTAACGTTAGTGCATGCAAACCTTTCAAATGAATCCAAAATCTACCTAATACATTCATACATCGTGCATTTAGAACCAAATATAGAAATCACGGCAAGGCGTTATTTGCTCGTTCAAAAAGAGCGGCCTGTTGCAAGGCGGACTCAGGACTATCAAGCGCCTTACCCGTCACCAGGATATCGTTCAGGTTCACCAGCAACGCCAGTCACTTGGCTTTTTGCATATGCCTTCAAGTCTTCCAAATCTTTAAGAGCTGGTTCCCATGATGTGCTGCGCAGATCTTCCAACAGTTCCTCAGCCTTCTCTAGTGTTGCCATTTTCATTGCCAGGCTTACCTCTGCATAATTATTGAAACCAAGAAGCTTTGCTTGTTCAAACTCCCTTTACAAGTGGCTATAGATATATATACACTAAGAGGCTTTGGAAGCTAAGGTCATTGGGAAGGTCCTACTATGCTCACGCATAGTGGTGTCTAGTCCCTTTATAAAGCACTACATGAGCCGTGCATGTGGCATATCCTTGAGACCAAATGTGAAAGCATATTTGCAATTCACAAATGTCAAATGAACATCGGATGCAACCTTTTTTTTTTTTTAAATAAATGTTGTAGCCACATTTTCAGCACCACATCCATTGAATGGATACAGATCAGAACAAACTGCATGACATCATAGCTTACATAAAACTGCACTCTCTTGACCACCCCAATGCGTGAAATTTGGCCACCCAAGAGGATGAGCTGAACAAGGTCCCCATTCGAAGAATCTATAGTCAAGTCGCACAATTCGTCCATCATTTTGGCGTTCGTCAATGTGAATTCAGGAGCAGCTAGGAGTCCCATTTTGAAGTTGTAAGAGGTTGCAGTACTGTCCACGTTGGCTCTCTGACGTGCGCATGGTTACCTGCACTCTCAGTCCCGCAGTTGCACTTGTACACCTCCCTTTTTCCTTGGCTTTGACAGTAGCGGCTGATGATTAATCCAGATCCGCATTTATCTCTGTGTTTTTGCAGACATCTCATGCACTGATCCTGGACAAAATTGTCATTGCTCAGCATCGGCCGCTACAATATCAGCATTTCGTGCATAATCAGGTACACCGAATGTAGTGAATGCCGGATGCAATGAAGCCCCAGTATGGACCTTTTGAATGCTTCATGGATTTTTGAAGCGCTACAGTAGGTGACACCCGTCCTCCATAGTCTATCTCTGTTATTCTCCACGCACGTGAAGAGCTTTATTCCATCTATCTTCTCTCGCCTGACAATTGCGCTCCAATCTTTGGCTACTACATTGAACATCACCGCACGATGCTCACATATGTGGGTTCAGCAACAGTATTTTCAGATGTTCACTTCTGTCTTTATCTGTGTGACTAGCATCTTCGTCTTTGTCTGTGCGCACAGTCACAGGTAGCAGGAGAACAACACAGAACGGAATACTTGCCGTGCTTCTTGCGCAGCATTTTCAGAGTAGCACACGGAGCCATCCAATAGCTTCAGCCCTCCTCTATGGAGCTCGAGACTGCAGAGTTCCCAATATTTGCATTAACTTTTACAAGAAAATTTCTCCCAATAATCATTGGCTCCAATTCAAGATGTTTCTTGTTAGAAGGTATGATAGCTCTTCCACGTGCAACCTCAGCCCGAACAAATTCAGGGTCCATATTCTCCCTTGCAGCACAGTACAGCATCTCCTCTGTCACAATGCCCCTTTTAGCATAGTGCATCGTGTATCACCTCTTGCCTCCGTCCTTGAAATCCATTCTTGACGTATTTTCGGAAGCCCTTTTCGAGGGTCAATGTTTTGAGGCCCGCTAGTGTCATACAAATCAAATGGAGGCTCGCCACCAGATAAGTGCACCCGACGGAAGGGCACCCTCAGGATACTGCCAGACTCCTCATGAATAATCTCACTTTAAAATGAGGAGAAAAAAAAATATATCCGCTCATACTCAGCAAAAGCGCAACCTGACAAAACACACATACAAGATATGGCACACTCCCTACGCAGGCATTACCCTGTTCAGGTGCAAAGGGACTCTCTCAGCCTGCTCATGCCCACAGCAATGCTGAATCTCTGATCAGTGAGCATGGCCATTGTGGACATAAGTTTCTGGCAAGTATATTTCACCCCCCATCTCTCCCCATTGTTCACCACTAATAGTCTTCTTTGCAGCAAGAAACTTTTCACTCATTTCATCCATACCATGTTTCAAGGCATCTTCAGCATCACCATAGCCATGCTCAGCTACTTACGGACATCCTCAGTTATTTTCATAGAACAAAACTTTGGTCCACACATGGAACAGAAATGTGCAACTTTGGCACCATCAGATGGCAGAGTCTCATCATGAAAAGCCTGAGCAGTAACAGGATCAAGAGAGAGAGCAAACTGATCACGCCATCGAAATTCAAACCTAGCTTTGCTCAAGGCATCATCCCATTTCCTTGCATAGGGATGCTGCTTTGCCAGATCATCGGCATGCGCAGCTATCTTGTATGCTATTACGCCAGCCTTCACATCATCTCTGTTAGGCAGACCAAGATGCTCCTTTGGAGTAATATAGCAAAGAAGAGCAGTACCTAGTGCTCCAATATTTGCAGCTCCAATAGCAGAGGTTATATGGTCATAACCAGGAGCTATATCTGTTGTTAAAGGGCCAAGAGTGTAGAAAGGAGCCTCACTACACCAATCCAGCTGCTTCTCCATATTTTCTGGTATCTTATGAAGAGGTATATGTCCTGGCCCTTCATTCATCACTTGAACATCTTTCTCCCAAGCTCTCCGTGTAAGCTCTCCTTGTTGCATATATCTAGAATGTCATCCCAGTGCTCATATGCGAAATTTTCCTTATGGTAAGCAAGACACCACTTAGCATGAATGGAGCCTCCACGTGATACAATTCCAGTCATGCGCTTGGCAGTGAGAGGGATGAAGCGTAGTAACACACCAGCATGAATTGTGAAGTAATCAACTCCTTGCTCTGCTTGCTCAATAAGTGTGTCCCTGAACACCTCCCAACTAAGATTTTCAGCAATCCCATCAACTTTCTCTAACGCTTGGTAGATGGGCACCGTACCCACAGGAACTGCAGAATTCCTCAGAATCCATTCTCGTGTTTCATGAATGTACTTCCCTGTCGATAAATCCATAGCAGTGTCTGCACCCCACATTGTAGCCCACTGCAACTTCTGCACTTGCTTGAGCCTTCTTAGCTACTTTCTCTGCAGCTGCTGCAGCTGCCTCTGCTTCTGCCATGGCCACATCAACTGCTCGTGCAACCTCCTGTGCTGTTGTGAGTTTGAATCGAGCATGATCGACATCTAGCATGGCTTTCTCCACACTAGAATCTGCGCCTTATAGTGAGATCTGAGACACCATCATCTCGGGAGCGAAGCTCCTGTCCTTCAGATCCACATTAGAACGAGTAGCTAGCAGGATCTTCCAAACCCATGTTCCTTTACTCCGGTTCTGAGCGCTGCCACTTCAGCCGACGTCCATTTCTGCTTGGGAGCACCCATTTTTTGCTTTCACTTCTGCCATGGCCACAGC